>LPNX010623631.1:0-25399 GCA_001517045.1 Pseudotsuga menziesii | reverse complement strand
GTGTGCAAAAGGCCAAATAGTTTTGGAGTTTTCCTTGATGTGGATCCGAGTCACTTGTCTCTTGGCCTTCCATATGCCTTGAGATCACTCGGATTTGACTTTCCATTACCCCATTGAAGCACTATATAAGGAATCCTTTGGAGACATTGAAAGAGGGAGGAATTGAAGAGTACGAAAACTATAGTCCATTATTGCCAGAGCTTATACTTGAGTCTGCCTCCCTTAATCCCTTGGAGCAGATTTTTTTCTTCCCAAGCCTGCCTTTGCTTGTGAGCTTGCTATTGAGAGATGGAGGATTAAAGTGGTGGAGGCCCAGGTGGAGGACTCAGTTTCTCCAATTCGCAGACGTGCTGAGAGAGGTTGTCACTATTGTAATCTCTATTTTATATTAATAGAAATATTTTTTCTTGTCCAATAATGTGTATTTAAATGAGTATTGAATCCATGTATGCTTTTAAATGCTTATATGTTATTGATTATATATGCTAGAGTAGGTCTAACACAATTATATTTAGCATGATTGTCTTGTTTGCTGAATGTTGAGAGAGCAAATTACTTATAGAAGCGAGAGTGAAAAAGCTCAACAGGGATCTACATCAACCATCTAGAATAAGGTATGTATTGAGATCCTTTAGTGTTAGATGTTTGGTTTCTCTTGCGTATAGGAAAGGATTGATTCCTGCGGTTACTCTGTTTGTTGTGGTACCCCAAGCCATAGGAAGTTTTCTCTGTAACACTCACATTTTGGGGAGCGGGGGATGTTTTGATCATCCATCCTTCACGTTTTCAATTTTTCCTCATTGTGCATGCCCATTCCATCATCTGGCTCTCACCGAAACATTGTGGTCCATTTTGATCATTCTCTATTCCATTTTGTTCATGCGCGCTATGCGTTTGTCCTGCTTGTAGAACTGTGTTTTGTTCTAGTTTGTTCGTCTGATTGTTACCATCACCAGTGTTGTTGTGTAATGGTCTCCTCTATCATAGAGTCAGGGGAATCCTCTTTTGCTGTGTTGACATTGTGGTATCCTTTGTGTACATATTTTTTCCTTGGTATGAACTGATTTGGAGTGAAATTGGATCTGAACTAGCTTGATAAACCTAGTGTAGGAAGGAACCTCACAAATAGATCTAGAGGGGGTGGTTTTCTTCTTTGCACACCCTAAACAACACTAGAATGGAAGGAATAGCATGAGGGACTATATAGTAGAGAAGGGGATGCTTCCTTGTGTTGGGTGTGTATATGTTTTAGGACCCAAGCCCTATCTAGTGCAGGTTTCCATAACTCATTCGTTGATCTCACTGGCTTAGCAGTTCAAGTTTTCCAGCTCCTTTGCAGCCTAATAAACCCATCTATTAGTTGGCTTGGCTGGCCCTTATTGTGAATGTTGGATTGGATGATTAGCTTGATAAACCCATTAGTATATTGAATTATTTGTTTACATCCTGATAAACCCAACTGTGTTGGCTTGGCTGAGTTTGGTTGTATTCTTGGCTATGTGTGAGCCTGCTAGTGTTCCTTATTCCTTGTGGGAATCATGCCTAGCTTGAGGGTGCAAGTGTTGGTGAGAGATTGATGAGCGCACTGGCCTATGGTTGGGTGGAACATTGCAATGATTTAGCTGGTTGTGGAACAAAATTCTTTCAAAGATAAGTATCTCTGCGTTAATCTATGCAATTGTAATTTCTTAATGAAATATAATAAACATGTCTAATGTGTTGAATTGATGAATTGGTTCCGCTGTATAATTGAAATTGTATGAATCTATGTATATTTCTTTTAATGCTTTTCTAAATTACATTATGGGACTTAGATGGCCGGATTGGTGATAGCCTAAATGATCAAATCTGTCCAAGAATTCTGTTAACAGGTTAAATCTTCTTTCCGCAACTTGTGGGATGTGAGATACGGAAACGACATTCTGTTCCCCGCAGATTTTCCTTCCGCATCTCTTCTTTCCACATGCGGGATGGAGGATGTGGCTTCACGATCTCTATTTCCACAATTTATTATTTCCACAATGTTCTATTCCACATGCAGAATGCGGAATGCAGGATGAGGGATGCGGGATGCGGGACCGTAATTTCCATATTTCCCCAATTCCACAGACTCAATATTTCCGCACTGTTGATTCTTGTGGGATGCTTCTCATTCGTTGATCTATTCCTAGTTCCAGAACAGATTGTGACCGTCGATTTTCGTTGTGATTTTCTCCAACGTTCGATCTCCTCTTAGGTTTTTCCTCGTTGATTGTCAAATTGAGCACTGACAGAATCAATTTCTCTTCTATTGGGAAATTAGAGAATTTACACAGAGTTGAATAGATTGAACTTTGAGTTGGATGCTCATGCATCAGTTAGATAGTGGTAATGAATGCATTCTCTCTCTCTAGTGGACGAGAGGGGATGTGATAGTGTGGTATCAGAGCTACGGGTTGTAGCATTGGGCCTTGATGGGTCAAGTTGAACATTTAACAGAGTTGTTGGTAAATGGTGTTTACTTCTGATTTTATTATGTGGTTAACAATTTTGTTTATTAACACATTTTGCAAAATTATAGTCACCCTCAAAGGGCAGCATTCCAAATAGTGCAGTTCAGTAAAGTTGGTTTGGTTGAGCCATAAGAACTGACATGTACGATGACGCACAAAACCCCAATGAATATGAGGAAAATACTATGGGGGAAAATGTCTAAATTGGAAATGTTGAGAGAGAGTCTAATGGGAGGAGGTTTCAAGATAATCCTCCATATTTTTCCGCCACCATGAGAAGCCAAAGGGTGGAGATGAAAAGTCACAGTGAAGATAATGAAAGATTGGTTAAGGCTCTGGAGGAGCAAAATCAGTTGAATGTGTAGTCAGAAATATTACACCTTCTGTAGACAGAAGTTGTTCCTCTAGTCTAAATGGTTCAGATCCGGAACAAATGAGTGAATAAATCAGTTGAAGACCTTCCCTGAACGCTATAGAATCCTGGAATATAACTCTGACGAAAGACATGTATACCTATAAGACATATCAAATATACAAAGACATCAAAGCTACCAGAAAAACATCTACGCGTCCATATTAGTGACTAAGGAAACCAATAACATATATGTGAGATTTATGCAACAAACATGTGGGAAGGAAATCAACTTTGAATTAGAAAATAAATGAAAGAGCTTACAACCATGTTCCTTAGTGTCGAGACACTCCTTCACAAGACTAGCACCTTATCCCTGATAGCTCCAACTTGCTACACAATTGCTCTCTGATGGATTAGGTCAGGGTATCAATTCAACAACATAACTCTACTATTCTTCTCCCCCCCCTCAACTATGGATATGAGCTTTTATTTATAAAGCTCAATGGATAGGGATAGTTGAGAGAATTGTGGGTGAGGTCACTCTATAATCCTACCGAGAGGGATATAGACTCCAACTAACCCGGATTGATAGGGATAAGGGAGGACATGAGCCTCATGATCTAGAAACCTTGAGAATATTCTCTTTCTCCATTTTGACCAAGGGTACCGCTTTTATTCCCTTATGACAGACCAATTTAGGTGAGAACCACTCCAAGAGAAAAGCTCATGCGTGGTGGCACCACTTTTCTATAACAAGACATAGGTAATGCTGAATAAGCTACTGCTCATCAGCTAAAGGGAAAGCGCGGTGCTAGGTTTTTTCAAGTAGAATTGATATCCAAGGCAAGTTTCCACTCCAAGTTTGGGATTTTAGGGAAAACATAGGGTTTAATGATCTCATCACATGTTGGTGACATGATTTGGGTATAACAGAATTCCCCCCAAAGCATGAGGCTTAGAGGGATATGACGAGCGAGAGATTTGAGAGAACAAGTTGTCACTTCGAGGTGAGGGTCAGCTTGATCAGAGAGTGTTGTCAAGTAGGCATCTATAGTACATTAATAATTTTAACTCATATACAAATGTAACCAACTCATGGCTACAGACCAATACAAGGCAGATCCATGAGAGGAATAAAAAACCATGGCTACTAGAATACAGCGTAGATCCATGTGATAGAGGACTCAAACTTGGACATAGCTACTAGACATACAATGTATATCTATGTCATATAGACACAAATTTGAGCATAGCCATGACCATACAAATGTGGATCCATGCTTGATATACAAAACTCCATTGCAACCTGGGGAGAGCAACGAGTCCTAAAAAAGTACCCAAGGTCTTCGTCTCATTTTCTACAAAGTACGATTCTATCCATGTGATTACAATGTTCTAAAGTCGAACATGGTAGAAACCACTTGATTATCAGCCAATGATGTGAACCATTAACAAGTGCGAGGGAGATCACCATTGATGTCAATGATTCCCAAGGTACCATAGTGCAATCTACTAAGTGTGAATAGATGTCTTGATGTCGAACACCCAGTCGATTCTATCGATCAAAGGTCAATGATGTGAACCTATGTCGAGAGCGAGAGAATCTGTCATTAAGGCATATAGATATAAAGGTACTAAATTTGTTTCTAGGACTATTTCTGGGATGATGAGCTGATGTCGATGGAAATAGTCTCGTTGAAGGAGGGCTATGATGAATCCCACATTGAAAACACAAAACTTGGAACAAAGTTTTGGAATGATGTGAATGAAGTAACCATAATACTGACTCAAAATTACTGACACAGAGACTGTTTTGACTGCAGAGGTAAACTTTTTCAACTTCCCTTTGAACATCAGGGGGCACAAAAAAAGACTTGGCAGTATGACTAGACCAGAAAAACACACAGTGCGATGGTGGACAATGCAATCTTTTGAAAGACTCAAAGGAGTGACATGACTCATGAAAGTCGATCATCATGGAAATCAGATGAATACCCAATCGAATGAAATGATATGCAGACAAGTGCCATGTTCAAAGGTAACGAAAAACTGCCATTGTATTTGCAAAATGATTCCCTTCCCATAATTTCCCCATCATGGTTGATGAGTGCCTCTTTTCATTTTTACAATTTCAAAGAGGGTAACAAACACTCGTTATAGCTCGTCCAGAGACAAATCCAAACTCATATGTTTTACGAACCCGAGAGAGGAGGGGTTCATTCCCAAAAAAGGGTCTCCCAATGTTTAATTTAATGAGTCCAATGAAAGTTAACTCGGTATTGTTCATGTTTAAAGAGTCTGAACGACCACGGAAGAAGACTCCACAGGGTCGTTTTTCGTAAAATAGTTCATCTGAATCGAAAAAGTGATAACCTACTGTCAGATGAACGATTCTTTAAGTTCTTTAACGAGCATGAAGAAGACAAGATCACTCGATTATCTTTTCAAATTTTAAGAGTATGAAAATATATTAAAGAGGAATCTATTATCCTTTTTCATGTTTGAATCCAGAGCATGAAAAAGTAATAAACTAAGCTCAAACCACTTTTCATGTTTTAATCAGAGCACGAAAAATGAAAAGTAAGCTCAACACGATCTTACTGTTTTTAATGAGCTCAAATATTAGTTGAAAGAATGCTCAAAGATTGGTTTCATTTTTACGCAAGCTTGAAACCAATTGATAAACTATGCTTGAAAAATCCCATTAACATGATATACAGAGGTTGGAATCTTGCCCCAAGCATGATTTCTAGCGAAGCTTACCCCTAACATGATTTATAGGGGCTCGAAATGCCCCGTAAGCTTCATTTCATCTGACGATTCTTCTTCCATACCCAACCTAAAAACCTGGTTACTAATGTGAAAATGTTCGCCAGAGGGATAGGAAGAACAAGAATTAGGAAGGTGAAAATAGGGGTTCAAGTTCTAACACTAAAGGGAAGACTCGACTAAAGGGAAGTAGATCTATTTCATTTTTACACAAGCTTGAAACAGAAGGTAACTTTTCTTGGAACATGGTTTCATTTTTATGCAAGCTTGAAACCAAAAGGTAAACTATGTTGAACGAAATCTACTTCATTTTTTAATGAGCTTGAAATAGAAAATGAACTATGCTTAGGAATGGTTTCATTTTTATGCAAGCTTGAAACAAAAAGGTAAACTATGCTTGAGGAGATCCATTTCAATTTTGAATGAGCTTAACATAGAATAGGAACTTTGCTCAAAGGCATATGTTTCATTTTTTAACGATCTTGACATAGAATGGGAACTATGCTCACACCTGCTCCTACCCAACATGATATCTAGAGGTTGGTAGGTTTCCCCCATTACATAAAAAAGCTAACATATTAGCTCCATTATGATGTCCATAGACTAGAGCCATGCCCCCCATTTTACCTATGATGGGAAGAAGCTAACTAGAAGAAGGGGAAGGAACCACAAGAACATGCAGCACATTCAGGGCAGTCTGATTACTAGAAGTGATGCAATGGTCAGGTGTAACAAAAGAAAGTTGATCAATGGTCACAATCTTCCCATCATGGGGAAAATGCATAACTCTAAAGAGTGTGGACACAACAGCCTTCATGGCATAAACATAATCACGTCCAAGGAGTAGATTAAAATCTAAAGGACCTTGGACCACCATAACATCAATATAGACAGTTTTTCCTCCTAATGTAATAGGCAAATAAGGAAGGGTCCCTAAAGGTGCAATAGGTCTTTGGTTAAAAGCCAGTATGTGATTGGTGGCTGACATAAGATGAGGAGAACCTAAAGCTTGCCAGGCAGTTAAATATAGAATACTAACAGAATCCCCTTCATCAACAATAGTATGAAGGATCCGCTTAGCAGTAACATTCACAACTATCTAGAAAGGAACACTCGAATGAAGAGGAGGATCTATTAGGTTACTCCAGTAAAAGGAAATAACCTCAGTACTTGGAGAGGGTTCTGTTGAAAGAGGAAAAATTTCCTCTTGTCGAGAACAATCAGAATGAAGCATAAAAACCTCGGTAGGTTTTGGTTCATTCTCTATTGGAAGAGAAGAACAAGACGAATATTTGGTCAAAGCGACTACTTCAGTCTTAACACTCTCCGATGAAAGAGCAGTATCGGGTGGAAATGACATCGACTCAACCACTTCACTCTCTCAAGGAAGAGTGGGATCAATTATAGATGAAACTAATTTGATCACTTGGTCAACCAGCGGGGAATCAAGGGATAACTTATTATCACTTGTTGGAATCACCTGTTGATGATCAATAATATTTTCCAACCAACGTGAAGCTTCATCTATGCTTGGACAAAGAAAAGTACGATGCATAGCCTTGCATATCAAACAAGGATACAAGACTTTACCCTTATGACATTTTACCAATGGGTCACTAGTTGAGGGAGTATCTCCAACATAATGATCAGAGGTTGATGACACAAACGGTTTGGACCTTTTAGACCACTCTTCTTGTACACGAGAGAGACTGGGACACTCCTTAAGAAGGTGGTCTCCCTTGCAAAGCTTATAATGGAACTTGGGTTTTTAGGGCATTCTCTTAGAATGAGCACCATCAAAAGCATATGGCTGCTTCTTTTTCTCTTTCTTATCCTTCTTCTTCTTATCCTTCCCTTTCTTCTTCTTCTTATCCACCTGACTACTAACTGTAGAGATTTGGTCAAGTGAAGAAGAAGAAAGGGATGAGGCCACTACTTCATTCTCATCAAAAAGTAAGCCAAAAACATGCAAAAATCAAAACAACAAGTCTGGAACATGGCCTACTTGGCACCACGCAGATGAAGTTGCTGACAGGCAGTTTTGAGGCAGAACTGCTTCTTGCTCACTGGATTCATGCGGTGGCACCGCTCACTGCTAACTGGACTCACGCGGTGGCACTGATTTTTTCCAAAGGTGCATGCGCGGTTCTCTGTAATCACCCAGAACAGTAGGAGAGTGAAAAATCAAGTTAAAAATGCCAAAAATCTCATAAAAACAGATGAAATGACAATAAAAAAGAGCATATAAGGTCGAAATAGTTTAGATCTGAACAGATCTGAAAGTTTTAAACCAAAATTCACTAAGTCAGATGGCATATCTAACTGAAGAGAGTTAGAAAATGGATCCTGGATTCAGACAAGGGTTGAAGGACTAACAAATATTAGATCAACTAAAATTTGCTTCGTTCCCTAGCGGAGTCGCCAGATTTGTAGTTAGGAATATTACATTTTATGTCGAGAGAAGTTGTTCCTCTGGTCTGAATGGTTCAGAGCCAGAACAAATGAGTGAATAACTCGGTTGAAGACCTTCCCTGAACATTATAGAATCTTGGAATATAACTTTGACGGAAGACCTATATACCTGTAAGACATATCAAATATACAAAGACATCAAAGCTACCAGGAAAACATCTACGAGTCCATATTAGTGACTAAGGAATCAAATAACATATATGTGAGATTTACGCAACAAACATGTGGGAAGGAAATCAACTTTGCATTATAAAATAAATGAAAGAGCTTACAACCATATGCCTTAGTGTCGAGACAGTCCTTCACAAGACTAGAACCTTATCCTTGATAGCTTCAACTTGCTCCACAATTGCTCTCTAATGGATTAGTTCAGGGTGTCAATTCAACATCATAACTCTACTATTATTCTCCCCCCCTCAACTATGGATATGAGCGTGTATTTATAAGGCTCAATGGATAGGGATAGTTGAGAGAATTGTGCTTGAGGTGGCTCTAAGATCCCTCCGAGAGGGATATCGACTCCAACTAACCCAGATTGATAGGGATAAGGGAGGACACGAGGCTCATGATTTAGAAGCCCCGAGAATCTTCTCTTTTTCCATTTTTACCTAGGGTACCTCTTTTTTTCCCTTGTGATAGAGCGGTATAGGTGAGAACGGCTCCAAGAGCAAAGCTCATGCGTGGTGGCACCATTTTTCTATAACAAGACACAGGAAGTGCTAAACAAGGTACCACTCATCGGCTAAAGGGAAAGCATGGTGATAGGTTTTTTCAAGTAGAATTGATATCCAGAGAAAGTTTCCACTCCATGTTTGGGATTTTAGGGTAAACATAGGGGTTAAGGATCTCATCACATGTTGGCGACATGATTTGGGTATAACAGTGGGACTATACCCCTGGCCAGGAATGGCTTTCCAAGAATCACCCACTCAATAGGACACCACCCCTTAATCTCACCAGACCCCCAAAAATCACCTTGTCCATAAGCACCATCACAAGGAATAATCCTACCAACTTGACATTCTACCCTTCTCATTTCAATTGGAATGCTCATATACTACTTCCTAATTTCTTGATCCTCAGAAACCTATAAAAACCACCCGCCATTATGCAAATGTGGACTCAAGCTATTGCAATCCTTATCTATGTACTCTTGAAGAGGACGACTTTGAAATGCAATAGTATGTTTCTTCTACTGCCCCATCAATTAATCCAACTAATCTTCAATACTCGAAATCCTAACCACTGACTCGGTACATACAACTCAAAGAACTGTAAGCTCAACATCTCATTGTACTATGGTTTCTTAGAGTATCTTGGTCATATCTTTCATCACTAGAATGCTTTCTTTAACCCGTTCAATCTTATTTTGGTGACTATCATCTGAAAGCTCTATCTTATGCATGTATAAACTCTCCCTAACCTCCATTTGTGATTTCTCACTATCTCGATTGTTGTGCTCATTTCCTTGCACCTCATGTATTTCTCCTGACATAACCGTCTGGATTCCTGCTGTAGGTGATGAAGAATGTACCAACTCCAAATCATCACACGGATTGTCCATAATATGACTAGCGAATGTGCTTGTGTCACTAGACTCACAGGATGGCTCTAATGCTATCTCCTCATGCACATCCTCATCATGTATTATTAACTCCAAATGGAGCTCACCAACAAATTGTACTTCATTCTCATATTTCTTCCCTCCCCCAACTATGCCTTAAGGAGATCCTCATGTAAATCCTTCGGCTAGTTCTTGAACTTTATGGTATAATAATATTGAAAGGATAATGCTGCACATACCTCATCACCCAAGGCTAGATACTCCTTATATCAAGGAAAGTGTTGAAGTACTTCTAACCTATGCAAATTTCCAGTCAATATCCTTCTCATTGTCTTCATATTCTTACAAGATGGCAAAGAAAAACCTTTTTTTTCTGACATACACTTCACCAACATCACTGACATGCATTTGCATGTACAAACATGCATCAACATGCACCTTTATTCAATTTATTTGTGCCCATGGATGGAAAGGATCATGCTTTGATACCACTGTAATATCCTAAATACTGATATTCTCTAATGTTCTATTGTAGTGCTGACTCACACACTCAATATTATACAAAGATACAAATAACTGTGCATGCAAACTTGCTATGCAAAAATGCCCTAAAATATAGATGAATTAGGTCTAGAGTTTATAGATAGAAATTAACACTTACCACTGATATCCCCACTGATAATGAATCCATAGGTAGCTGTATGCATAAAGATCTAGATAGGTGGGATAGTAGTGCTTCTTCCCTCTGGTGTTACCACCCTGTTGTACCGTAAGAACCCTCCAGACTGAAGGTGACATTTTTGTAGGAGGAGAGGTCAGATACCCTTGAAACTTTGCAGAGCTAATGGTCTTCCCCTCCTGAAGAGAATGGCCAAAAAATGTAGAATATTTGTCCTCTCTAAGTGCCCTAGGGTATTGAATTGGCAATTTGGTGCTCTTGCCCTCAAATCCCTCTGATCTGTTGATAGCTCCTTAGAAAGAGAAAATGGAAGCCTAGGAACCACACGATGCAATGGAATGACCCTACTGAAGAAGGAGAATATGACATGTAGGAGATAAACTAGAAATCAAAGATCGAGTGAATACTTTGGGGTATCCAGCTAAATCCCCACCTACAAAACGTGAACCTGCAAATGAGTAATCCTTCTGAGTGTGTTGCATCCTGAACACTGATTTATACGGTGAATGCCATTTATAAACTTGGATGGTCTATCCCGAAGAGACTAGGGCAGATATCTCACTATCGAACCCTCGCTAGCCGAAGATAGTGTCTTCAACCCCAATTGTCGCGACTGCACATAGTGCTGCTGCTAAAAGCTCCAAATCAATCAACAATAATTATAGATATATCCTTTAGTCCCATAACCCCTCGTAAATAGACCCTAGGAACTTTTAGGGTTTTCATGTCACTTTTAGGGTTTATGCTCACTTTTGTATGCATTCAATTCTAATTTCAAGTTGACTTTAATACTGAAGAAATACGTCCTGCATGCTCCCCATGCTTTATGGTAATAACTCTAATGGCCCTCTTTACTATACTGATGACTAAATAATTTTCCTAATGTGATCTCGGTATTAAAGGTCCTCGATCAATTCCCTATTTATAAAAAATAGAACATTACACTCAACCATCTCTTACCTCCTCAGATAGTCCAGTTCCTTCAGCAAAATGACCTCTTCCACCTAAATCATATTGTTGAGGTAGTTCCGTGCAACCCAACTAGTTCAGGGGTAGTTGGGTTGCACGGAACTAGATATCCCACCCTGGTGGACCCAAGATTGGAATAGGTACATCATAGCACTCTGACACTCCCACATCAGACTCACATACATAGAAGATGAGTTCGTATGGGAACACGTTGCTCATGGAAATTACACCCCAAAAACAGGATACCAGCTGCTTTTCCTAACCACTTTCCAAACTGAACCTAAATGGTGGCAGCCAAGGATTTGGAAGCTAAATTCCCATTGAAAGAAAAAGTACTCATGTGGTGCACTTTGGATAATAAAACCCCAACATGGGTCAAAATGAAAAAAAATACTTAGAGGGACCAAGATGGTGTGTGCTATGAAAAAAGAATGAGGAATCTGTGAATCATCTTTTCCTAAATTTCCATTTTTCCTCCCATGTTTGGTAGCACTCGCAATCATTATTGAATCAAAGATACAACTGGACTAGACCCTCATTTGAAGATGCATGGAAATCCTGGCTCAATACCCCCCAGCTAGCCCATTTAAAATCACTTCCTCTTATACACATCTTGGGGGTCTGGATAGCTCAAAATCAAGCAATTTTCCAAGATAAGGCCTCCTCACCAGATTTTACAACAAAACAAAGACTAGACATCCTGTCATGTTTCCCACAAACAAAGGATGCTCCTTTGGTAAGATTTATTACAGCAAAACAGGTAGACCACTCTTTTCCCTGGGATTTCTTTGATGGAGCCTCTCAGAATATTGTCTATGGGGGCGATGCCACCATCCACCTAAACAAAAACCACCACTTCCAGATCCAAATGGGTCTTGGAGTAGGAACAAACAACTATGCGGAGCTTGTAATGACCTTCAAATATTTGGAGACTCACTCATCATCGTAAATTGGGTGAACAAAGTTCATCCTTGTAGAAATATTGCACTTACTACCCTTTATGAAGAAGTAACTAGACTTTGGACAAATTTTGATCACATTTCATGCCACAATGTTTATAGGGAAAGGAATGCAATAGCATACCGCCTCTCAAAAGAAGGGGTGAAGATGGCTCATTGAACCTGGAGATTTTTTAAAACAAGGAAGGGGAAGTGTATGAGTTCTATCACAAACCTTTTGTAGAAGCCCTTCCGGTAAGACAAGATAATTGAACATTATTATAATTCTACTTTTTTATTGAAAAACAACAAGACAAAGTTCATTTTTTCCATATACACAACTTAGTACAAGCTCACAAGGAACTCTTCTCCGGTTGACTAACAGCCAAGTTTTCTATTTAGTCAAAAAAATTTCAGGCCCCAGGTCTGAAGTTTTTTGGAAACAATTACAGATCATGGTCATATAATCAGCGGTATGCAAATGCATACAAATATTGTAAAGACTATTTTGATCTAATATAAATGTCATCTTTTTTTCTTTTGGAAAAGAAAAATCAAATTCCTTTTAAGTGCATATTTGTGGTTATTTTATTCATATTCAAATTAAAACTTCAAAATCTTACAAGCTTGAAAATATAAAGTAGTTATTATGTGATCATCAATAAGGATGAGTTCGAACATAATGGATGTTTTTTTGACTTATTCTTGTACTGATGTAATGTGATGATTAAGATGTATCAATTGAATTATTGTCTTTGTGTTGAACCACTAGTTATTCATGAGCATTTATTTTCTAGCATGATCTTTTAGTCACTACAAGAAAATAGGTGCTAAGGAGGCAAGTTAGAATTTTACGAATAATCAAAGTACTTGTGATTAGATATTCAAAAAAATTGTATGCAATTATTACTGTTCATGTAATGTAGTAAATTAAGTTTGTAAATAATTTAAGATCAAATTTATTCCTCTATGTAAAATGGACTTACCTTGATCGCACAATCATGAACAAAGACTAATGGGCATAGAGTATTATAATTTAAATTTAATGGTATGCAAGATTAATATTGAAGAATTGGTTGACTTGAGAAAATCTATTATTTAATAACATATTGTTGATAAACTACTTCCCAATTTTAAGTTACTTATTAATGTTATTAATCTTTATGAAACTCAAGAGCCTCCCACTTTTAATTTAGATATTGAACTTGATATTGGCCATAGGAAAATGCATGATTTCACATATCCTATGAGATAATCATGGGATAAAATATCAAGGTTTCAATTCCATGATTTAAAAATGTCTCAAAATGATTTCTCGGGTGACCAAGAAGAAAATGGGTTAAGAAGTCATAATGGATCTAGATGTTAAAATATTATTTCATATATTCCTTAAAGGGGTATGGTGTAGTGTTGTTGTAAAAACATTACTACCATTGAGCATCCACATTGAATAATTTATGGCGTTTTGTCAAAGATTTCAACAAGTAGTTGAGTACTATTATCTATAAATAAAAGAACAAAAGCCATTCCAAAGGATTGCCGAATTTGAGAGGGGGGATTTTTTTTTGTTCATTTGGATAAAGTGAAAAAACAAGGATTGCCGAATTTGAGAGAGGGAATTTTTTTGTTCATTTGGATAAAGTAGAAGAGTATAGATAAAAAATAGTTCATCTAAATAATCATATGATTTTTTCTCAAATTTTAGGATTGTTCACTTGAGACTTATGTTTATATTTCTTTCAATATTTTGTGTAAACTTCTCAAGTACCATTAACACTCTATTGTTGTATTCATTGGGATAAATTCATATTATTCAATATTATAAAAGTAGTTATGTGGATAAATACCATGTTGTTTATTGTCACTATCAACATTTCATGGTAGTGAATAAAAAACATGCAATGAATAGAATGGTTTTCATTTCATGATATTTACTATTGCTTTGTGTTTTTAAGATGAAAATATGTACAATATTTTTAGTATGCATGGAGCTTTGTGTTGGAGAAAAAAATAAACAACATAAGGAAAAAGAGAAATTCCCAGAAAATATGGTGGTGTCTATAAACATTGATTAGAACTTAAGAACATGAACCCCCACATGATCCACTATGAATATAGACCATTCAATAAGGATATCTATAAATATGCTTGTGTAGGGACCCAAACTAAATTTAGTGGGGCCAAATGTCCACAAAAGATGGATTAAAAAATACAAAATAATGTTTAGCAACAAGATGAGGGTGCAATGAACAATAGGTTCCAACTTCCTCCATAAACTTAGCTTGGAGGAAAGAACAAATTATATAACATTTCCCCCTTAAATTGATATGAACTGCAAACACTGATCAAGCATAGAAAGCAACACCATTGTCACACCAAACTAATCAATTACGCGTACAGTAAACACTCCTCAAATGAGTATGAAACATTGTCATCATCGTCATCAAACTCAATGCAGTCATCCAAATGTTTTGCAAAACTACTGTAAAAATACAGTCCCGATTCGTTAGATGACTAGGCAACAAATAACAAAAACCGGTCGAGTAGATGACTAGCCAAGAGTGCAACAAGTATAGTTAGTTTTTGTCTAGAAATATAGTCTTTGTCCATTAAGTACTTGCAATAGTCCTCTGAACAAATAAGCCATTCGAACATAGTTCAAACGGTCCAACAGTTGAGTTTACAAATCACCCTCCATTAAGCATAATTGAGGGACAAGAAAATAGTATTTGAATCTCGGTCAGTCTAAACTCTCAGTCGACAATGATCAATTAATTTAGAAGCAAATAAATCAAAGACTTCACTTGGTGGGAACGAACTAGTCACAACCATTCCAGTCGGTATGAAAAACCACAAAGGTCTTAGGTTGAGCCATTAGGTGACCATCTTAGTCAGTCATCACTATTCGATCCATTTATTGATATCCATTGTTGGTCGAGCATCGGTCAACTACATACAAAGAAATCAAAGTCATATGAGAGGATCATTATATGGTAGTACAATCAAATATTTACATCTATATGACATCCTCAAGCATATGTGAAAATGATTTCATAACAATCATAAATTTAGCCACACTCTATCTTAGTAGTCGGCATTGGTCCTCGATTCTGTCTTTCACGTATTTTTTGCAAAGTTCAAAGAATAGTTTCCACCTTTCCAAGAATTATGATTCCTAGAAAAATTCCTCCAATTCTCCTAATGAGGAGGGAGATACCGCCTAGATCTTTGTTCTAGTAGAACATGTGCGGCACGATCATGTTTTGGTAAATCAATAAGAACCCAACATTCCTGCATATTAGCAATAATGTCATCTTCAACAACATCTTCAAGTCTTGGTTCATCCATGACAACTATCTCATCGATCTTCTCAACACTTTCAACATGTGGTTCCATTGAATCAGTATGGACACCTCCAACAACAAACAACACTTTCCTAGTGTCAACAAAACTAGTTGTAGCACTATCATATCCAAGAATCCCTCTTAGTGGTTTCAATTTAGGGATAATAGAAACAACAATACCTTGTCCATTCTTCCCAAGTCCTCCTCCAATATATCCCATTTTGTTTAGTATTTGGGAGCCAACACCTATTGTATGTTTTTCAAATATAGGAGAAACAACAACATAAATAGACAAAAGAAATCATGAAATGAAACAAAAGCATCATCAACATCTTTCTTATTGTAAGTTGATTCACAAACAACTGGGCTACAAGCAAGAGCATGAAAGGTATAAAAAGTAATGGGTGAGCGTGTCTGCTCAACAATGACAGTATTGTGCATAGTAGTCACTGTCTCGGATATATTTTTCTTAATATTGGGCATCTCGATAGTCTTTATCTCAATAAAATGCAATCTACAAACCTCTTACAATCCTACAAGCCCTTAATAGTTATGTCTTTCTCAGTCGTATACAGTAATAGAGTATCATAATCTTCTTTCGAAAATTTATATTCCTCAAACATGTAATAATTGTATTATTGAAGAGGACCAGCTTCTTAGCGAAGCTCATAAACAGAGGCCTACAAATGGGAAGCCTCGTTGGCTAGCTAACCATTATTTTCTTCCAGTCTACCAAGTTTTATCTTCAAGCCATCAATATCTTTACTAGAGAGGGCTTTCACCTCTTCTTCCAAGTCATCAATCAAATATTTCTTATCGCCAAATTCATCTAGCAAACCCTAGAATATGGTTTACATGGTATTATCCAAGACAACAATCGATCAATGCTTTTCATCCATCCTTCGCAAAAGAGTGGTCTAGAATAGAGCAGCTTCATTCTCAAGCAAGGAATGAGAAGACTTCAATTCTTATTTCAATTTTTTATTTTCTACCTGCAATTGAAAGATAACGGTTTCTAGATTTTGCACCTGTTCATGAAGACGATCATGGGAATTTTTGTAAGGAAACAATCTTCTTCTCACGAAATGCTTGTTATTTTTGTGAACTTGAAGCTTCATCTTCGTCCATCATACCCATTTTCAAATGGGATTTTAATGCACAATAGAAGTAGAATCATTAAAAACATATGGTTTAATCCATCCTTCAATAGTCAATTATGCAAATTTTAAAGACCCAAGAATCTTAGTCATCCTCCTAGTCACAATTAGACTTATAAATAGTTATGCAATAAAAGTATTAAATACTTTCTTTCTGAAACGATGTAGCCAATGACACACAGAATAGTCAACCAACCTTCCCTCCCACAGTCAAAAAGTTTATTCGCCGATGAGACAACCATCAATTTAAAAAAAGGGGTAAATATTTCTTTAAACAAAGGTCAAATCTTCAATCGACTACAACTTTTGGTCGAATCCTATTTTTAGCTTGTTGTTATCTTCATCAATTAAGCACCAAACACAAGTCATTCCATAGCTTGAGATACTGGTAGATCATTTGGATCCCAAGGAACATCGATCGACAGCGTCAGTCATTAGTTGACAAGCATCAACAGTAAAAAATTATGTCAATATAAAACTCAAAATATGCAGTCGGTCCTCTAACCAGGTTAATGGCTGAAGCAATCAACAGCTTCATTCAGAGCTTGATCTCAATACTATCTAGTTGATAGTCATTGGTCAGTGGATCATCTTTCGATGTACATTAGTGTGATATCACACCAATAAACCAAGCAATTCATCCATACATAATAAAGATTATACCCTTGTGCATAGCTTCTTCTACCAAGGCATATAATCGATGGCCCAATGAAAGGTATCAACGGTTCTATCCAGTGAGCTTCACATATGGTCGAAACCCTTAATTCAATGGCTTAAGCAATAGAATCCTCAGTCAAATTCTTTGACAATTGCAATCCAGTCATCCAAGCAGTCAATGTCTTAAATCAGTCGATTCCCCAGTAAAAAATTCACCCTTTGATTCTATAGGGATATTATTCTTCTGCACGATCAACAATATGCACGGAGAATATTTAGTTAATGTAAATATCTTTTCACAGTTGCAGAATACACATTCTTTCACTTTAGCAAACAATCACTACCTACCAACAGAATGGTCGACGTTACCACAACTCAATCCTTTAGTCTGCATTTTCACAACCCTAGTGGTTGTCTCGGATTCTTAGTCTTCTTTCCACAACCAGGTCCACGTTGATCTATTCCAACCACAATCATCTCATAATGTCAGTCGACACCTTTGGTCGATCATGCAGTTTCAATCAAGTGAAAGCTTTGCCATTTGGTTTTCACACATATGTAGAAACTCATCAAAGTAAGCTCGTGCATATTATGTCGTGGATATAAGGTTTTGCACAAACCCTAATCTGATTCAAGAAACACTAAGAGAAATGTTATGCATCATCCAAAATTTGGTTCATTGAACCATCAACGGGAATCTTTCCTTCTGCCATACTAAATCACGAACGCCACGGATCTAATACCATGTTGGAGTAACAATAAATAGTAGATAGTAGTAGGAGAAAGAGAAATTCTTAGAAAATATGATGTTGTATTCTGTAGACATCTATTAGCACTTAAGCACATGATCCACTCTGATTATAGACCATCCCGGAAAACTATGTATAAATAGGTTTAGGTAGAGACCTAAACTAACAACCACGTAGCCAAATGTGCACAAGAGATGGATTAAATAACCCAAAATAATATTTAGCTGACCAGATGAGAGTAGAACAAACCATAGATTCCAACGCTTTGATCATATCATCACTTTGTATAAAACATTTATTGTCATGTTGCATTCATGAGCTGAACATTATTGCATTTGAAGTTCTCCTTTATGGTTCCATGAGTCAACTTATAAATATGGGATAGAACAAACCATAGATTCCAACGCTTTGATCATATTATCACTTTGTATAAAACATTTATTGTGAGGTTGCATTCATGAGATGAACATTATTGCATTTGAAGTTCTCCTTTATGGTTCCATGAATCAACTTATAACTATTGGATTTATTATTTAGTACGGGATATGTTTTCATTTCTTGTCAATAAATTCTAAATACTACCAAAACATTTTATTGTTTTGGAAATATTTGTTAATATTTTAATAGTGAGGATTCTCTTTTTTATTGGTATTTTTGAAGTAGTTGTTTATTTTCTCAAATATTATGAATTTATCATATTTATTGCATTATAGGTCTATTAACTATCAATATAAAGGTGTCCTTGAATTCAATAATGGTGTGTTATATTTCTCTATCTTTGATTTAATTCATTATTAATCTTTAGAACAAAATATTTAACATTTGAGCAATTATGAGATTAAGAAGATGATCTTTACTAGTAAGGGGCATGTTGAGAAATGTAGCTCATATATGAATTTCTTGCACAAATTCAATATAAATGTCCAAGAAGTGCTTCAAGAAATTTTTAAAGTAACCACATGGGAAAGGTGGTAAATTAATTATATTTGTAATTCATTTTAGGAAAAAATGAAAATTATTATGTTTTGTAGGTGAGTCTAATAAAGTATACTTAATGCATTAAACACTTAGATTAGAATTTAATCCCAACCATCAATCTCAAGTTGAAATTCAAGTTTTGGTAGATTAGGATTTTGGATAAAGCATAAATATAGACAAGATAGAAATATTCAAATATAGTTGAATAGTCAAGTAAGTTAAGCGATTGAAGGAGAGAAAGAAGAGAGAAGAGGAAGACGATCAACCATTAACTAAGAAGGTTCGAGAAGAAAATTGTATAGTTTATATAGGAAAGATCCATACAAAACTATATGGATTGTACATTAGGCCATGAAACTATTAGCCTTATTCTCTATGCATTTCTTACAGTAATGTTCCCAAATTCAGCCATGGACCACAATTTCCTAAATCAATTAGACTTGTTCATGTTTATTTTGATTATTATTTACTAATCCTAAGATTTAAAGTTAAGAATAATCCCACATTAAAACATATTGGACTTGGGTAAATGCATAAAGGAGATTGTGAACCTTAGTTGATTCATAAAATAAGCTAAATCTCCATGTCGTTTAAAATATTGAAAATATCCCAAGGTTGACATTTAGAAGGTTGACAACATTTGTTACTGAGAAAGTCTAGGAAAGTGCAACTCCTAAGTAATGTGAAAAAGGAAAATTCTTGTTGCTAATAAATATCTTCCCCAAATTAATATTTAAAATATATAATTCCAATTGGTTTGCAAGCCAAGTAATGTTGGGTCAAATCCACTTAGAAAATCAATTAATATGCTAAAAAGTCCACTCTTTCGTAAATAATGAATTATTAATATTTTATTTATGATAACGTGAGAGAAATTGACGAATTGGTGGCACAAAAGGAATTTGGAGGGAAAAGCATGTGGACAAATCTAACTAACGTTCCTAAAAAAGGGGAAGAAGCTTCGTTATAGGGTGCATTGATGAAGAGAGTGGATAAATTATGAACCACTAACTACCTAGTGTATGGTTTTGGAATGATTTATGGTATGTATGGTTTTGGTAAAAGTGGAAGAGTTAGTTTTATCCATGGTATTTACTAGCTTGTGGTTTTAGAATGTAGTATTGGGGAAAGTAAAGCTTAAAAAGGAGGAATGATGAATTAGTGGGGTAATATTGTTGATCATTTGATATTGTAATGGATTTTCTTATGCTTCATTTTTCTTGCGTTGTGTTCGCTTCATAAATAGTTTGGAGATGTGCCTCTTTGTAATTGAGACTATTTGGAGTGTTTGTTAGAATTCCAATTGGAGATTAAATATACCCATCCTTATTCACTAAGATTCAACAAATATTTTCTAGAATTCCAATTTGAGATTAAAGATATTCATCCTTATTCACTAAGATTCAACAAATATTCTACTTTTGATCGTGTACCTTAGCCAATATCATGTTTGTATTTTTGGTAGTGGTGATGTTGTTAGTGGGTGATGGTTCCTCTATGAATATTTGTAGTGGTATTTGCATGTTTAAAATGTAAATTAAGTCCTCTACATATTAATAAAATAAAGGGTGCTTATTGTTATGCAATTATATGTCTCTCTTCAATGTATTTTTCCTCTTATGCTCAATGTGTCGAAATTTTGACTAGCTTTCATTGTTTGGCTCATATCTTGAGTTTTAGAGCACCAAACCGAGTTTTGTAAAATTTTGAAGGTAGGTGGGGAAGTATAGGGATAATCCCTATAACTAGTTTATAAATTCGTTATGTTTATAGGATATTTGGGTCTAATTTAAAACATACTAGTTAAGTTGTCTAGTGAAACAAAGTTTTTCTCAGTTTTTCCAAAAATCCAAATAACCTCTTATTTTTAGTCCATTAATTCATGTAGTTGTTTTGAGTTTTTTATAGTCAACTACTTGTATATTTGGACCAAAATCCATTGGGTTTCCATACAAGTCTTGGGTATATTTCCTTGAAGTCTTTGGTTTAGTGAAAGGAGTCTACTCAAGCGTGACGTACCCAGAAAACTTGAATCTGCCTAGGTAGAGTCTAAGTCCATATTCCAAATAACTCGATAATATGTCCTTAGTATGTAGTAGACCACATTAATATTCTATTTGGGAGAGTTTGGGGATGTCTAGATTTAGAAAGGAAAAATCTAGCCCATGTTTGTTGAAGTTAAGTTAGTGTGTGTGATTTTTGAATTGGGTACACTTCACTCACCTTCTCAATAGGTGATAATATCAATTCTGGTGATTCGAACAACACATGCAATTGCTAATTTTCAACAGTTTGTGGAGGTTTTCTTATAATTTTTGATTAAATAATGAAAAAAATATTTTGAAGGAGAAATTCCATGTTTATGTGTGAATTTGTTTTATGCTTCCACTATTTACTAGTTCCATCTATTTTGTGACTGATGCTATGTCAATCATTTCAATTTTTGCATGATTTAAATTCTAAAATTAATTGATTTTATTGAGTACATAAGGACAATGGCCACCTAGACTATGAAACTTTACATAGTATCATAGCTACATGTTTTGTTTGAGATTCTCAAGGTTTATGACAATATATCAACTTCTAAAAAAAAATATTGGGAAACTAGAAGCAAGGAACAATAGTTATAGGGTTTACAAATTTTGTTCACTATATCTCAAAGATTGCATCATTTAGCATAAGATTCAAGGATAGTTGGAAGGTGTGTCAAATTCCTATCTTGGAAACTCAAGTTCACACTCTTATTGGAAAATAGTTATTTGGTATATTATCTAGGAAACCATAACTCTACAAACATATCCATGGGATTTTGAAGTTCATAAGAGAAAAGAAGGAAAGGACAAGTAGATAATCATGTATTCTATAAACCATTACTTAATCCCTCAAATATCTTAGAAGAAAATGATTGCGAACATGTTCAATTCCCTGGTTATCCTTAACAAAAGTGATAACATAAACAAAAATATAATCTTGCAAAACATACTCAAAGCTATGTACATGAAAAAATCAAACACATTTACGAGTTACTTGATACAGGTAACACAAATTCATGATCAAAATTCAACAGTTGGGGAGAAGATTGAAAACATTGAGTTAGAAAGAATGGCACTGAATGGGCTCTCAACTTCATGGGAAAAAAATTACAAGGCATTTTTGCTCATGAGCATCTTCCCTCTTTTGAAATATTGTGGGATGATTTTATCAAAGAGGAGACTAGGATGTCCTAGTTAACCTTTACCAAAATAAGAGCATAAATATACATATGATATTATGGAACATACATATAGATATAGAGATGACTAAATCATGCACAATTACTTGTTGCTTTATGAAGGTCACACATATTCGTGATCAAATTGTAGTATTTGGAGAGAGGATTGCAAATGTAGAGTTAGTAAACATGCCATTGAATGGATTCTCAACTTCATGGGAAAGATTTGTCCCATGCATATATGCTCATGAGAATATTTCCTCTTTTCAAACATTGTGGGATGATTGTTTCCAAGAGGAGACTCAGATGTGAGTCAAAGGCTAACAAGAAGGGTGGTATGGTGGCCTTACCCTATTGGGTCAAATAAACAAGGGAAAAAGTAAAGGACCCAACAAGGGCAAGGGAAGTAATGAGGATTCAATCTCATGACCAAGGATGAAGGACTTTGAAGTAAGATCAATTCCTTCATATGTCATAAATATGAAAATTATTCACCATAGTGTATATATAAGAATAATTTTAAAAGGAAGAAACAACATAATCATGTAAAAACATCTAGTCAAAATCACATTAATGATTTTACCTCCATGTTTCAGTAATATTTCTCTATGGTGTCTTGCATTTATTTTAGCACAATTATAAGGGAGGTGTAATATGTGGATAATGGAGTATCTCAACACATGAAATCAACCAAGAAGTTGTTTTCAAGTCTAAAAGATCACAAATTAGGAGTTCAAGTTGAGCTTGCTGACTATTCCTGGTATCTAGTAGTAAGAGTTGGTCATATTCCCTTCCAACTCTAGTCAGAGAACTCTTTGGATTTTGATGTTGTTTTGTTGTTCTAGGTCCCAAATTTTTTATTTTATTTTAGGTTATGTAAGATAAGGAAATTATAGCAGATTAACAAAACCAAACTTCCTTGTTATACTAATGGGGACCACCCCAGAACTAGAACAAGAGATTAGGGTTAGAGAAGGTAATTTATACAAGCTATAGGATGAACCTATTCGATCCCTAGTTCATAATAATGCATCAAACATGAAGAACACCCTTTAGCTTTGGATTAATTATAATGTGATACATGAAGAACACCTAAGGGTACTACTTTATCTCACAATCAATGATGATATCCTCATTCAGTAGGAAGCATAATTCTATGGGACTTATCTCAAAAGAGGTAGAGTATACGGAAGCGAATACTACTAGTTGTGAGGTCATATGGATTCACAAGTTTCTTGTTGGATTGTTTGATTAGGAGTGATTTACTACAATAACCATAATTGTATCAAAATCTCTAAGAATCCATTGTTTCATGACTGATCAAAGCATATAGAAATTAGCTATCACTTCATATGATATTGGATTAATAAAGGAGAAATAGATCTTTAGTATATTTCAAAAAATAAACAAGTAGTTGATAATTTTGTCCAAGCCCTTAACAAAAAGAAAGTTTAAAGAAATTAGAGAAAAACTTTGATTGTTGCACAATTCCTTCCTCACTAAGAGGGGGTGTTCAAAAATGTAGTTTGGACAGGAAATTTGTGTACATGTTTAGCATGAATGTCATGTAGTAAGTGGCAGTGATATGTTTCAAAAGTAACCACTTAGGAAAAATGAGTAATCACTTCTATTTTGTAATACACTTTAGGAAAAAATGAAAAACATTTTCTTGCAATTATCAAGTCCAATAGAGTGTATTTAATACATTAATGGCTTAGACCATGATTTAATCTCAAGTTCCAATATCAATTTTAGATTAAGGTTTTGATAAATTAGTTTCATAGACAAAGCAAAAACATAAACAACATAGAAATATTTTAGATACAGTTGAATATATGAGTAGGTTGAGCAGAGAGAAAGTAGAGAAGATGATCGGCCAATAGTCTATACAACATTGATCCGTATACAACTCATAGATATACATGGATTGATAAATTAGGATATATAATTGTTGTTCTCATTTTCTATGTATGTCATAACATATTAGTAGGATACAAGCTCATCTCTAGGGTCATTTGAAGAGGCTTTGCAACTACTAAGTTTCAACAAATTTGTCAAGGTTTCCTTGTAACCTTTGATTAAGGAATGACAATTTTATTTTGAAGGATACATTATCTATGTATGTGTGAATTTATTTTATGCTTCTGTTGTTTACTATTTCTAGATATTAAGTGATTGATGCTATGTTCAAAATTTAAATTTTTGCATTGTTTGAATTCTACAATGAATTGATTTGTTTGAGGACATAAGGAAAATAATTACCTAAGATAGGAAAACTTATGGATACCTGCGATGTCTATTAGAATATTCCATTTTATCCTAAAGAAAACGAGTTATCAAACCCATAATGTATTCCCATCATAGTTCTTTCTTTATGAACATCTTAATAAATAACAAGAGTATTGATAAAAATGTGAATAAATAAACCAAACAAGAAATTTTCAGAAAAGCAATTGAGCCGTATTGAACATTTGTATTCATCTAATGATACAAATTTTAATAGTACAATAATATAACAACCTCTATATCTAGATCCCAATGACAACTTATAAGTTGATAATGATAACACCTCACTAAGAGATCATGATTACAATGCATAATAGGGTGATCTCAGACTTAGCCATTGTCTAGGGACTCATAGTATAACATTCCCCTCCTTAATCATAAGTATAAATAGTTGTACTAATAGGCAACAATAACTAGTGCATATACTAGTATCATATTCAATTTGAAACTTTTGAATTGAGCTTCAATGAAAGTATGCTTGAAAAAATGTCAATTTTGGATGTTGAATGGTTCATCTAAATGAAATTTGAAAGAGTATAAATTATGGAACTGAATAATTACCATGTTTTCACATTCAATGTTTGCTTGAAAATTTTTCATTTGTCAAGTAATTTAGTTAGAGGAAGCCGCCATCTTATTTTTAGAGGTGAATAAATATGATCACTAGTTTTCTAGTAACGAAGAAATAAGATCACCAAATTTTTCTTCGAATTTAGATGCAATTAGGTGTTGGACAACATCCCATGAGTAGTTTATTTTATGTAGATAGCTTGTTGAGG
>LPNX010623590.1:0-46956 GCA_001517045.1 Pseudotsuga menziesii | reverse complement strand
TAGTAATTATTATAAACTAGGATTTTCCACAACACATTGTAATACTAATTAACAAACAACTAATAAGTATTAAAATTTGTTAACAACTAAGTAGAATAATTTATTTCAAAATGAGGGTTTCCACAGGGTAAACCTTAGCTCGTAAACTGTGAGAAAAAAAAATGAGTAAGGGTTACAACTGAACAATGACTATGTGTATCAGTCTTAAAAACCTTAATTATAAACTCTTACAGAGTAATCCAAACAGAGTACAAAAACTTCATTTACAATGGAGAAGGGTAAAAACCCTAATTACGTAGAGCATAAGGTTAAACTTTTAAAAAAGTTGAAACAAGCCTAAAGACAGAACTGTCTTTACAAGAACTATTAATTTAAACATGCTGTACAACCAAACATCAAAATAAATACATTACTCAGTTAAACCGAGTCTACCCATCGACTAGCGAGGGTTTGAAACTGGGTTTTCCAACAAACAACCTGTAAAAATAAACCACATAACTTATGGTGAGTCGAGGAAGGATTCCCCAAAACCCTATGTGAATGCAAATGACCACCCTGTTACAAGTAGGATGAAAAACCCAACACATGGACCACGGGGCTTACCCGAACTAAGCTACAAGCCACGGCGTTCGCTGGTTGACAACTTACTTTCTCCACCATGAAAGTATACAGTGGCGAGCACCTGCAAGGAGTGTAAAATACTACTATCAGTAAACAAATATCTATTGTACCTCAGTAACAACAAAACACTTGCACCAAAGTAAATGAACACAAAAATTATTATTTACCTGTCAATGGAAACGACGAACAGTCTCGTAGAAGCATTGTCACCTACAGGCTTTGCAAATTAAGGACTCAACATCCTGCAAGTGTAACCCTTACGTAACAGAAAGCTACAAGGACATCAAGAGAAACTGGAGCAGACAGCGAACCACGAGGATGACGAAGGGAAGATTACATAGACAACAAGTCAAGGACAATGATAATCTCCACAAGTTGTAGAGTGAGAACCCCATCCACTGAGAATGGATTTTAAAACCACACACCAGTGACAAATGCAACACTGAACCAAGACTCAAGACAACCGGAGCAAGGAGGACCAACGACCACCATGAAAGCCAAGCAGAGCATCCTCAAGGGCCAGCGCGAACTGCGGGAAATAAATGATAAGGGTTAGGGTTACTGTGACTATTATACCTTCCATGCTTGGTCAGGAGAGGACCACATGGTCAGTAAATCAAAACCACGCAATGGATCATTCTTCTATAGTGCCTACATTAGAATGATATCCAATTATTTAATCATTGGAATGATGCATAAACTATGTCATAACCAAATTATTTGCTTATCAATCAACACGTCGCTCATCATATGAGTTATTAGATCATGGTTAAAACCTCAATGTCATGAATTACGTTGACCTAGCAAGGAGTATCATCTTTTAAACTTTGGTTAATGCCGAAACCATTTATACATAGAATACACTCTATTCAATAACCTTATAACTTATACATTTTAAACTCACTAATATATTATGGATATTAGTAATCCCCTTCTTTGAAAATTAACCTTGTTATGGATGGAGGTCTTTATTATATAGAAGAGCTCAAGCTAACCATCAAACGCCTATAGCTTTCTTGTGTAAAAACAATATAGTTTATATATGGTTAATTCTTGTAATAACGACCTTTCAAGCTATAACATGTTTTTAAGTGACATAATGTAGTTTATGTAGAATCATAAACTCATTATGACCTTGAACCAATCATAGACTGAATTTCTATTAACAAAATAGAGTATGCATGTTTATAAGACTCATTCCACCATTTAACCTTATGTTATAATATTATAACATCACAAATGCGATTTGGTTGGTAACATTTCTTTTCTCTAAACATTGACCTTGTTTTGGATAGAGACCATATGTTATGGGAGAGCTCAAGCTAACAACTATAGTTCTCCTATGTAAAAAAAATGCATAGTTAATCTCTTATAAAAAGACAATACATGTTATAACTTTTATAAGTGGCCTAATGTAATAGTTTAGAGAATCATAAAATCTAATTTAAACATGTTTATGAACTTGAATTAATTATAGACTGAATGTCTGTTAACAAAACAAATTGTGCATGTTTATAAGTCACATGAGAACTAATAACTCAAATGATAGCAGAACTATGAAGTGGACAAAACGTATTGTAAGAACACTTTTATGAAATTCTGTTACATAGTTCAAAGTGACGATACTTTGATGAATTTTGGTTAGGACTCAACTTGGTTCTTACTATTGATTCACCATGTCTATTGGGTAGTAAAGGAGTTATAGAATTATACAAAATAACTAGAAAGTCGACCAGTTTCGAAAGCATCAATCTCAGAAAAACTGTTTGTAGACAGTACTTTAATTTAAGAGGAGTATCATAGAAAAAAAATTAATAAAATTGAATAGGAATGATCCTAATGAGTCCAGAAATTATTAGAACCACATGGTTCGACATGAAATTAAAGTGTAGGCAAACAATGATCTCATGTAGGAAGGCATTATGATATTTAGTTTGCACAATCGAACTTATACTGTCAAAATTATCTCGCAGAAGTGAAATATGGAATAGTTGTTACACAGATAAGATAATATATTATTGTATAAATACTGACAAAACAATCATTATAACATTGCAATTCATATAGACTAAATTAGAAGTACTTTGTAACTGAGATTCTAATTCTTAGAGTCACAAACATATCTTACTGTTGTTACTTACTTCTGAACATCATTACAAGAAAAACTGAAAGAAGCCAAATGGTTTTACCTCATGGAAGCTGTTTAGAGTTTAGCAGCTTAATTACTAATCTTTATAATTGCAAATAAAATACTGCTGGATACTTTAAGAATTTTTAATACGTGCTCGTTCGATCATACCTGTAAACCTGTAAAAACAAGCAATCTTTTGTGTTAGTACAATCACTAAGTAAGCCCCGGATTCAAAGTTATATTCCACCTACTTGACATGAAAAGACTCATCAGTAAACTAAAACAAAACAATATGCAAGTAATCTTTATTCTGTTTACAAAAATGAACTGTTGAGTTAACATAATTGAGATTTAGTAAAACTAATTACTTGACTGTTTCTTTTATTGCTAACCTTAGCTGTTAGTAGACTGCGGGTTTTAGCATTTGTTGTTATCTCAAAAATTTTAAATTTTGCGTAAATTTGGGGTTTTGACAACAACATTTTAGGTATAGAAGATTCCTCAATTCAACCATCATATATGTGACTTGAAACTGTGTTTGTTTGTAATTTCTTGTGTAGTTTTAGTACTTTCTTGTGTTTTGTAAGTATTAATTTTAAGGAAAAAGTTGAATTGTGTATTGTATATGGGTGCATTTTCCATTGAGACCTACACCCCTCACCTTTTAAGGTTGGGTGCATTTTCGGTTGAGATGGACACCCCTCATCTTTTAAGATTTGATAACCAGAAGTCATGTCTTTCTTCAAGTAAGCCATAGTAAGCAATCCTAGTCCACAGATAGATTCAAAATCCAGGTTGAGTTATATAACCACATAGACAAAAGAAAACCACTTCAAGAGTACTCTTGTGTTTTTTTTCTGGTTGTAACACCTTGAGACTCTCCTCACTTTCAGATTTCTCACGTGTTTTATGTCTAGCTGTGACACCTTGAGACTCTCCTCTCCTCACATTGTTTGTGATAGGGGGGAAATGAATACCATCGATAAAAAACAAGCAATATCAAGCGAGTCGAAACAAGTGAGCGTCTGAATATCTATGTTCGAATGAGCTCCAAAGTTGGCGGTCATCCTAAAACCACTAGCATCGAGAGCACCTTCATTTAACAAAATCTTGTGCAAGATTGTAGCTAACTTACTTCGCACAAGATTGTGAAGCTGGAAATGTTCAGCAAGTTGTAGCTGTTCACTTCATGTTTCAACTCTCCAGATAGTTTGTGGTTAGCTAAAACCACCAATTTAACAAAAGACTTTAGCCTCCTATTGCTTATGCTAGAAAATATCTAAGCCTTCATTCCAAGTTCCAGGAAGAACTTCTGAGCCTCTACACCAAGTTCAAGAGTTGGTGGTCATCCTTAAACCATCCACATAGTAGAAGATTTCAGCTTCTGCTAGCCATTTTGGTTGGTGGTGAGCCAAAACCACTCCTTCATAGAGCTACTGTATTTAGTAGAAGATGGTGCAAGATTTTGCTAACATGCTTAACATAGTGGTTTTTCAAGCCTTTTATTCAACCTTGTTCTTTTATTGGACTCATATACACCATTCCGATTAAGGGGGAAATTGTTGGGAATATAATCCTTTGGGTTAGTATATTCTCATAATTGTTGTATTATTATTATTCATCATTTTCATGAAAAAATGAAATGATGAGTCATGGGGCAGACCAAGAGTCACACTGGATTTCAAGAGACCTCTTGGAATAAGAAACCAAGGGTCACTTCTCATTATATATATATATGTACATTAGTTAATGAGAGGAAAATGTGCTTTCACGCCTATCTTTTTATTTTGTGTGGTTATCCTATGGCTTTGTGTTTGCCAATATTATTTCTTCACTAATGGGATCCTTACACATAGGATACAAGTTTATTGTTAAAATGTCCAAAAATAATTAGAAACTAAATCAAATTCTTTTAAAATTTGAATATTTTTACAAAAATATCAACAAACATTTTATGGTTGACATTTTAAAGATTAGTAAGATTTGTAAGATTTATATACTATAATATAAGTATGGATTTGTAACAACCCCTTACATCAGAAAATTTCTAATTATTCAAAAACAAAACAAACAAGGGTTTATTTTCACTCTCAAGATATTTTATTGATCATGCAAAAGAAATTTTAGAAAGAGTAAGGACTAATGTCAAGATAAACCATGCAATGGACTGAAACTGTAAGCAAACGAAGGAGTCGAAACCCCGATAACATGTAGTACAAAGTAGACCTTGGTTTAAATTTGAATCCAAGGAAAAAAACACTTGGAGAATCAAATCCTCCCAACCATAGGAGTCAGCAACTCACCGGTTCGCTCCATCCACCCCCGAACTGGATCATCAACCATGCACCAGAACAGCAAGTAACTTTCTCGCAACACTCAATCCTCGAGTTTGTAACAAGTTTTCATGATGGGCTTATAAAATAGAAAAATGCTCAACACATGCACTCAACATCGTTTTCCCCATGCAAAACATGGCATCCCGTGCTATTCCAGTGTACTCATATAAATAGCTTTGCCCAGGTATTATGCCATCCCAATCAAATCTCCAATCAGATCCTTAAATCCCTATGATTTAGGATCTTGTCTGGTTGTTTGAGTTTTGGATTGAATTTGATTGGTATCAATCATTCGAGCTTGCTTACACATGTTCTTTGGTGCCATGGTTGGTGTCCCCTCATGTAGTTGAGTTCTCCAAGTGTTATTTTATTTATTAATAAATAAATAAAAATGTTTGTTTGTGCAAATGTCATTTCAGTCTTTGAGTTTCATAACTCATTACATAATAAAAATAATAATTTTCAAAACATGAAAAATAAAAGTAATGTCATGGGGGTATTACATTTCTCCCCCCCTTATTTTTAACACCGTCCTCGGTGTTCTTTTTATTCTAAGCTCCCTTGCTCATTCTGGAACATGGAGGGATATGCTTCCCACATTTTATCATCCATTTCCCAAGTTGTGTCTTTAGGGCTGAAGTGCTTCCATTGCACTTTTATTTGACGATGGCTTGATTCTAGAGCATACGTTCCCTCCTGTCTAGGAGGTAGAAAGGTTCGGTCTAGAACTCACCCTTAGGCTCTACCTGAATCACATCCCAGTCAATTATATGAGTAGTATCATGTATATATCTTTTTAACAATGAAACATGAAATACATCGTGTACTTTTATATTAGGTGGAAGTGCAAGTTGATAGGCTACCGGCCCTATCTTAGCTAACACTTCAAAAGATCCACAATACCTTGTCGCCAGTTTGGAACACCTTCCCAAACTCAAGGAACTATTCTTCAACTTTACCTTTAGATATACGTGATCACCAAATGTTGAACTCTCTTGGAGTTCTTTTTAAATCTGTGTAACATTTTTGCTGATCCTAGGAAACTTTTAAATTTGGTTGCACTTCCTTGACAATATTTTTGGGTAGTGCAATCAAGCTCTTCCACATACAAGAAGATAAACATGTTAATCATTATCTGAAGATTCTAAACATTTTACATATCACCCCAAGCAGATATCGACATCATACTAATATCAAGAACGTGCTTATGTCTTCTTCATAACATTATAGGTTCCAAATACAACTTAGTTTAAGCATTATTACAGTGTCCGTTCCAATTACAGGTTATAAAACTTCACTACTGATTACTACATTTAACCCTTATATATTGGGAGGTAAAAAGGAAATATATCATATTGTCTATCTTCAAGAACAACTCCACTCTTAATGCATTTATTTAAGAATTTATATTTATGTACACACAAAAACACAAAATTTTGCACTCAAAAAGTCAATGCTTCACATAGTATAGAACATACCTGTGCGTATGCGAGTTCATTAGGTCAAACTGTTATTAACCTCATACCTAGTTTGGGGAACGTTGCAGCGACATAGCTAGTTGTGGGTATTTTTATTAATTGCACATTTACATGATGTCTCAATTTTTACTATGCCTGGTTAGCATGATAACCATCGGCATCGATTTTAATTTTCGATACATAAAACGTTGAATCCATGGTGGGGCCTCGGCCTTGAGCTCCTCACCATGATTAACTAACGATATTTACATCATGTATAATTTTAATGCAATAGGGGTCAAAATCAGGATATTACATTCCAAATCTGAAGTCTGTAATAAATACTTGTAAAGTAAATCATTGCACATACAAACATGAGTCTCTATGTGTTAAATCCAATAAAATTTGAAATTATATTATTTTGTATTAGCACATACATAATAAACTCGGAGTTTCTTTCTATTGGATTAGGGCTGATGTTCTTCACACTTGCAAAATTCACGCCTAGTGCAAGGGTCAATGATTTGCAGAGTCTCTAAATGTTTTGCAGAGTATGTAGTGTGAACGCATTTACATAGTAAATGAACTGAAGTCAACAACACATGTTAAATTTACATAAGTTTTCTAGTACTGAAAAATCATTTTATGAAGAAGAGTAGGATCGATTGTGAAAATAAACTTTGGTACCTGCCAAAGGCATTTGGCATTTCTAATTCTAAGAATCTAGATTCCAGATGGTCTTCATGATACAACTAAAAGAAATTTCTCGAAAACCTCACAAGCATCATAAAAATTATCTTTAATAATCTTCAAAATACAATTAAAGGCATTTTTTAAAACATTTTCAAAAACTTCTGAAGCATCATAAAAGTTGTCCAAAATATTAAAAGTTTTCAAAGTACAACTAAAGGAATTTTTTAAAAACATCACAAGCACCATAAAAGTTGTCCAAAAATAAAAGAGCCCAAAAAATAAAAGCATCTACAAGGTTGTACACTCATCTACAAATTTGTTCAAGCAGCACCATAACCATAACACATGATGACATGGAATTTGAATTAGAGGTAAAAGGTCCATTTTGACTTGAAATTTCCTGTAATGGATGCAATCTATGAAGCATTGTCATAAACCATAGAATCGTGTATCTTTACGACAAGCTTGGACTACTTTGTAATATGTATGGTAATCTCATTATATAAAATAGATGAGAGACAATCTTCATCTTCGTTGGATATTTCTAAGTGGACTTTCCCAAGCTAAATTTGATGTCTCAATGTGTTTATTTTCTTTCGTAGTTTTATTTTAATGTCATACTAGTTAAATAATCTATTTAGTGTGTTGTATTTCATATTGAATCACTAAAAAATACAAAGAGAATAGAAGTGCAAGTGAGATTATACTCACCATAGTAGATGTTTGTTAAGTTATGTTTTAGTAATCCATTGAAATATTTAAGGTGATTGATAGATTAGTTAGAGCTCTTTTAATGTTGGAAGTTAACATTGAGTTTTTGAATTCTAATCTTCCCAAATATTTAGATACACAAATGGTAAGCCAAGTAATAATTTTGAATTTGTGATTATCATTATTGATAAATTCATAGTAGGTATCCTCCTCATTATGCTTGGTTGTATGAAGAATTGAACAAATTCAATTTAGCACTTACATAGAGAGTTAAGTTTTAGACATCCATTGTTAAATTCCAAATCAATATGTCATAATTAGAAAATACTCTAAAGAACGTTGGATCTTGTTCCCCAAAAAGTCCTTAACAAAGGAAACATGAAGCTAAGTTTTTTTTAAAAGTTAAAAGGTTAAAAGAAAACAATTTTAAATTGAGTTAGAAATGTTTAAAAGTTATATACAATTATGCCATATAAAAATGAAACTTAATGTCTCGTTAACATAGCAGGGTGGTAGGTGTGTAGCAGGTGTGTGGGGGTGCTTCTCGACCAAGGATAAAATGCAAAACATACCTATCCATGGGGATTAGGAATTTCCATAAATAATCAAGCTCTTGCACTTTGGCAAGGTTAAAGCAATCCAAAGAAACAAAGATTGGGCACATGGTCATCATGGGAGATTCAATGGTGATGATCTGGCATTACAAAGAACACACTTGTTGATCGACTATAGGAAGTTAAATTATATCATATCTATCACAAGCTAAATGAAAAGGTTGATTTACATGCAAATCATGCATGAAATCTAACACAAAGCATGCTTCTCAAAAATTGGGGGGAGAGATCTATCCTTATCATTCCCTAACTCGTAATTATTCACCAAATAATATGTACGAATGAGACAAATCAACAAGTGTCACAGACAGTGCATGCACATGGTTAAAGAATCTCCTCAAGTCCCATCTAATACCATTGGAATTTGGAATTCATTTATGGAGAAGACTCTCGATGTTCATCTTGTGTGTGGTAATAATCCTAGGTGTTGGATCGATTTCTTTCTACACTGTATTATGAATTCACCGCGCTCTTTGTTTCAAACCACCACCGTTGAGGTGAAATGAGACTCTTTATCTAAAATACCCATACTCCAAACCAAACTCTTCCTTGCTATTTCAGGAGGGGGGGTAAATTTTTCAAAATGTAGTACTTATAGTCTAATGGTTGGAATATCGGTAAGTGACCATTCCAAATGTAAAAACACATTTAATTTTTTTTCTAATGACTTTTAACCATGAATGATTCACACCTTTATGCCATATCATAATTTCATATGAAACCCTTGCATATATATATATATTTTTATTACTGAACTTTTTCTTCTAAATACCCATTCATTATATATAAGGCTTCCACTTAAATGTATTTGAGTGTATGGAAGTAAACACACAAACAATATGGTTTCATGTTAACACTTAGCATCCTCCTCATATGGAGATGTATTCATATTATCTATTAAATATTATAACATTCAATTGGTAAAGAAATGCACTTTAAATAATAACCTGACAACTTAACTTTATTCTGGTGGGATATAAAGTAATATGAATCTTTCACTTATATACTTATCCAATTATACATTATTGGCATAGCCATCTTGAGAAACAATTTTAACTTCTGAAACTATCTCATCAAATAACTTAGTTACTCATGATATAATTGTCATATATAATGTTTATTATCTATTATCCATCACTCATTATGATAACACTATATTTTTGTTTTAATTTCTGTTGAACATCAAAATCCTTAAGCTTCTTATGCGCAAAGTCTTAACATTTATATTTGGGTAACATGAACCACAATCCATTCACTACTTAGCATTGATATGAGCCTAACAAGAAAGTTAAGGCACAATGCAAGAGAGGAACACCAATATAGGTGTTTCACCCCAATCAGGGGCTAGGTCCACCAAAAAATTATTAATCCTTTTGTTATTTTTAACCAACCACGGAGGTTATAGTTTTGTAACACATATGTTGCATTTTACTTTCTTTTCTCTCAATCTCTTTTATATAAATATTTTTAAGACTTCTATAACTTTATCCCAGGGTTCCTTTTTACTCATTAACTAATAAATACATAATCTTCATACGTTAGTTTCTCAATGCTAAGTCGCAAAATTTAAAAGACACCATTAAAATTTATAATATTAAAGTAATGCCCTACATTTATATTTTTTTCTTACAAGTATGGCTTTTCATTAAACAACCCGGTTAAGGCTTAACAATTAGGACATCATTGATTCTCAACAAAGAAGACAAGCACAAACATTAAATGTATATATAAAGTATGCAAACTATCTCTTTGAGAGGTCGAGCCCTCGCTTAACCTTTTATGAAGTTATATTCATAACTTCTTATGAAATTATCATTCCATTTGTACAATTAACTAGTAATACTGAATTTGGATTCAGAAAGAATAACATTAAATTACCACAGCTTGACTTTTCCAAAAAAGGGATAACATTAAATTACTACAGCTTGACTTTTCCAAGCTAATTAATAGGATTATCAATTCATTGTGTTCAAGTTATGTAAATGGAGTTTCTCGGAACTTCATAAAATATTAGAATCCAACTGAGCTCGCTGAACAAGAGTTCACTTCTAACACTTTAATCCATAGAGCTCTCGGCTCACATGGTTAACCGATTACTAAGTAAATTCAAAGAGGGGATCGATGGGTCCCATATGTTGGTTGTGGATCCTGATATTCCAGGTTTAGAGATGTTATTCAGTCGTGTTTGTACCCCAGGTTTATTGTACACTCGTTCCCCAAATTTTTGGGATGTTTGTTGGACAACAGTTTTGCGAACCCATGGTATTGGGTCAACTGTAGTATTTTCCCATGGTATTTCCCTTATAAAAGAAAAGCATTATAATACAGATGTGTATGGTATGGTATTGTATTGTAAACAATCTCTATGATTGTGTGAGAGAGACTGTGAGAGCGAGAAGAGCAAGTGCAATGGTATTGCTGCAGATTGTATCCCTTCATCTTTCTGGACGGTAATAAAATGACTGGTGATTTTTGTGTGAACGTAGCCCATCGTTTTGGTGAACCATGTTATATATGTGTCTCTCTGTAATGTGTTTAATGTGTTTTTCATCTTATTTATTGATTTAACTTTATAACTGTTATTGCTATGTGGTCCTGTTTTCTAACAATTGGTATCAGAGCCAAAAGGTCTACTTGGCTAGTAAACTCGCAGGAAAGAAGGGTTTATGGTTCAAGTGGGAGCAATGGCAGAAGAGGGAAAGTTTAGTGTTGAGAAATTTAATGGCCAAAACTATCAGTTATGGAAGATGCAAATGGAGGACTATTTGTACCAGAAGGATCTGTATCTGTCGTTCGACGGAAAAGAAAAACAGTCGGCGGCTATGAAGGATGAAGAATGGGAGGTTCTTGATAGAAAGGCACCGGGAACAATACGACTGTGCCTGGCTTTGTCGGTGGCTTTCAATATTTCGAAGAAAAAATAACGTAGGATGTGATGAGCGCATTGGCGAAACTCTACGAAAAACCCTCGGCTTCAAACAAGGTATTTTTAATGAAGCGTTTATTTAGTATGAAGATATCAGAAGGTGGATCCATTGCTTACCATTTAAATGAGTTTAATACACTTACTAATCAGCTAAGTTCTTTAAAAGTGAACTTTGATGATGAGGTTAGGGCTCTTCTAATCTTATGCTCATTGCGAGAAAGCTGGAATAGCTTGGTCATGGATGTAAGTAATTTTGTCCCTAGTTCAAACACTCTTAAGTTTGATGATGTTGTTGGTGTTATTCTTAGCGAGGAAATGCAAAGAAAAATCACAGGTGAGACATCAGGTAATGTGTTGACCATGGAGAGCAGAGGGAGACAAAAGGAGAGAGGAAGGAGCCTAGGTAATTGTAGCAAGTCTGGAAAGGGTAGATTCAAATCTAGATTCGAAAAAATAGAGTGTTGAAAATTTGGTAAGAAAGGACACCCGAAGAGAGACTACAGAGCTCCAAAGAAGAAAGGATACATGCAGCAAGAGACTTCTCAAGAAGAGAATGTAGCAGGTGATGTGTTACAATATGCTTTGATTCTTGCATTAGATAATACTAGTGATTATTGGGTAGTAGATTCAGGGGCTTCATGTCATTCTACACCCCATAGGAAATTCTTTCATGATTATGTTTAAGGTGATTTTGGACATGTTTTATTGGGGGATGATGAACCATGTAAAATTGTTGGAAAGCATAATGTATGGATTAAGTTAAATAATGGAAGTGAATGGATGCTAAAGGATGTAAGGTACATTCCTTCTATGAAAAGAAATATGATCTCAACAGGGCAGTGGGGAGATAGCAGTTGTTTGTCTATGTTTGGAGAAACGTGGTGGAATATTACTAAAGGATCATTGGTAATAAAAAAAGGAGATAGGGTAGTTACGTTATATTTATGTCCCCATAATACTGATTATTCTATCTCTGTAGCTTCCACGGAAACATGTGCATCATTGTGGCATCATAGGCTTGGCCACATGAGTGAGAAGGGGATGCAAATTCTCCACTAAAGGAAACCGATTCCAGATCTGAAGCAGGTCAGTTTGGAATTTTGTGAGAAACGTGTTTATGGAAAACATAAGAGAGTTAGATTTCTCAGGGTTGGGAAATAGAATAAGAGTGAAAAGTTAGAGCTTGTGCATACAGATGTATGGGGAATAACTCAGGTACAATATCTTGGTGGCACTCATTATTATGTTACTTTTATTGATGATGCAACTAGAAAAACTTGGTTTTATTGCATTAGACATAAATCTGATGTGGTTGATACTTTTAAGAAGTGGAAAGCTTTGGCTGAGAATGAGACAAGAAAAAAGTTGAAATGTCTCAGATCTGATAATGGAGGTGAATGCTGCAGTAAGGAGTTTGATAGTTACTGTTCACACAGTGGGATTCGTAGAGAGAAGACAGTCCCTAGAACACCACAAGAAAATGGTGTGTCAGAAAGGATGAACAGAACGATCATGGAGCCTGCAAGGTGTATGAGATTGCATGCATGGTTTCCCTTACAGTTTTGGGTTGATGCTGTAAACACTTTTGTTTATTTAATAAACAGAGGGCCTTCAAGTGCTTTGGATGGTGGGATTCCAGAGGAGGCATGGATAGGTAAACAGGTAAAATACTCATTTCTGAGAACTTTTTGGTTGTGAAGCATTTGTCCATATTGGTAAAGATGATAGAAGAAAGCTTGAAGCTAAGTCCAAGAAATGTACCTTTATTGGATACGGGGTTGATGATTTTGGTTATCGCTTATGGGATTTTGAAAATCACAAAATAATTAGGAGTAGAGATGTAGTATTCAACGAAAAGGTTATGTACAAATATCAGTTGCAGGCAAAGAAAGTGGAAAAGGAAAACACATAGTACACAGTGCTTGATGAAATCAAACAAAATGAAGTTCCAAAGGAACTAGAAAATCAAGAACATCACTAGGTACTTGAAACTCCTTCAACTGTAAGAAAATATACCAGGTTAAGTAGACCCCCTAAACGATTCTCTCATTCACTGTATTATTTATTGATGACTGATTCTGGTGAACCAAAATGTTATGAAGAGGAAATGCAGGTAGAAACTAGAAATAAGTAGGAGCAAGGCATGAATGAGGAGATGGACTCATTGGTAAGAAACCAGACTTGGGATTTGGTTCAGTTGCTTACAGAAAAAAGGGCATTGTAGAAGAAATAGGTTTATAGGTTAAAGGAAGAAGATGGAGGAAAGAAGCGGTACAAGGCTAAACTTGTTGTAAAGGGGTTTGCACAAAAGAAAGGTATAGACTTTGATGAAAAATTTTCTCCTGTTGTTAAAATGACTTCAATTAGAACTATTTTAAGTCTAGTGGCGGTAGAAGATTTGCATCTTGAACAATTAGATGTAAAAGCATCCTTTCTCCATGGGTATTTGGAGGAAGAGATTTATATGCAACACCACAGGGGTATGAGGTCAAAGGGAAGGATAATTTGGTTTGCAGGTTGAAGAAGAGATTGTATGGCCTAAAGCAAGCTCCAAGGCAGTGGTATTTAAAATTTGATAAGTTTATGACAGAACAAGGTTATGATAGATGTCATTATGACCACTGTGTTTATTTCAAGAGGTTAGATAATGAAAGATATGTTATCTTGTTATTTTATGTGGATGACATGCTTGTTGTAGGGTCTAACATGCGGGATATAAACGTGCTCAAAAGAAAACTAGCTAAGTCAGTTACGATGAAGGATTTGGGTGTTGCAAAGCAAATCTTTGGTATGAGAATAACAAGAGACAGGAAAAATATCAAATTGACGTTGTCTCAAGGTGAGTACATAGAAAAGGTGTTGCAGAGGTTTAGAATGCAGAATGCAAAACCAGTTAGTACACCTTTAGCCAGTCATTTCAAACTAAGTAAGGAGATGTGTCTAGAGACACAAGAAGAGATAGATTACACGTCTAGGATTTCCTATTCATCAGTGGTTGGAATCTTGATGTATGCCATTGTGTGCACAAGACGAGATATTGCACATGCAATGGGATCTGTGATAATGNTTGGAAAGCAGTATAGTGGATTCTCAGGTATTTGAGAGGTACCACTTCTCATGCATTATGTTTTGGAGGTTCAGACACTATTCTACAGGGATATGTTGATGTAGATATGGCTCGTGATAAAGAAAATAGGAGGATCACCATGGGGTATGTGTTTACTATGGGTGGAACAACACTAGTTTGGATTTCAAAACTACAACAGGTTGTTTCACTTTCAACAACAGAAGCAGAGTATGTTATTTCTATAGAGGCTATTAAGGAGATGATTTGGTTGCAGAGGTTGATGGAGGAATTGGGTAAGAAGAAGGAGAATAAAAGGCTATAAAGTGACAACCAAAGTGTCATTCATATTTCAAAGAACTCAACTTTTCATTCGAAGACTAAACATATATAGATCAAGTACCACTTCATAAGATCTGTTCTAGATGAAGAGCTATTTAAATTGGAAAATATACATACTAGCCAGAATCCTGCAGACATGTTGACAAAGGGAGTAACTAGAGAGAAACTGAGTTCCTACTTGGTTTCTGTTGGCCTTCAAGCATGAAGGTGAAAATAAGAAATTAGCCAAGTCCAAGGTCCAGAGCATAGTCCATCAAGTGTTTACCATAGGGTATGTGTTTACTGTGGGTGGAACAACACTAATTTGGATTTCAAAACTGCAACAGGTTGTTTTACTTTCAACAACAAAAGTAGAGTATGTTATTTCTATAGAGGCTAGTAAGGAGATGATTTGGTTGCAGAGGTTCATGGAGGAATTGGATAAGAAGCAGGAGAATAAAATGCCATAAAGTGACATCTAGAGTGTCATTCATATTTCAAAGAACTCAACTTTTCATTCGAAGAATAAACATATATAGTTCAAGTACCACTTCATAAGATCTGTTCTAGATGAAGAATTGTTTAAACTGGAAAAGATACATACTAGCTAGAATCCTGCAGACATGTTGACAAAGGGAGTAACCAGAGAGAAACCGAGTTCTTGCTCAGTTTCTGTTGGCCTTCAAGCATGAAGGTGAAAATAAGAAATTATCCAAGTCCAAGGTCCAGAGCATAATCCATCAAGTGCGACAGCGGTGGAGTTGTTGTGATCAGTATTCAAGTGGGAGATTGTTGGTTGTGGATCATGATATTCTAGATTCAGAGATGTTATCCAGTCATGTTTTTACTCCAGGTTTACTGTACACTTGTTCCCCAACTTTCTGGACCCATGGTATTGGGTTAATCGTAGTATTTTCCCATGGTATTTCCCCTATAAAAGAAAAGAATTATAATACGAATGTGTATGGTATTTTATTGCAAACAATCTATGTGATTGTGTGAGAGAGACAGTGAGAGCGAGAAGAGGAAGTGCAATGATATTGCTGCAGGTTGTATCCCTTCATCTTTCTGGATGGTAATAAAAGGATTGGTGATTTCTGTGTGGACGTAGCCCATTGCTTGGGTGAACCACATTGTATATGTGTCTCTCTGTAATGTGTTTAATTTGTTTTGCATCTTGTTTATTGGTTTAACTATATAATTGGTGTTGCTCTGCGGTCCTATTTTCTAACACCATATGAGAGATCGAACCTTATTTAGAGACATAGGGATCAAGAGTATATTACACATTCCTCCAGAAAATTGTTGGATAAACAATTTTATTGTATTGGTTTACACAAAGAAGGCTCTTAGTGCCTATGTGAAGTGGAATTGGATAGAAGGCTCCTCCATTGTAAAACAAAAACATCTTTTTAGTGGTTGGGTGAATTTAGGCTAGAATTCAAATACCATGGAAAATGTTTCTTAGAATATGTAGAATACAGTTCATAGATATGAACGTGTTCATGATGAAAGGAAAGACACGGTGGATAAAGCAATGAAAATGATGGAGATGAGGAATAATAATTGGAAAACTAGTTGTGAGAAGGAACTATGAGGTCTTTAAAGCACATGTTAACATATTCAATAAAAAATGGGTCATGGAAGAGATCAAGGTTGTTCATTTGCAAGAAAAATCTAATTCAAACATTCAAAACATATTTGAGCTTTGATCTTTGTAGGATAAGGTGAAATTTATTGAACTAGAACAATTCTCTGGTTTTGTTGCCGATGAAAAGTCACCAGCACCAAAAGGGTGTTTTGAATCCTTTGGACTTGAGTAGAGGTTGGATTACGAAGAGAATAGACACAATGGGAGCATACTTCCTATATTTCTTCATGTTGGGATCATGAAGGAAGGACCCAAGGAGCTAGGTACTTCTCATGGTTACATATGATATGGTTTGCAAATGTATTTTGCTCATACGACAGTTTCTCAAGCATGATTCTTGTATATGATTAGTAGTAGTTAAAGAAGCATAGGTATGGACAATACGAACTTGAGGTTTTGAAACTTTTAAACAATTTGGTTAATATGTATAATAAACATTCTCATTTGGTTATACTTGTATAACCAGGTTGAAAGGTTCTATTACAACTTCTTTTTGATACAATAACCGTTTATGTGAAAAATAAAATTTCAATAGCATAGTTTCTAATATTAGGTTAAGAAGGTTTAATGGTCATAGAGTACATTTTGTGTTTTTAATGTTTTGTTCATTTCTTTTCAAGAGGAGCAAGGTGCTTTATAGTCTGGTATGAGAGAGATGTTGTCACATATTCATGTTAGATCATAAAATAAAAATTAATTAACCCAAATGAAATAATAATAAAAGCATGACCATAGATCAAATTCCTCTCATTGTAAATAATTTAAAGTAAAAACTAAATTACACTTCTAGAAATTGGATCCCTCTCTGTGCTTGATATGTAATGTCCCTAAAATTGGTAAAAATAAATAAATTGTAGGCTAGTTAAAATACTACATTTCAAGGACATTGTTTTAAACTACTGCGGAATGAAACTTAGTTGTTTACTGAACCTAAGTGTTGTAATCTGTTTTTCCCTGTTATGTGTTTTCCTGTCTAAAGATAATATGTTTATGGGATGTTGTTATAATACTTGGATTTGTTTATATATGATTACTCTTCCAGTATTACTAGTTTCAGACATTTGTTGATGCTTACATTATGTTACCTTTTACTTTTACTTTATGTGTCTTTAAATTTGCTTACGACTTTATTTGAAAAAGGATAACTTGCCTCTCTGTGTCAAGGGGTGGAGTTGCGGGTCTTTATCCCCTGAGGGACCTCTAGAAAAGGTAATATGTTCCTACTAATTTACGAGGATTACTTAGTTCATTGCGAACTAAAGTAGGCTCCTACTCTTGTGTAGGTCACTTTGTCGATGAATTTTGTCTATGATCGTGGAAAATAAAATAAAAGCATCCTACAACACTACATCTACACTACACTATCCCATTCAAGCTGGGTGAAAGGAGGACTAAAGTCCTAGGCCTAATTGTGCCTAAGTCCTAAGTTTATGCAAGATTGATTAAGGGTATGGTTATAAACTTTATGGTAGACATTATTATGTTTAAGGCTTAAATCCTTATCTACTTTGATATATATGTTTTGTAAAATTTATGGTATAAGTTGTAGGGTTTATGGCAAATTCCATATGCCATCAACAAATTTGTATTAACATGGAAATTATGGGTTTTATGGTTTTAACATTGGGAGGGTGGTGCATTATGGATTTTTGACATGAGCAGAACTATATCTTTGTGGGTTTTGATTTAAGGGATAGTGGAGGAAAAGGTGGCGACTTAATTGCTTCTAGGGAAGCGTGGGAATTTTGACACAAGCATTGGTTAGGGTTGACATACGTTTCATTTGGTTCTTTGTTGGTTTTTGTCTAGGTGGTTTTGTGCTCCATGGAGCTATACTGTGCGACTACAACAACCTTCCCGCTCCTTAATAAGGAAAGTCATAATAATGGTCTGCATACTGTAATGGTTTGGTTGATTTTTTCTACGTTAGGCATACTCCTGAGCATAATGTATTTGGTTTTGCAAGTGGCAGAGTGTGGCTCAAACGTGGCTTCGATGGTGGCTCCTTAGGTGGCCTACGCAACCTATTTGGAGGTAATCCCTGGTAAATGAAAAGGACCTTACCTCTATGTGTTTGTTTTGGTAGAGATTTGAACTCTAGGTGGGAAAAAATAATAGTTTCGTTGGTTGGGGTTGATATTTTTTTTGGGCATCCAATGGATGTGACTATGTTAGTCTTTTCCATGGCTCTGTCGTATGTAAAATGTTTGGGAAAAATAAACTACTTGTCCAGAGATGGATCAGATGTGTGTATAAACTCGCCGTGTTGCAATGTTTTGTAAAGTATTTGGTTTAACGTTTTAATGGAAAGCTCTGTGTTTAAACTTAATGGTGCTTCTCCTAATGCTTACAGTGCCATTGCTTGCAATGGCACCGTGGATAGTTGATTGAGTATTTTATGCAATGGATGCTTATTTAAATGATGTGGTTGGGTTCTTAACTTAGGGTCATAGGCATAAAGCTTGGCTTGCCCCTCGACGTGGATACACAGCCTGTAATTTCATTTATGTTTATTATAATGTGGCTGTGCAAATGACGTGTATAGCGTAGCTCTGTTTTGTTTAAATTGTGGGTTTATAAATCAGACCTTTCTGTAGCCTCAGAGGCATACCCTTACTGTATGCTTTGTAGCATTTTTGTTTAGTTAAAAATAGAGCCTAGAGGATTCGATCCTGGGTTGTTTGATTAAATAAGTTTGTGGTTTATTTTTGGCATCTCACAGGATTTGATCTTGGATGCATTTTGATTTATTAATAAACAGAAGGACTATGTCTTAGTAATTTTGTTTAGGTATATAGTTGTGTTTTATTTTAAATCTTTGCTTATTGTTTTAGTTGTTGAGATGTCTGTAAATCATTTACCTGCAGCCAAACCTTCGCAGGTTTTGATGGTTGGACTGGGTTAGAATATTTTGTAATGTAATATGTGAAATTTATCCCGCAGCCAATCCTGGATATGATTCGATGCTTGGGTTGGGTTTGATAAAACTTAACATCGTTATGTTTATTTTAGCATTAGATTTAATGTTTGTTTTAAAAGTTTGAATAGTGTTTACGATATATTGTTTATGTTTGATTTTAAAGTGGAAAAGGAAACATACACACTAGCAATATGAAATATGCTAGCGTTGGGAAATATATGTTTAGAGTTGGATTTTAATGGTGTGAGAGATTTGAACTATGGTTTAATTTATTTCTTTTAGTTGGTAGTTTATTAATTTATTTTAAAATGTTTTGAACATAGTTTTAAGTTCTAGAGATCAGATATTTGATCTCTAGTCTGTAGGTTTATAACTTTGTAAATGGTTTGTTTTTAATGAACTCTGGTTTATATTTAAAGTTTTGAGCAGGGTTTCAATATCTAGTTTATTTGACTAACTAGGGTTTTGAAATCTAGGAAATGCATATAAGGCAAACTAAAACAATACTATAGAATATAAACTATATTTTCACTAGCTAAATAATAATGTTTAAGCAAATAAATTCTCGTGTAGCATAACATCTACTTCTAGGGTTTATATGCAAATAAATCCAGGTTTTAAGGTTCCGTAAACAAAAGAAGAACCAAGATGAAGCAAAAATACAATATACAAATTTTCATTCTAGATTATAACCCTACTTTAATAAAATCTGTAAGAACTAAAGAGAAGGTAGAAACCCTCATACCTACAATGTGTAGTTTGTCTGATGGATAGAATCCTGCACACTTAAGCACACAAAATTAATAAGATCAAGGATAATTCTAACCTCATATCTGTCAACCGAATAACTTGGGAACTACAACGTTCCACCTAACCAAGACCCGAAACCATTCTTGGTTTAAATCTGAATCCCCTTGAGCTGGTTCCAACATGCAAGTAGTCTAGAGCTCCTAAAGGTAAGGCTTCACCTATCTGGAATATTAGGTTCTGTACCAAATTGCTTTCCTTTTGGGAAAATGCTCTAAAAAATTCTTAGGAGAATAATAATCAGATAGCATAGAATGGGATCCCCCAAGCCTTTCTTTGGCTTGGGTCTTTATGGACAATATTTTGAAAAATGGACAGTTAAATTTCAGTTAGATCAAGAATCATTTTTTTTCTTGAAATAATCTTTTACTTAATTTATGTGAAATTAATATTTACTTATCTTAACTTAGGAACTCTTTGACTAGTTCCTATGTTGACTCTTTTTAGGTACTAAGATATTTAATTAATTATTTTAGTAAATAATAAAACATAGATCCTTTAATTATTAGTTATAGTTACTATTATTAATATATATGCTTACCCTTTTATTCGTAACACACACATATATATATATATATATCATTGTTAATATTTTTACTTTGGGTATCATATAGCATGATCCCAAATCATATGGTACTTTCTTTAGTTTATAATCGCTTCTTTCATTAAGACCTTCAGGTAAGGTTGGTCAATTGAGTTAGGCAGCTCTAAACCTCCTTGCATGTTGGATTACCTCGTATATCATGGTAGTTCTTCAGTTCTTGATGAGAAACAGAAATTCAAAATTTCATTTAATCAACTTAAAAATAAGTAAGATGAGGTCGATGTTTTATCAAAGTCATTTTCACTCAACATAATTAATTTTCAGTAACTCCTAGTGTTATTCAGAGTCCATACTCAACGCAAAAAAACAAAGAGTTACACCTTAGTGCAATTCCAGAGCTTCTCGTTCAACGCTAATGCTGGGATGTACTTGTATAATATGCCTAGGGATACAATGGCCGAGGATCTGATGTTCCAGAGCTAATGCTCAACATCAATTTGGAATGCTCCAGGGATTATGCCCAACACTTCCAATTCTTATCTTTTCATGTGCTTCATAGCTTCATGCTCAACACAAATGTTTCATAACTCATGTGCTCCAGAGTTGACGCTCAACACAAACATCAAATACTCATGTGTTTTAGAGCTCGCGCTCAACACAAACATCAAATCTCTCATGTTCTCCAGAGCTTGCACTCAACACAAACAACAATCACTCATGTGCTTCAGAGCTTGTACTCAACACACACATCAAATACTCATGTGCTTCAAAGTTCACGTTCAACACAAACATCAAATCAGTCATGTGCTCCAGAGCTTGCGCTTTGGGGCCCTTGGCATTAGTCTGGTTATGATTTGCAATGGGGCAGCATTGCCTCCCCCATTTGCGACTGGTATGTTGGCATTTGGTTCCGGTACATTTGGATTTGTACTTGTCTTGTTTAAGTTATTATTGGCTAGAAACTTGTTGTTATGTTTTCTATAAGGCAGTGAGTAGAAACCTGGTTTGCGGTTGTCCAAGAAAGTCCTAGACCTGTCTTGAATTCTGTTGATGTTATCCCACCTTAGTTGTCAATGCTTGTAGAAAATCTTAGTTTTGTGTAGGGTGGTGTCCATATTTTTAGGTATGTCAAATTCAATTCTCTCTTGAAAATTGGGAGGAAGACATCCTAAAAACTATTGTATTTTCACTTTCTCGTCCTTTATGTAAGGTACGTAACGTAACAAATCCAAAAATCCGCTAATGAAAGAATCCATGGTCATGGAACCCATCCTTAACTCATGAAATTATTTCACCTTCGTGTTGAATAATCTTTTAGACATGTATTTTTCCTGAAAAATTATGGGAAAGTTACTCCATCGGATTTATTTTACCTCTTCCTTCTTGGTATGTTTTAAGTCTCTCCACCATCTGGCTACTTTTCCATTTAAATTATAGATGGATAGACGGGATTTAATCTCACTAGAGTAGTTGTGTACTTAGAAGTATTTGGTCATACCTAGAAGTTACTCTTCAAATTTCTCCCCGCTATTCATCTCTCCTTCATAGGTTGGGGATTTTATCTTTTTGAACTCTCCCTGGAGGTTTTCATCATTCCTCTATTTCTTTTTGCAAGGAGAAAGGGAATTAGCACTAGAAAGACTGTGATAATCTCTTTCTGGAGGTTTAGGTGTGTGTTCTTCTTTTCCTTATTCTTTTCAGTTGTTGGCCCATTTATGATACAAATCTTTCTTGGATTTGTAGGTTGAAAGAGTAGGCTGTCCATGCGGGCTTCCTCCCGTCATGTTCTGAAGTAAAGCTTCATTGATTTCTTTCTGCTCCTTTCTTTCATTCAACTTATCATCTTTGAAACTCTGTAAGTATACTTGTAGACTTTGTATGGTTTTCAGTATATCAGAATTTAATTTAACCATTAGTTCTCCTTCTCGCATGGGGGTATGTAGATTTCCTTTCCAGCTGTTATCTTCTTCTTCATTCATGATTTGGACTATTCTTGATCCTGCAATTTAAAATATTTAATAACAATAATTTCATGTTAGTTAACACAATTTCAAATACAATTTAATTCTGCAATGAATGTTTGGTAACACCCACTAGACCTCTTAATGTTTGAATCTGGTCTCTGATACCACTTGTAAGGTCCCTAAAATTCGTAAATAAAATTTTTTTGTAGGCTAGTTAAAATGCTACATTTCAAAGACATTGTTTTAAACTTTCGTGGAATGAAACTTAATTGTTTACTAAACCTAAGTGTCATAAAAAAAAATTCCCTCTTTTGTGTTTTCATGTCTAAAGATAATATGTTTATGGGATGCTGTTATAATACTTGGATTTGTTTATATATGATTACTCTGCCAGCCTTACTAGTTTTTCACATTTGTCGATGCTTACATTATGTTACCTTTTACTTTTACTTTATGTGTCTTTAAATTTGCTTATGACTTTATTCAAAAAATGATGAATTGCCTTTGTGTGTCAAGGGGTGGAGTGGCGGGTCTTTATCCCTTGAGGGACCATTCAGAAAGGTAATAGGTTTCTACTGCATTACGGGGCTTACTTAGTTCATTGCGAACTAAAGCAGACCCCTACTCTTGTGCAGGTCACTTTGTTTGTGAATTTTGTCTATGACCGTGGAAAATAAAATAAAAGCATCCTACAACACTACATCTACACTACACTATCCCATTCAAGCCGGGTGAAAGGAGGACTAAATTCCTATGCCTAACTATGCCTAAGTCCTAAGTTTATGCAAGATTGATTAAGGGTATGGTTATAAACTTAATGGTAGACAATATTATGTTTAGGGTTTAAATCCTTATCTACTTTGATATATATGTTTTGTAAACTTTGTGGTATAAGTTGTAGGGTTTATAGCATATTCCATATGCCATCAAAAACCTTGTATTAACATGGAAAATGTGGGTTTTATGGTTTTAACATTGGGAGGGTGGTGCACTATGGATTTTCGACAAGAGCAGAACTATAGCTCTGTGGGTTTTGATTTGAGGGATAGTGGAGGACGGGGTGGAGACTTAATTGCTTCTAGGGAAGCGTGGGCATTTAGACACAAGTGTTAGTTAGGGTTGACATACGTTTCATTTGGTTCTTTGCTAGTTTTCGTCTAGGTGGTTTTGTGCTCCAGGAAGCTATGTTCCTTCGTAAGGTAATTCATAATCATGGTCTGCATACTGTAATGGTTTGGTTGATTTTATTTGCGTCTGGCATACTCCTGAGCGTTATGCATTTGGTTTTGTAGGAAGCAGAGTGTGGCTCAAACTTGGCTTAGATGGTGGCTCCTTAGGTGGCCTACGCAACCTCTTTGTAGGTAAGCCCTGGGAAATATAAAGGCCCTTACCTCTGCATGTTTGTTTTGGCAGAGATTTGAACTCTGGGTGGGAAACTGTAATAGTTTCCTTGGTTGGGGTTGATAGTTTGTTTGGGCATCCAATGGATGCGACCGTGTTAGTATTTTCCATGGCTATGTCGTATATAAAATGTTTGGGAAAAATAAACTGCTTGTCCATAGATGGCTCAGCTTTGTGTATAAACTTGTCGTGTTGCAACGTTTTGTAAAGTATTTGGTTTAACGTTTTAACGGAAAGCTCTGCATTTAAAATTAATGGTGCGTCTCGTAATGCTTACAGTGCCATTGCTTGCAACGAAACCGTGGATAATTGACTGATTATTTTATGCAATGGATGTTTATTTAAATGATGTGGTTGGGTTCTTACCTTACGTCCGTAAGCATAAATCTTGGCTCGGCCCTCGGTGTGGATACGTAGCCTATAAATTCATTTATGTTTATTATAATGTGTCTGTCTAAATGATGTGTAGAGCGTAGCTCTATTTTGTTTAAGTTGTGGGTTTATAAATCAGACCTTTCGACAGCCTGAGAGGCGATAGCCTTACTGTATGCTTTGTAGCATTTTCATTTTAGTTAAAAATAGAGCCTACAGGATTCGATTTTGGGTTATTTGATTAAATAAGTTTGTGTTTTATTTTTGGCATATCACATTATTTTATCCTCGATGCATTTCGGTTTATTAATAAACAAAAGGACTTTGTCTTAGTAATTTTGTTTAGGTATTTAGTTGTGTTTTATTATAAATCTCTGCTTATTGTTTTAGTTGTCGAGATGTCTGTAAATCATTTACCTACAGCCAAACCTTCGCGGCTTTTGATGGATGGGTTGGGTTAAATAATTTTATAATGGAATATGTGAAATTGATCTCGCGGCCAATCCTAGATAGGATTCGATGGCTGGGATGGGTTTGATAAAAACTTAACAACATTATGTTTATCTTAGCATAGATTTAATGTTTACTTTAAAGGCTTGAATAGTGATTACAATATATTGTTTATGTTTGATTTTAAAGTGGAAATGGAAACATACGCGCTCACAATATGAAAGCTGCAAGTGTTGGGAAACATGTGTTTAGAGTTGCATTTTAATGGTGTGAGATTTGAACTATGATTTAATTTATTTCTTTTAGTTGGTAGTTTATTAATTTATTTTAAAATGCTTTGAACATAGTTTTAAGTTCTAGAAATCAGATTTTTGATCTCTTGTTTGTAGGTTTATAACTTTGTAAATGGTTTGTTTTTAATGAATTCTTTGGTTTATATTAAAAAAAATTTAGCAGGGTTTCAATAGTTATTTTATTTGAATAAGGAGGGTTTTGAAATCTAAGAAATACATATAAGACAGACTAAAAAAATACTAAAGAATATAAACTATATTTTTACTAGATAGGTAATAATTTTTAAGCAAATAATTTCTCTTGTAGCATAACATCTACTTCTAGGGTTTATATGCAAATAAATTCAGACTTTAAGGTTCTGTAAACAAAAGAAGAACCTAGTTGAAGCAAACATACAATATATAGATTTTCATTCTAGATTATAACCCTACTTTAATAAAATATGTAAGAACTAAAGAGAAGGTAGAAACTCTCATACCTGCAATGTGTAGTTTTTCTTATGGCTAGAATATTGCACACTTAAGCACACCGAATTAATAAGAACAAGGATAATTATGACCTCAGATATGTCAATCGAATAACTTGGGAACTACAATTTTCCACCCAAGCATGACCCGGAACTGTTCCTGGTTTCAATCTGGATCCCCCCGAGCTGGTTCCAACATGCAAGTAGTCTAGAATTCCTAAAGGTAAGGCTCCACCTATCTAGAATATCAGGTTTTGTACCAGATTCCTTTCTTTTGGGAAAATACTCTTAAAACTTCTTAGGAGAATAATAATCAGATAGCATAGAATGGAATCCCCCAAGCCTTTCTTTGGCTTGGGTATTTATAGACAATCTTTTGGAAAATGGACAGTTAAATTTCATTTAGATCAAGAATCATTTGTTTTCTTGAAATTATTTTGTACTTAATTTATGTGAAATTAATATTTATTTATCTTAACTTAGAAACTCTTTGACTAGTTCCTATTTTGACTCTTTTTAGGTATTAAGATATTTAATTGATTATTTTAGTAAANTATATATATATATATATATATATATATATCATTGTTAACATTTTTACTTTGAGTATTATATAGCATGATCCCAAATCATATGGTACTTTATTTAGCTTATAATCACTTCTTTCATTAAGTCCTTCATGTAAGGTTGGTCAACTAAGTTAGGCAGCTCTAAACCTCTTTGCATGTTGGATTACCTCGTATATCGTGGTAATTCTTCAGTGCTTGATGAGAAACATAAATTCAAAATTTCATTTAATCAACTTAAAAATAAATAAGATGAGGTCGATGTTTTATCAGAGTCATTTTCACTCAACATAATTAATTTTCAGTAGCTCCTAGCATTATTCAGATCCCATACTCAACTCTAAAAAACATGGAGTTACATCTTAGTGCAATTCTAGAGCTTCTCGCTCAACACTAATGCTAGGATGTACTTGTATAATACATCTAGGGATACAATGGCCAAGGATTTGATGTTCCATACCTTATGCTCAACGTCAATTTAGAACGCTCCAAGGATTATGCCCAACACTTCCAATTCTTATCTTTTCATGTGCTTTAAAGCTTCATGCTCAACACAAATGTTTCATAACTCATGTGCTCTAGAGCTGGCGCTCAACAAAAACATCAAATAATCATGTGCTTCAGAGCTCACGCTCAACACAAACATCAAATCACTCATGTGCTCTAGAGTTGGCGCCCAACACAAACATCAATCACTCATGTGCTTCAGAGCTCGCGCTCAACACAAACATCAAATACTCATGTGCTTTAGAGCTCGCGCTCAACACAAACATCAAATCACTCATGTGGTCCAGAGCTCACACTCAACACAACATCAAATCAATTATGTATCTCAGGGTCCATGCCCAACACATGAAATGCTAAATAAAACATATGCATGTGGATTACGCCCAATATATCAAATAAATCATCATATTCATGTGCAGTGGGGTCTTATGCCCAATATATAAAATATGACATCAAAGCAACATCACTGGACTTATGCCCATAAGTGTTAGGTCAAAATTCGGGATATTACATGATAGATCTAGGTTTAAAATGAATCTAAGCTGGTTGATTTACAATCAATGTTATAATTTGAAATGAGACATTTCAATTGAATCATTGATTATGTTTATCTAAATGTTTATTTAAATGGAGTTATTCACTATATTTATATAAATGCTTATTTTTTAATTCAGTGTCAGGATTTGTCCCATGACTAGCACAGCCACAAGTAAAGTGGCCTGATAGGAACAACTAGCCACTTGGTTTTGTAAAGATGGTTGGTTGTTAAATAAAGACTAAAATATATAATTTTATATCAATTATTCATACCAGATTATTAGAGTTAATATAAGCACAAAACAAATACTATTTAATAAACAAAAACAAAAACAAAAATTGATATGAAAAAACAAAAAACAAATTGTTATTCGTTTATTTAACCACCCTTTAACTTAAGCTTATTTAAATCTTAATCAATATGCATTTAAGCATAACAAGACACGACTAGCATGAAATGAGTGATGTACACTTATTACACTTGGGTTGATCTTGTTGATTGGCTCAAACACGTCCAAAATATGAGATATATTGTCTAAATACCTATAGGCATAAAAAAAAATTAAAAATAACAAAAAAATTGCATGCAATAATAAAAATAAAAAATAAGAATGCATGGATCAATGAGTTGTAGCATAGTGGTGAAGGACATATGTCCTGTAATTTAGTAGTTAGATAGATCTATATTAGTAAAAATTATTTTTTAAATGTTGAAACTTCAACTTTTCTTACCCACATTTAGTACTAATTTGGTTGAAAGTCATCAATGGAAACTCCTAATTATAAATCTTCCCTGAATTGTCGACCCATTTTAGACCCTTAACATAATCTCAAAATCAGAACATAAAGTTTTCATGTAAAAATAATTAAATTGCTCAAAACTATTGAATTTTTTTCTATTAAAATGCATCCTAAATCTAGATCTATCAAGTACCAAGAGAGAAAGAAATTTTATCCTTCTTAGTACTTAATCATTCACCATTTAAAATCAATTTATGTTGATTTTAATTTCTTTAGCTTTTATACAAAGTCTAAAACTGAGTAAACATATGCTGCCAATAAATTTTGACAATATCTCACACACTAAGTTGTACAACATAATCTCAATACTCTCACTATTCTTTCTTGGTGAGATCAATTTATAGATCTAAATTTTTGAGCCACCAATTTTCAACCAAACCTTGAAAAAAAATACTTCAGTTGTTTAATACAAAGGCATACACATTTAATTTTGCTATAAATACATAGCAAAAACTAAGGTTTTATTTATTAAAATAATAATAATAATTATTAATTATTTTATTTATAATATATTAGTATGTATTAGGAGTGATATAAATACATAGCAAAAAAACTAAGTTTTTATTTATGAAAATAATAATCATAACTATTTATTATTTTATTCATAATATATTCGTATGTATGAGGAGTGACAAGAATAAACAGAAAATAATAACAGTTTTTTTTTACATTTAGGGACATCGGTAACCAGTAAGGATTATCACTTGAGTTGGGTGAAATCCAGATTCAACTAACAATATATATATTCTATATATACCAGCATTTACCAGCATAGAACAAGGAGAAAAATAATGGCGTCTTCATGAAATCCTTCCAAGTATAATGTAATATACAAATTATCATTGCAAAGCAAGTAGAACTTAATATACAAATTAATTACCTGGATCAAACCCTAATCCAAAAAAAAAAGCTTCAGACGGGAAAATGGCAAGCTGGACCCCATAATACAGATCAATTTGAAAGGAAAAGAAAATAATCTGGCAATGACCAAGAAGCCAGCCATAACTAAACATAAGCCCTACAAAGCTCCCGGCCATTACAGAAACTTATTTAAAACGTTACACAAAATCACGCAATCAAACCCAGGATGTATATTCATAATATATACCGTCAGATATTTTATTCAAAGCTGGTCAGGCCAGAGGAAGGTCCCCATGGCGTAGCTCCGCTTGAACGCCACATCTCCTCTGATCGGTAAACCGTATTGTTGCAGAAGATTGTCCAGCTTCCACTCAGGCATTGATTCGTAATCGGCCTTTGAATACCTCGGATAATGCAGAGGCATCTGAAACACCCAGGGGCCGCCTCCCTGTCCATTTACAGAGCTGGAAAAACTCCCATTTCCATCGCCATTAAGTTTTTCCAATTCGAGGACCTTGGCCTCGGCTTCCAAGGTAGTTGGACAGCTCCTTTTCCACCGCAGTTTCTTCCATATATCTTCCAGGGAACAGACGCGCCAGAGGCCGCTGCCACGAGTATGGTGGTGCTTTTCATTTTCGGCGCACCGTGGCTCCCTGACAGCCATTTTTGCAGATTCGACGATGTGTTAAGCTCTGCAATCACAGAGAACCTCGATAGATATATATATATGAGAGGATGCTTGCGCAGGGGGTAAGCAGAAACGGAGAATTGGCAGAATCAATGGGCGTGATTAGTTCAGCGAATGGTATTTATGGAGGGAACGGTGGCCCGTGCTGGAGTGAACGGAAAGACCTACTTGTACCACACGTTTGCTGTTCGGAGAATCATGGCCGTTTATAACAACTTTGTGGAAACATTAAAAGCTGTTGGGGTGGTGACCGTGGTGTATATGCGAATTGTTTTAGTTGTGAAGGGTTCTAAATGACTTCATTCAGCATTTAATATTGTATTGCTGCAAAATATTGATAGTGGAGAATTATAGGTCAACCAAATGAAAATAACAAATGCTTTATAAAGCAAAAGCAAAAGCAAATTGTGTCATGCATTTAATATTGCATTGCTGGATTCTTTGTGTCATGCATTTAATATTGCATTGCTGGATTCTTATTGACAGTTTGTTAGGGAAAAGAAATTTAATGATGTTGAAATTACATCTTTGAAAAGTAAAACATTATATGTTTTGTTGGTGGGGACATGTTTATATTATTAAAACTGAATTGTTTTAGTTTCAAGGGTTGCTTCATAAGTGACTTAGTATTTAATATTATAACATAAGTGACTTAGTATTTAATATTATAATGTTGTGTGGTTATTGATAGTGGAGAATGATGTGTAAATAAAATAAAAATAATATTAAAAAAATATAAAAAAGTTATTTATTAATTTATTAATAAAAATGTAATATAAATATTTTATGTTTTTAGGGTATATATATTTTGTTTATTTTGTTTAATTTTGGTTGGAAATTTAAAATAAATAAATTAAAGTCACATATAATAGTTGTGGAAACTATATACTCTTAATGGCATAGAGGTATTTGAGCGTGATAATCTATTTATGCATTAAAAAACACAATAATTTCCAAATTTAAATTTTACCCAAAAAAAAATTACTTGATTGTGGCCAAAATCCACCAAAATATCCAAAACATAGAATAAATAAATTACTCCATAAAAATTGTTTTGAATTAATTATGTTCATAAGAATTATATGGAAATTGTAAATCTCCTAACCAAGAATAGTTTTTTTCAAATAAAAAACAACAAATTGTTACTGAAAGAGAGAATCAAAGTTGTACATCCAAAAAAACAATTATGTCTAATTCTTCTATTTCATCCTTATCCACCTAAAAAATCTTGATAAGAGACTTTACTTTTAAGAAAAAAACTAAGGGGCAATCAACCATCAACCATGTTGTTTCAATAGGCCTCCTACTAACTCTTCCTAATAAACTTCAATGGAACCGGAATTACATAAGATACAATGTCTAAACTCCTACAAAAAATGTTCCTTCTATCATGCCCAATGCATGTTTTGGCTACATATTGGCTTGGGTGTTGTAATTCTTGTATATATGCATAATAAAAAAATTGTCAAAACCTTCTACAAGTATCCGAACTCTTGTGCCCCAATGTTCTAATAGCATCATCTACAGAGAATTAAAAACAACAACCCGATCAACCATGATTTTTTTAGTCACCGTAGACCTGTAGAGACTGAACCTGCTTTATATAAGAAACAATCAAAAGTCCCTAGAGCACCAGTAGATCATCTCTAGTATTTGTTCTAGGGCCACACTCCAAATTTAGCGGAAAGTAGTGGCCTTCAGTGATTTTAAGAACCATCCCTCCCCCACATCCATGAATTGTGGTTGCTCCATTAAAAAACTACATGGAATCCCATGTTCAGAAACCAATACTTTCATATTCTTAAGACCATTATATGTACGAGGCTTACAATAGTATTTGAACAATCTCAAGACTGTCATTACGACTGAAGAATGAGTTTTGTTGGTGTTCTTAAAAATGATGGCGTTCCAGGCCTTCCAGATTCCCCACATAATAAAAAATGGAAGTGATCTCCATTTTGGGAATCAAGAGGACCAAGCTCGTACATTTCATTCCAAAGATTGGACATCCCATTTGAAGGATACCCCCAGGTCATGGAGAATTCTTTTCCAAACAATTTGAAAGAAAGAGTAGTTTCCAAAAAGATATTTCATGCATTCTTCATTGAATTTGCACATCACACATCAATTTGGTCCCATGAAACCTCTTCTGCACAGATTGTCCCAAGTTAAAATTTGATTGTATATACTTAGCCAAGAAAAGCACTTGATCTTTAATGGAGCTTCCCGTTGCCATAATTGATAGTACCAATGTCTATGGTCTCCTACAATATTCGAATGAATAGTTGTGTCATAAGATTTGTTGGTTGTCACCATTCCATTTTTTTGTTCCAATCCCATACTAGGACATCTCCCTATGATCCTAGGATAATACCTAGATTACTTAATCCTACAACATATAAATCCCACTCCACCGCCAGCTCGCTTTCTAGTCTCACTTTTGTCACAGATAACCAATATGAACCATACTGATTTGAATTAGAATTTTTAATGTCTACAAGACTTCCTATGCCCAATTCTGCCAAGTGGGAGATACGTGAAGGAGATAAGTTGTAAACGTTTTCCTCCCCAATGAAGGGATCTATACCCAAAGACACTTTTGATCCATTTCCATCTCACTAGGATAACCATTAAATCCCTAACCACATAAGAGCTTTTAAATACCAAGCAAACTATCAGATCCTAGAGATACATGTTTACATTCCTTCCTTACCCATTCTTCCACCGATGTGCACTTTAAATTTTATGGTTATGAAAATATGGCTCCATAGACATGAACCAAACAACCCATGCCATAGAGATTTTAATCTTAATGTTTGACAAAACCACCACAATTTTTTTATCCCCCACCCTCCGAAACCTTTTGGTAAGCAAATTTTATTGCAACAAACCTTGTTATACTTCCCTCGATCCAATTGTCCATCCCACAACAGGTTCATAATCTTCCTTCTGGTATTATCAATGATGGTGCTGCTGGTGCAACTATCCCCCAAATTTTTTTTACATTTTTTAGGACCCCCTTTAAAATCTTAGTTTTCCTTCTCAGGCACTTTGAGTTTGAAACACAGCTTTTATGGTTTATTTCTATCATTGAAAAGTTTCTAGAATTTTGTTTTTTACTAAGGTAGAAAATGTGCTTCTGACCCGCTATAGCAGATGGTTTGTCAAGTTCTGAGTCGCTACAGGGGACAACTTCTTATGTTTCAAGCCGCGACAACGGGCGATTTTTGGTTTGAATATCAGAAAGGATTCTGATTATGTTTATCCCGCTACGACGGATGGTTCCCAGCTTTTGAGCCACTATGACAGAAAGTTTATCAATTGTCGAGCTGCTACAGTGGTCATTTTTTCAGTTTGACTACCGAGTAAACTCCCGATAGTTTTTTTCCGTTACACCGGATCACTTTTCAAGTCCATGGCCGTTATGATGGCTATTATTTTTTGTTTGCATTTTGGTTCGATTTATTGAGTCCACTTCGGCGGAGCCTTATTTATTTCATGCCACAATGACGGATGAGGAGTAGTGCTGAGAATTAGAACTTCTTCTGACTTCTCTGCCTCGTCATCTCGTATGATGGTTTTATCTCTCTGCCGCCACGACGGGCTTGTTTGTAAGTGATTATCGAAACCAGTGCCGATTTTTAAGACCCGCCACGACGGATGTCTTTCCCGGTTGTTGCCTCTATGGGGAAGAGGTTTTAGTTTTGGAGCCGCTACGGTGGCTGTTGTCCATTTTTTCTCGTCAATGTCATTTGACTGCTGAGCCGCAAAGGGAATGCAGGAGCATTATTGAATCCTAATTCGCTGATGGCGGCCGTGTTGAGAGGTATCAGGCCGCCATTGTCGGGGTTCATTTCATGTTGACTTATCAGTTTTCATCCGATGCGCTATGTTTGGTGCCAACGACGTTTGGCCATGGGCGTGCAAATTTAATGGTTTTACCTACCACTTTTAAAGGCTTTTCGCCATCGAATGTCTATTTATACCCAGGGAATGGTGTTTTTACCATTGCTTTTTACGGTGAAGGTTGGAAAGCTTTGTTGCGATTTATCTCATCCTGGATTTCGTGCGATTGGCAGAGATCACCTGTGGAACTCATGCGGCATGTCCTTACCGAGTATCTCAGCTACATGTTCGACTTGTCCTCTGCCAACTAGGTTTTTCATTCATTTGTATTGGTTTGATGAGTTAAAAATGATTTTCAAGCTGTCACTTGTGGTTCTCCTCAGAAAGATTGGGTAGGTTTGGTTGTGGGTTTAAAAGGGGGTCTTCCCCTTTCATTTTAAGATTTGTCGTTTCCTGTTAGGGTTTGAACTTTCCTGGGTCGCCCTACCTGCTCTCATAAACTCACCAGTTTGTCCGGAGAAGTTTTTTCCCACGGTCTGTTAGGTTATGATGATTATCCAGGAGCCCGATCTTTTCATCGGCATGGAGCAGACTGGGTGCTCGCCTTCAGGCATTTTTAGGGTTTATATTTTTTTCACCTGAGGAAAACCCCACAGGTTTCAACGCTATATATTTTGACCGTGGGATGATGAGCCCGGATATTTGAAGCTAGGGCATCGTCGCCTTGAGCGTTGGAGCGTGGCTTTTGGGCTGTGAACCTTTCAAAGTCTTTGCGTCGAAGTGCAGAAAAGCGCTGCAGTAGTTAGGTCACATTTCTTTTCTAGAGTATAGAGGCCGACGTTCACCTATGTCCAGAGGTTTTATTTCCAAACTTTGACCCACTGAACTGCATCGTTTGTCTTGACCTAATGGCTGAGGATATCAGGGTAATGAAAATACTACTGATTGTTTTGTATAGTTTTCCTAGCATATCATATTCAGTTTGATTTATTGCATAAGTTTGTTTAAGGATGTAAGTGCTAAACTTGTTCTAGTTTTTTGCAGTCAATGTTCATACCCTATAGTATGACGAAGAGAGGTAAAAAGAAACCTAATATTATCGATTATGACTCAGATGCAAAGGTTACGGAAGTTGCACCTGTACCAAGGGTAGAGATAATTTATGAGGATATAAAGGAAGTCACTGAAGCTGAGCCCGAGTTCAAATGGAGTCAGATTTAGCACTGGCTGGTAGAAAAGAAAGTTCTAGAAGCGGGGTTGGAAGACCTGGCCCTTTATGATAACATGCTGAGATTCGAGATAACCAAGGTGGCCACTAGACTGGAAATTTTTCCTTGTACAAAAGTCATCGGATGGATTCTTCCTAGGATAGACACAATAGGGATGTTGATGAACGATGCGGAGAATAAAGGATTTGCATCCTTCACACCCGCATTTTTATTAGCAGTATAAACTTGCCCGAAAAGGAAATTAGTGTGACAACAGACTGGGTGAAGAGCTTGAAAATCGATTACAAAGATGATGGGAAGTTTTACAAGTTTCGCTGGATACCACTGATCTACCATATAGCTATGAAAGGAACAATCTTCAACTAGGTTGACATAGTAGCCAAAAATTTGTCCACCTCTATCAAAGAAAACCAAGAAGGTTTGCACCTCAACAAGTCTGAATTTTATGTCTTCCTTCTTAGTGGACTGCATACTTTACCGCCACCGGTTTGAAGGGCTAAAGTGTACATGGAAGGGAGGGAAAGCCCCTATATACACAGCTTACTAGATGTTGGGGTCTCACAAATATCATAATCACTATAAGATGATCTGTGAAGAATTCTTGATGCCCTTATACCGGCTGATTTTTCTAGAAGAATGTACATGCCTATCTAAGGGAGCCTTGGAGTCTATCAAAGAATATGGGGATTACTTCTTCTCATAAGGAGGCACATATTTGAGGGTGTATGGGGGAACGAATGCACCCTCATTGCTACCGAAGTACGCGATCGATTATATAGTTCACAAAGAAGTTGTTAGATAACTTTTCTTGACTGGATTTGGAAGCCACCTATTTGATCTAAAGAAGGTTGTATTCCCACCATTACCATTCTATGTGGGTAGTTACAAGTTCACCAAGGTCAAGAATGCCCCTGAATTTTTCAAGGAGCTGGAAAATTTCCATTTTGGTGAAAAGAACTTTCACCAGAATGATTCTTAAGGTAAGGTTGCAGCCTATAAGGCAACACTCAAAGTAAATTTCGAGTATGTTGACTACGTGGAAAAAGAAGAAGAAATGTATAGGAATGTTTACAGCTTGACTGCCTTGAACAAGAAGCTGAGACTGAAGACCATAGCGGCTCGGGATAAAGGCAGTGGAAGCAATATATAGAACCAAAGAGCCAGGAGGAGGAAGCTACCAGAAAAGTAAAACAAGAGACGACCCGAAGACTGGTAGAAGGTGCGAGAAATATTTTAGCTGAAGAGAAGAAGCAAGAAAATGAAGAATAAGCTTCCATGAAAGAGAGATAAGAAGAAAAGAGAAAGAAAGAGGATGCTATCCAAGAAAATATTGTTGAACTAGAAAAGGCCATAGCTCAAGAAGCTTTAAATCCGGAACAATAAGTATAGGACCAAGAAGGGTGCACAAAAGAACAAAGAAAGAAAGATGAAGAAGATCTAGGTGGTGAATATCAAGGACAAAGCCCTGTTTGGGATAACCCAGAGAACCCTCCATCCACATCAAGCAGCATACTCACTGGAGGGCATCTCCCTTTATTTGAGTTGGATTTGGTGCCATTTACCCCATCGAAGCAGCATGAGGTTGCATGTCTAGAAGATGTACAGTTTGATCCCAAAAAGAAGTCCATTGGGTGGAAGACGGAGAAGACTCCGAGGATAGGAAACCAACCCCCGGTCACCATAGTCATAGAAAGATCAGTAGTGAAAAATGTAGAAGATAATCCAAAGCAATTGGCATCTCTGGGCATTGCAAATGCATATGCAAATGCTCATAATATTGATAAGCTCACAGAGACCCTTGAGAAGTGTAAGGGTAAAATGGTCGAGATGAAAGAGGTCTCAAGGAAAGAAGAAAGAGTCTGTAGAGAATGAAAGAGAAAGTACGAAGTTACTCTTTCAAACTATGAAAAGCTTCAACAAGAGTATCAAATTCTAGAAGAAGAGCAGGACACTCTGAAGCTGTCAAACATGAACCTTAGCAAGGAGAAAGGGGAATTGGAAAACAAAATTGCAGAGATGGAAGCATAGAAGTCTATGGCTAATCAAGAAGCAGAACAATATGAAGCCTAAGTTGCGGGATTAGAAGCTCAAAAGAGTTCTTTGGAGGTGTTATTAAAGGCAGCAAGTGAATAAAGGATAGATATAAAACCTCTGACAAAGCATGCTCCTTTTCTCAGAAATAAGATCCATCAGATGCAGGTTCAGATCGTGGGTGAAGTCTTCAAAGTCAAACAAGTAGAAGATCATTTGCAAGAAATTTCAGCCACAACTACAAAGTTCAAATACAAAACTCAATACATTGTAGGGGTCATTCAGGGACGATTGACATGGTTGAAAACAAACAAGGAAACTATGGAAAACACACCAGTCAAAGCTCCAGAAAGATTGCAGCTTGAGTATGAACTGATAGGTTTCAGCAATAGAGCTGTTGAGAAATTGATAGAGGCGGTACATAAGACAATAGATAAATGCAGTGAGTTTTCTAAGAAAGTACTCACAACCCATAACAAGTGTCAGACATCATCCAAGGGGAGGTTGGACGAGATCCCACCTCATGAAGAACACTTGCAGCAATTACATGCTATATTTCAGGAGGATGAGCTTGGCTTACAGTTGATAAAAAACATATATGAAAGGGTGATTAAAAATGTGATTGCTCAAGCTACAGTGAGTAACTGTCTTTTAGAGGATCAGTTTCGACTACTCCCAACAAGTATGGCTGAGATAAGGGCTCAGGCTTCCAAACATGAAGTCATGGTCAGATTCTTGGAGCCTACCGAGTTTGAGATAATTACTTCAGATGCTAAGGCATGGAAGCACTTCATTGATGAGTTAAATGGGCCCACTTAAGTGTTTTGTCTTTTTGTACACATGGAAATATATTTGTAATAATTTTTGTATTTATCTCTTAATTAGTGAATACACCAAAAGACAAATCTTTTGTAACCGAATGTAAAGGAATCCCAAGGGGCAGGAAAACTAAGAGCTTTTTGAGATGTATAAATATAGGTAAAGTCAAATAGAATAGGTACTTTTCTAGGTTTCTCATGTGAAATACTTATTGTAAGTGGAACTATTTTTTTATTATAATAAAGACGATCTTATTTTCTGCTGCTGGAGAAGGAGCTGTTGAGTTTCAAATGCATGTTGTGTGGATGGCTAGATAGAACTATTTCTATGTTGGATGACTATGCAAATTTGTGAGATCGTTCTAACTCTGAACTATTTCTTAGTCATGAATGATTTCATTTTCTTGTTTTGAATCTTAAGCAGCAAATGAGTAACGAATGCTTTCATAAACAATGAGCTATCTCTATGTTAATCTTTCTGTTGTGTTCCATGTATTCTGAATTATATCAGCTATCTGTAAAATTTGGTGTGCATAAAATACAGTACATTACTCATAGAAATAGCCATTTTACTCCCTTGGGATAGGTTAGTTAGAATTAGATTAGCTTAGCTTAGCTATTATTTGCTTTCTGCGATTTAGGAACAAAGGAGATAAGATGGGAGGTAAGAACCTACGCATCACATTGTGAACCCTTTGCTTCCTGATCATCTGCATTTAATTTAGGCACTTGCATATCATTTATAAAACATAAAAAAATCACATAAATGGTGGATCGGGCCGCAACCAGTAAAACATATTTAAACCGTTACTTAACTCTACGGTATCTGGACCGTAAACCAGATGGATTCCCGATACCAAACAATAAACGAGCTAATTGGGAGTGGTTATTTGGGAGAATCCCTACTGTCGGTACCTGGGATTTTCTAGGAATCAACAGTTTTGGCGCTAGAAGGAGGGCTGCTAGTTCATGGTTGGCCGAGGAAATCCGTTTCCTCGAGAACATTCTACCGGTGACAGTTTTGAAACTAATTTTCCCAAGAGACCTAGTCCAGAAGGAAAAGATAAACCCGAGTCAGACATTACAGAGTATCTTTATCCTATCTCTAATGAAGTAGTTGATCATTTAAGAAGAATCAGAAGGTCATATGCAAAGAAGCTAGGAGGATTTCCCAAAATTCCTGCCCCACCTAGAAGACAAGTTCGCAAGAAAGAACACCCTTACCTAGAGGATTCACTGTTAGTCGAAGATTTTGAAGAGTTGGTAGATTTAACCTTGTAAGAAATTGTTCTACCTATGAATCAGTTGGACCAGAATCCTTGAATTGTTCACCTTTTCAAACCCCTGTTCAATCCCCATCTCAGTATCCACCTCGAATCATGGCTGTAAATGTCCCCCCAAATGAAAATCAGGCCAATCCACCTCCTATACCAACTTGGAGGGCTAGGACACCACTGAACTTAACTCCTCCAATGAATGCTTTGCCATAGAATTATGAAATTTTTTTGCCTATATTTGGCTCGGGGAAAGTAGATTTTTCACTAGTTTTCAGCCACCAGTTTCAAGTAAAAATTTGTCTCAGTTTATTTCATTCTCAGAAATTAACATGCTGGAAATAAACATGATTTTTTTAGACTTAAAACAATGCTGTAAATTAAATCTTTTACTGATAGAAATTAAATATTCAACACGCCATTCAAACACACAGTACTCAGAATTTTTGGCCAATGGCCCTGGAAAAACCCACAAGCGGAAAACCAGTCACGGAGAGAGAGAGAGAGTTTTTATTAAGATTATGGAAAAATAAGACATTCATTTTACAGTCAAAATCAAACTTATTTCAACCAGAAGACTGTCTCCTTTTCTGTGCATTAGCTGCCTTGATTTCTGTGCAATATTTCTTCCGAAAAAATAGTGCCAAATGAGTAGTCACATCAGTCTCGCTTTCTATACTAAATAATATATACTCAGACCTCGATTTTCATGCCCACACTTGTAGAAAATCCATATAGTATAGATAGCATTAAATGATTCCATACATACCTCAAAAAATGTGCCTGGAAAGTACAGTGAGCAGCCTAAAAAACTGTGCTTGGAAAGTACAGTGAGCAGCCTCAAAAACTGTGCATGAATTCTCCTCATTTTATGTGCCAAAAACATGCCTTGAAAACTGTACCCAAAACATACAGTATGAAATCTGTACACCCTCGAAAACTGTGCAACAATAAATGAGCCTTACCATGTCTTGAAAATCGTGCCAACAATAAATGTTGTTCGTACACCTCTTTTTTGTGCAGCAATAAATGGTGGCTGTCTTGAAATCCATGCCCACCAAATCTCTTCAGCAAGCTTCCTTGAAATTCGTTCCCTTGCTCTCCTTCAACTCTCTCCCGTTTCTTCTTCTCACAAGAATGAATTTCATTTTGGCCTTTTCCTTGATTTTTTCTTCTCAACCCTAGGTAGGTGAAGAGATATCAATGCAATGGCTAAGAATGTATTAGATCAATGGTTGAAATTAATTGCACATATTTTATTTCTAAAATATTAATTTCACTCACCCACTTAAATTTATCAAAAACTGACTTTAGACAATAAAGTCAAATTAAATGTCACTTAAGTCATTTAATGCAAGGTTCACTTTATTTACCCATTCACTAAGTGACTAAAGGCTAAAGTCACTCAGGGGAACACTTCCCTAGGTACAAAACTAACAGGGAAGGCACATATGTGGACGACCATCTGCATAGTTTTTTCCTGGCTTTGGAAGCATTAGCAGTTGAACATGAGGATGTGGTTTGTAGGATTTTTCCTCATACTCTCAAAGGTAAAGCAACATCCTGATATTTTGGTCTATAGGCTAGTTCAATCATAGACTGGTCTAGTTTCAAGAGAATCTTTAAAAACAAGTTTTGTATCCAAGGAACTACTATTGCTTTGATGAAAGAACTGTTGGCTCTAAAAGAGGAAAAGAAAGAAAAAGTGCAGGACTTTACTCATAGGTTTGCTGCTCACTTAAACAATTTCAATGCAGCCATAAATCCCATTGAAGAGACTTTAATAGAATATGACACATCGGCTCTCGGCCCTGGCATGGCCATGTTTGCTAAAAGATCAGTTAAGACCACTTTGGTTGAAACATATGAAGAATATGAGAAGATAGAGGTTGAGCTAGAAAGTGTAAACAAGTATTCGGTGGAACCAGAAACAAATACCTTCAGTAGTAAGAAGCCGTTGTTATTGACCAGACCCAAGGATGAACGATCAAATGAATTGGAGGGAGTAGTCAAGATGGTCCAGAAGTTGTCCAATAAGATTGTTGATATGGAAAAGGAGAGAGAAGACAAGAATCAATTCAAGCCCTATTATAAGAGAAAAGACGAAAGTGGTTCCTCTCAACCTCCTACACACAATCTTTCTGTCATGAATCTCACTAAGGTTGGGATGGATAACTTCTACACTTTCCATCAAAAACCTCACTCTGAAGAAAGTTGCCCACAGTGGATTAATTCTATGACTTTAGTTATTAATCAATTACTTGATTCTAAATTAACCAAGCATGTGGATGAGGTAGAAAAAATTCATGAATCAGAAGAGATGCCTGAAGAGACTACCATGGTCTTGTGGGATTGTGCACCTATGTTGGGTTTAGAAGAAGAAGCACCTAATGAAGAGATACAATTGTCAGATGTTAAAGTCACAACCAGGAGCAAGGGTCCAATAATTCAAGATAACACACTATTTCCCAAGATTAAAAGAATTGAGGAAAACTTGAAGAAAGTCAGAAATAACACTCAAACCCAACTTATACCTGATTTGGTCATAACGAGGCATAATACTCCAACTATCAGTAAGCCCGTAAAGGATACTGAAATAAAATTAGAAGGTGTAAATAAAAACTCAACGGACTGTGAGATGGGGTACGATATAATAGAAGACATCAAGAATACCAAGGCTAATATTTCTTTGTTTGAGATGTGTAGTTTACCCAGCAAAAGAAGAAACTTTTGGAAGCATTAAACCCACCACCAGTAAACCCCAAGAAAACGTTCAGTCAGAAGAGGAAATCAGTGAGGCCAGTATTGGGGGAAAGTCCAAATCCAGAACTTTACATTTTCTGCTTACATTGAGATTTTCAATCATAATGTGCATAACTGTTTGGTTGATTCAGGAGCATCTGCAAATGTTATGCCTTTGTCAGTATGTAAAAGGATAAATGGAAAACCCAAGACATCTAATGGCAAGATAATACAGTTGGACAGAACAACTATGAATGTGGTAGGAGAAATGGAAGATGTGCTGATATGTTTATCTGCAGATGAGAGAGTGTGCCAATTTATAGACATCATGGTGGTTGAAATACCAGAATCTTATGGATTAATCTTGAGCCGAGACTGGTCTGCGAAACTAGATGGATATTTTGCAACTGATTGGTCTCATTTATGGTTACCCTATCAAGGATGTCAAAATCATATTAAAGTAATGAGAGAGCCGTATATGAGACACAATGTGACACAATTAGAAGGCAAGAATGAGCCAATAAATTATTCACACCCAGTGTTGGGGAATTATTTCATTGAGCTAGAACCGGGAAATTACCAAGCTGAAGAAGACGGTAATGGATCGGATGTGTAGCCCGATATCCTTCATTTTTTGCGGGCTAATAAAGTTGACTGTAACATAGTTAGCTTAGTTTTAGATGTAGAAAGTAGCAATAGTTTAGTAGAATTAACAGATAAGTTTTGGGCACTGTACTTTGACGGTTCAAAAACGCAGGAAGGATCAGGAGTTGGTTGTATCATGATGGATGCAGAAAAAAAAAAAAAAACATTTTCTCTCTTGTATATTAGAATTTGAATGCACAAATAATACAACTGAATATGAAGCATTAATACAAGGATTAAAAAAGGCAACTGAATTCAAGGTTAAGAATTTAAAAGTCTATGGAGATTCTGAAATTATTGTCAAACAAGTTCAAAATACAATCCATTGTTTATCTCCATATCTAAAGGGTTACCAAAGCGAAGTTTGAGATTTGCTAATGAATTTCGATACATTTAATATAGTTTCAATTCCTAGGCTGAAAAATGCAGCAGCTGATTTATTAGCTACATCATCCGCTAGGCTTGTTCCAACTAATAATCAATGTTCTATTGAATTGATTTTCAGACCTGCTATACCAGATAACATCATGAATCTAAGAGTATTCGATGACAACCTGCAGATCTTAGAATTTATGACAAATTATGAGAATTTCAAGGGAGTCGTAATTGATGACGAAGGACATCAAACAAGCCTTCGAAGTGGAAATTTCATACCCAAAGGAGTTAGAACTTTGGAAGGAATGTTCGATCTGAATAACAAGTTTAGAATACCATCTAATGTCAAAACACACAGCTCATCTATGCAATTTGAGCTAAAAAATTTGGGATCAAAAGCTGAACCTAAATATGTAAACTTGGGAAAGTGCTACTCACCTGGAGAAAGGCACAAATCCATTAGCTTTTTTAAACAGTACAAAGATGTCTTTGCTTGGACATACAAAGATCTAAAGACGTATGACACCCGCATTATACATCATGTGGTTCCAATTAAAGCAGGAGTCAAGTCATTTTAGCAGCCGTTAAGAAGGATGCATCCAAAGCTGGAACCTTTGATTCAAAGAGAAGTGAAGAAGATGCTTGATGCAAGAATTATTTTTAAAGTTAGACATTCGGAATGAGTTCCGAATTTAGTAGTAGTAAGAAAAAATTCTGGTGAGATTAGACATTGTGTTGACTTTAGAAACTTGAATCGTGCCTCCAATAAAGATAACTACCCAGTCATGCCCATGGAACAAATATTGCAGATGGTCTCAGGATCGAAATTATTTTCTCTGCTAGATGGTTTCTCAGGCTACAACCAAGTGTTGGTAGCAGAAGAAGACAGATTGAAGACTACTTTTAGAACTAAGTGGGGGACTTTTACATATAGAAGGATTCCCTTTGGACTTATCAACGCTAAAGCAAAATTCCAGAGGGCCATGGATATATATTTCCACGGGATGATTAGCCGAAGCGTGGTAGTTTATCTGCACGGCGTTACAGTTTTTTCCAAAAAAAGAGAAGAACACATGTTTCATTTAAAACAAATTTTTGAACACTACCGGAAATACGGTATTTATTTAAATCCAAAGAAATGTGTGTTTCCTGTATTAGATGGAAAGCTTTTGGGTCATATAATTTCTAAGAAAGGGATCTCAATAGACCCAGAAAGGATCAAAGCTATAGCACAGATCCCTTTTCCCCACAATAAGAAAGCAATGCAATATTTTATGGGGACCATAAACTTTGTGTGAAGGTTTGTTCCTGATTTTGCTCAGATAGTCAAACCTCTGCAACAAATGATTAAGCAAAGTTCTCAGTTTAAATGGACTGACTTAGAGAAAGGTGCATTCGACAAAATCAAAGAATCCCTAGCTCATGTGCCCTCTCTCAGAAGTCCAAATTTTGAGAAAGATTTCATCTTATACACTTTTTCTACAGACAACTTGTTAGGAGCAGTGCTTACGCAGAAAGAAGAAGGGGGAGACGAGTACCCTATATCATTCATGAGCACTAGAATACAAGGTGTTGATTCGAATTACCCCGCTATTGATAAACAAGCTTATGCGGTGTTGAAGGTGGTAAAGCAATTCAGGCCATATATACTAAAGAACAGAACCAAAGTTATTGTGCCTCACTCGACAACCTGGAATATTTTTGTACAAAAAGAGTTAGAAGAATGAAGAGGAAACTAGGTCACAGCCTTACAAGAGTACAAATTGGATTTTAAGCCAACAACTATCGTCAAAGGACAGGGGCTTTGCAAGTTAATGGTTGAAATCTAGGATAATGGAGAGAATCAATGGGAAAATGAAATGGAGCTGCACATGGTTGATGTGTGTCCCATATTTACAACCCCGAAATCTTGGTATAGATATCTAGTTCACTATATCCAACAAGGTTATTTCCTTAAACACTGGAACTCCAAGCAGAGAAGGGTCAAGATTAGGTGATTCCATGAAGATGGGTAACACTTTTTGGCCAAATTTGGCGATGAAAACCTGATTTTTTACTCATGTGCTAGATAGAAGCCCTCAAAACGCATATATGCCATGTGAATTTTGACTTGCAATAAAAAAACAAATTGTAGAATATTATGTTGGCTTCATAGTGATATTTTTTTAAAATATTCTGATGTCATTTAATGTGTAAATGTTTGCATTTAATGAACTGTGTGACCTTAAAAATTTGAAGAAGCTAATAAGTGGCTCGTGTCCACGTAGATTAATTCAATCTTGCATCAATAATTTAAAAAATATATATATGTGAGCATGATCTACATAAAATGCAGTGTGATGTGCATATTTTTTTGTTAATTTTTTTCGCATTATACAATTATTTATTATTTTTCGAAAGTGACCACATTCGATTTCAGCATCGTTTTAAACACATATTTGTCCACGTAAAGCAATTTTTTCTATTTTTTCAAAAATTGAAAAACCAAAGATACCCTTTTGAAGAGGACACGTCGATATGTGATGTGTGCATTTTTAAGAATTTTTTGGCTGTGTATTTTTAACTCTGCGGATTTTTCTTTGAGCTGCTTCGAAGTTGCAGTGTGGTTTTCTAAGTATAAGTTTTAGAAGTAATTAAAAAATAAATTTCATATGAATTCCAAAATGCGTGTATGATACCTCAATGGATAGAAGATTCGTTGGTGAATTTATCGGTATCAACTCCGCTGAGTTATGTGCTAGGAATGGCAAGGTGTACACCTCTGCAAGGCACAAAAAAATTTTCATTTGTTTGAATGTGGGCTAAGTCTATTTTCTTAAGCCCTTAACCGAGGTATGAACCTCGACCGAGGTATTTAAATACCTCGGTCGAGGTCTTAACGAAACCTCGACTGAGGGTTTGTAAATCCCTCGACCGAGGGTTTAACAAACCCTCGGTCGAGGTTTCGTTAAGACATCGCCCGAGGTATGAGCTCGGTTGAGGTCCTAGTCATGTAAACTCCTTTGGAGCAAAAGCCCGGGAGTGAATTCAAACATTAATTAAGCATTAATGACACTCCAACTACACACCCAACCATCTTTCCCACCCGAATTTTTGATGAAACTCTATATAAACATAATTCATACTAAGCTAACTCTATCCTTCAAAATTGCCTAATTTCTTTAAAAAAATGTTTGTTTTGTAATACAAATTTAGCATTGTAGATTGTTTTGCAGGTATCAATTTGGATTGTTGATCAATCACAATGGGAAGCAACCAACGTAGAACAAGAAGAAATGAAAGAAATCAAAACAAAATTGAAGAGAAAAGAGAGAAAGATAAATAAAGGAAGAGGAGAAAAAGAACAATCTTGAGAGAAGAAGAAATTCCAAATGAAGCTATGATGGAGGAAGCAAATCCCATTGATATAGGTATAATTTCAAAGTTATGCAATTTGATTTTCATTTTCATAGTTTACAATTTGATAGATTTCATAGTTTACAATTTGATAGTTGATAAATTTCATAGTTTACAATTTGATAGTTAATAAATTTCATAAATTTCATATTCATGTAAATTTCAATTCCATAGTGTTAGATAATTCACATATATATATATTTTCATGAATTTACAATTTGATAAATTTCATATTTAATATAATTCATTTTTATGTACAAAAACAAAAGATAACAAATGATTTAATATAAAAAACAAGTATATAACCATAAAAAATTCAACAAAATTAAAAGAAAAATTATTGAAATAAAAATTTGGATAAGATAAGATTTAATAAATAGAGAAAAAAACTAATTATAACTTTTTTCTATTTTGAAATAATTCATATTTACAAGTTCATTTATGATCATTTCATTAAAGTGTGTTGTTTGCACTATGCATATATATGCAAAAGAAGAAAAACTAGAGATACAAATTCATTTATAATTGTGTTTTTCATTTTTTTGAAATATGTGATATTTGTCTATACATTCATAAGTCACAAAGTTGATTAATTCAATCAAATGAAATCATTTATGATATCATAAGTCATAAAATGATCAAATCAAATTTAGATAAGATACATGTTCATTCATGATATTTATTTCTTCCTTCAAAATATGTGATATTTGTCTATGCACTCATAAGTCACAGAAACAATCAAATCAATTAGATGAGATGCAAGCTCATCCATGATATTCGTCTATGTAATAATAATTTTAAAAAGATGATATCAACCCCTATTTTATGATATTTGTATTTTAATCTATGATTTTTGTTTATGCATTCATAAGTCACAAAAAAATTAATAGAGAAAAA
>LPNX010623573.1:230023-260326 GCA_001517045.1 Pseudotsuga menziesii | reverse complement strand
CTAAAGTCACTTTTTGAATATAAATGAGACTTCATACTTAATCACCCCTGCACCTAGGCACCTGATGCAGGAGTGCCACCGAGCTATCAAAAACTAACAAATTGATCCTATCGTCGAAGCTGTTGGGGATGGTATACTTTCAGTCTATCTAATTTATGAATTACACAAAAGGAACATTTGGGTCCTTTTGCAGGTAAAGAATAAAGACATTTTATGTAGAAGATATTGGCTTTCTGCTTGTCAACATCATCTCCCTTCTCAGTTTGTTAATGAATTTCCGTACACTTTCACTCTTTGTCAAGTTGGAGTTCTGTTGGATGATAATCGAGATATTATTGTTTGGGATCAAAATGCTAAAAATGGGGAAGTCTCAGCAAAGTTAGAGTAGAGTATAAGGTAATTTTGGAGAATTATAATATGCACGCATCCAGTTGGTGGAATAAGGTTCTCTTGGAAAAGCCAGTCTCCATTAAAGGTAAAATGTTTCTGTTGGTTAGCTCTAAATGACAAAATAATAATTTTGGGAGCACCTAAAAGCTCGAGGAGTTGTTGGTCCCAACATTTGTTTTATTTGCAGGGTCGAGGTGGAATCGACGATTCATCTTTTTTCGAGGCGCTCTTTCTTTAAGGTTGTTTGGGAGGATATTTGTTGCAAGTTGAACATATCTTTTGACTGGGAGGAATGCAATATTGATATTAGTCTACACAGATGGTTTCAAATGAAATGAAAGTTTAAGACCTTTCTTTTTTAACTCTTCGGCATATTTGGAAAATACAAAACATATGTATTTTAAGGGATGGTGTTCCTTCTGTTATCTACACAGTGTCAAGAATTTATGCATATGTGATAGAAAGGAACAAAGAAGGCGTTTCAAAGTCTTCTAAGAAAATTACGAGGCCTTCTTTTTTCTTCGTACATTCCTATTGGTTTCTTTGATGGTGCTCATATGAATGGTTGGTGTGATGGTGGTATGATTCTTAAAGTAAAGCTTGACCACATAATTAAGTTCAAGACGGGGATTGGTAAAGGAACAAATATTGTTGTCGAGTTAATTTCTTTGTGGGGTTTACTATGGCTTGCAAAGAAAAAGTTTTTTTGTTTGTTTTTGAATGTTTTTGGTGATAGTCGTTATAGATGGGACTAGTACACATAATGATATGCAACTTCTAGGATTATACAGGTGGATGCAGAGAACCATATTACTGATGTAGCAGTTTCAAGCTTTATCCTTCAAGCATATATACAAAATTTCCAACTTGGATGCTGATGCTTTATCAAAAGATGCTGTGCGGAAGATGACTGGGTTCATCAAGTTTTCTGAATTTTGGAGGGTAGTTTGATAGATGAGGGATCTTATCCCTTTTTCTAAATTTTTTTTTATGTTGGTTTAGTTTAAGATATATGTGCTTTATAGAAGCTCATGCGTAATAGGTATGTTTTTTGAGACAGTTCTTGAGTTTGTTTGATATGGAGTTGGATGAGCAGTTTGCTTCTCTCAATGTATAGATGCTAGTAGTTTGTTGGTTATGGCATCTCTTTTGAAAGGTCGAAGTATATATTTATAAGAAGAATATAGGAAAGTTGTGTTAATAGAAAATCATATAAAAAAGGAGTATAATGTAACATTGATTCCTTTTGAATAACAAGTTACATGCATTTTTTTATTGAAAAAAACTAGATAAAACTTCAAATTCAAAAATAATACATCAACCCTTATAACTCCTACTTAATAGGCATAAAGCATTTTATATTTGAAAAAAAATCAAAAATACTTTTTGTTGTCTTTTACTTAAAAAAAAACTATTGATATGCTTTTGATTCATATGACATTCAACCATATATCAATGAGCTTCCCATCACTGTGAATGGAATTTTTCATGTTTCAAATCGTTGCCTGCATTATTGTGTGTGTGAGTTTGCTTGAACCACGCTAACGAGAGCTTTAATTTGTATAAATTATGAAGTTGCAATGTCTACTCGATCCATTGAGATGGGATCAGAGTCGGCTCAATCAAACACTGAAGGGTAAATATTGCGATTTGATGTAGAAAATGATCTAAAGAAGAGACCATAATCAATGAATTTGTTGTCATTGAAGCATTGTGTGATAGATCGTTGCCAAATACAATTCGTAGATCACTTGATCGCTGGCTCTGTCACTGAGTGGATCCCAAAGAAAATCATGAGACACAAATTTTGTTTAGAGGTTGTAGCCATGCACCACCATATCCAACGTGGAGGCACTAGAGGTATTTTTCGTTGTTTTGTTCTTCTGGCGCTCATTTCATAGTGCAGAAGACACTAATGCTTGAGTCCTCTGGTCACCAGATTTTAAAGAGAATAAAACTAGCACACCCACATAGTTTGTGGCTGGATCATGTCAATAGGAATCAAATGGTTAAGAGTTAGTTATGGAATGGAAGATTGTTTGTAATTTTTTTATTATTCCTCATATCATTCTAGTTAAACGGTTAATTTGTGAGTTATCCATGCCTAGATACATGTTATCACCGACATTCTTAGTGTTATCCAGTTATCAACTATTGGTTATTTTTTATATTTTTTTCTTCTTATCTCACATTCTTCTAGTTATCTGCCATGAACTGTTGGTTATCCATTCATCAGCAAGCTACCCATCATTTTTTATATTCTTTTTTTTATATAATTGTTTATTTCGAATTTTAAACGAGTGCAATAGAATCAATTTCGACATTACACTTGTCTCATCCTCGTTCGTAGATGAAAAAGCATAGGTTGTATTCCACCACAAATCTCAAATAAAAACGTCTATCGACGTAACAAGGAAATGAACAAAAGCTACAAATACTGCAAATCTATGATGCAATAAAATTGTAGTGCCACCAACAAATAACTAAGGTCCAACAAAAACAATTGTTTACTGTGATGGCTCAAAAAATTAGTAAATTTATATGAACATTTAAGCAATTTTACAATGAAGAACCATTTTTACACCGATCTAAAACACATTTCCTTTTTAAGTCTACAAGAAACTTGTAGATTCACAATAGATCTACGAGATTTATAGGTTTCAATTTTACAGATTTAGAGAAATAGTTTTAAAACATATCTGAAAATCATGAAGTTTCAAACTAATATTTTTAGAATTTAAAAAATATTTTCCTAATTATGGATAATGAAATGAAAAATATGGAATCCAAGCTTGAGCTTTGGAATCCTCGTGATTTAATGCTTTATCACTATTATTCTTTGAACTAAGATTGGGATCGCAAATAGCACAAAATCCAATCACCTGATCATGACCCACATACACCAATCCACGAGGTACAAACCATAATCTACCACAAAGATCCCTGCATTTAGAATGAAAGGGAAAGCACTACCCTTCCACTCCCCTAACACTACCCATCCACTCCCCTAACAATGCTCTAAGGCCCAAAAATGATCATTCCAACAATACTTCATCTGGTTTTGAAGTTGAAATCCAACTGACTTGATCTCCTACAAACAAACCATATATGATTGAAAACACTACAAACCACCTTGGACAGTCTACATGGAATTGGGAATTGTTATCCCTTCCACATTCTAATATAGTAAAGAGATATTCATTCCAAAGGAAGATAAAGACCTAAACTATTGTAATTGTTCTCCATATCAAATTCCTCCAAAGGTGGCATCCAACATTTGGGTGAATGAACCATTCGATCCTTCTAGTAATTCACTCGAGGTTTAGGGCTCAAGTCTCCTACTTAATTTTCCACATGAGTGAGGAAGAAAGCTCATTCTGCTTATTAGACTTATGTTTCCATCTAGGTTCATTCTCCATGTTGTTGGACCTAAAGCAAAGGAAACCACTCTTAATCATAAGGTTAGTAGGCACGTGTGCTTAAGGAAACCCCACCACCAAAGAAGAACTATTAACCTTAGTTTGCACCACTAGACCACCTGAATCCTATACAAAGACCAAACTTGAACCACAAGAGACACTTTCCCTTCACACCTAAACCATCGAAAGTAGAACCATCTACTTCCACTTGTGAGCCACTTGACAAAGAAAAATCCACTCATAAACCACTTGAAGAAGAAACACCCACCCCCACCAAAAACCACAAAGGAGGCACCACACCCGACACAATGACTTGAGGCCAAATAATTGCACCTATCCATATGCCCTGAGAGGTAGGGGTCACAACAACACCTAAAGCATCACTTGGCTTAGGCTTACAAGGTGGGCAATCTCTAATCAAGTGACGCTAAGCCTTGACATGCGAAGAAATCATATGCAAGAATGAGGTATCAAATATTCTATTGGTTAAGTCCATCAATGGCGCACACATAAATGAAGGAGGGACACTTCAACTTCAAATCAAGTTCCATTAGATTTGGTCTAAAAGAATTGCATTTACCATCAGGGACAAGAACTTTACCAACTCTATGGGCAAACAAATCAACAAAAGGGCACGTGTTTGCTGGCAAGGCTAGGAATTCCAACGATAGTATATACTTAGCCTAACCATGATTAGTTGGGTTAAAAAATTTCCTCCATGGTTGAACATAGACAAGGGATTTGACAATGTTCCAGGTTCCAAATTATAACACGTGACAAGATGCAACATTTGAATTAAACAAAAGAAAACATAGTTTGACACTAATCCCCAATAAGAGTTCAAGGAGATCCCTATTGACCTCCTAATTTAACACACATAAATGATTGAAGGCCTCAACCAACATTTGACATAGAAAGATAAAAATAATTCCATGCATCTCCTCGAGTGCCCCTCAAAATACTATTTATCTTCAAGGAAAAAGTTGAAAGCTTTTGGATTCGAAAGGCTCTTAGTTTTCTTGTTGATTGAAGGTTGAGAGGGAATCTATTTCCTTGGCATGAGGCTACACTATAAGCTGTGCTTAATTCTCTTTGGAATTTGATTGGCCATTCCCATCACCAAATCCTCACCCACAAACATCAAAACATATACCCTATATGGAATAACAAGCCCTAGTCCATCCTCAAAAGAAGACATACCCTCAAGGCAGAGGTTAAAATATTGATATTGGAACGATCACAACCTTCATGTCCAAGCTCCCAAGATCTTTCTCCACACCAACCACATTACCCGTTGTTGACAAGGTTAACCACTCGTCCATTGGTTTCTACAAAGAGGTACTCTATGGCCCAACAAACTTAGCATTCAAAGAATGTACTACAAACATTATCAACTACTAGAGCTTGGTCACCCACAATCATTAGCTAAACTCCTTAAAATCCTTTCTTTACCACCTGTATGACTCATCATATTTCCCTTCCTCCCTTGTATGGCCACACACCCAAAAGCCCTCTTCCAACACCTATACAACCAATAAAAAATCCTCCACCATCCATATGGATCAAAATCTACATATTGATTGAGGGTGTTTTTACCTATATTAAAACGCATAAGTCTTGTATGGATTGTTTTCATACTTTTCCCTCCCTTCCTTTGTAAGTTCCTTGCTCCATCCTTGAAGTCTCCCATCACATTTATGATCAAAGCCACCTTGAACATGAAAATGTCCATCTTAAGAAAAGTCTTCTTGATAATAAATATTCCCACTCCCAAATAAACAAATATTTTTCCATATTCAAATCTAAAACCCATCTTCCCAACCCCCAACATCCACTTTCCGAATATTTTCTTCCCTTTATCTAGGACATGACTAACAAGATTTCCAATATTAAAAAAAATGTATTAAAACATAATAGACCCCACCAAACACTCTAAAACTTGTTCAAATATGTCAAAGACAAAATAAAGTCATTCCCACACCAAGATGTTTATGAGATACCTTGTTCTTGTGTTTTCTCATATAATGGTCAAACACTTTACATGTGCCTTATTAAAGTCATTCCTACAACAAGATGTTTATGAGATACCTTGTTCTTGTGTTTTCTCCTATATTAGTCAAACACTTTACATGTTCCTTATTAGAGTTGTTGTGGAAATAAATAAATAAGCAATATGGCCAAGGAAGATGGAGTTAAGCTAATTCAATTGTGAACTCATGTCATTACCTAAACTTTCAACCGCAAAATCGCTCTCCCCTCTCTCTAGTTACACCATCTGTTAAATATCTAATCTATCTTCCCAACTCCCAACTTCCATTTTTCCAAGCTTATCTAGGGTACGACTAACAAGATTTCCAATATTCTAAGAAAAATATTCAAACTAATTTTAAACCCCACCAAACCCTCCAAAACTTGTTATGTCAAAGACAAAATAAACTCCTTCCTACAACAAGGTGTTTATGAGATACCTTCTTCCTATTTATTCTCCTATATTGGTCAAACACTTTTCCATTCACCTTATTAGAGTTCTAGAAATACATAAATAAAGTAATACAACCCCAAGGGTTAGCTCAAGCGATCATGAACCACACGTGAGACTGCTCCCCTCAAAGTTGGGGAGGTCATAGGTTCAACTCTCTTGATTCCCTTGGGGTTGGGATCTGTAATCAAAGCAAACAATTTACCATGTTTACCATCCATGGATCACGGGGAAGTACAAGTGTTTTCACGAAATTATTCCCAATGATTAAGCTAAGTTGACGCACATAAGTCAAAATTTTAGATATACTTTCTTAATTTCCTTCATTCTTTTCCTTATAAATTAGGAGTTATTTTTTATCTATTATTATTATTATTATTTTCCTTTGATTGGGTCTTCCTAGTCCTCAATACACTATCTCCTTCTATCTATTTATCCTTTTCTAAAAGGGTTACTTTTCTCTTTTTACTTTTCTTCTCTTTTGCAATATTTATCATAATGATGGGTATATTTAAATTATCGGTACTTTATAAATCTCTAAACACAATGCAAATAAAGAAGCACTACACACATGATATAAAGTCAAATTAATCATTTCTTAACAATGTTATTACAAGTAATTAATTATCATAATATATTAAATACCAACAATATTACACACTAGATGATAGCCATACAAATAATTAAAAATAATTGTACTATACATATTTAATAATACCAATATCAAACATTGAATCAGATAAAGATACTTATAATTAATTGTAGGTTGTACATTATTTTTTATTCTTAAACATAGACCATACTACTCATGAAATGCAAGCCATATTGCAATGTTTATAAAAATCAAATCTACACAGATAAACAATATTATTTATATTTATTATTGAGAAGTCATATTACAACATCTATAGCAACAGGTGAGAATGATCGGAGCTTGTTTTGATTTTGAAGATCCAGAGCTCCAAGAATAGGGATTGAGGGCTTCGGCTCTTGATCCTGAGAGGTTGTTTTCCAAGAACCTCAATCGACCACCGACTACATATGCAGGCTCTGAGCAAGCTCGATTAGACGCGAGTCGCATTCCTGGCTATCACACTGAAGGGCCTCTTCTCATCTCAGGTTCTTTTCAGGAGCTCGTTTTGATTTTGAAGATCTGGAGCTCCATAAATCGGGGGCGAGGGCTTCGGCTCTCTCTCTTGAGAGGTTGATTCCTGGTGCGGTCGCGGCTAAAAGAATGATGGAATAGCAAAGAGCTGCGTGGATTGAGGGTGATCTTGAGTGGTCCTGGAGATGATTTCATATTTTGAGCTCGTTTTGATTTTGAAGATCCGGAGCTCCAAGAATAGGGATCGAGGGCTTCGGCTCTTGATCTTGAGAGGTTGTTTTCCAAGAACATCAATCGACTACCGACTACATATGCAGGCTCTCTGAGCAAGCTCGATTCATCCATAGACGCGAGTCGCATTCCTGGCTATCACACTGTGAAGGGCCTCTTCTCATCTCAGGTTCTTTTCAGGAGCTCGTTTTGATTTTGAAGATCTGGAGCTCCAAAAATCGGGGGCGAGGGCTTCGGCTCTCTCTTGAGAGGTTGATTCCTGGTGCGGTCACGGCTAAAAGAATGATGGAATAGCAAAGAGCTGCGTGGATTGAGGGTGATCTTGAGTGGTCCTGGAGATGATTTCATATTTTGAGCTCGTTTTGATTTTGAAGATCTGGAGCTCCAAGAATAGGGATCGAGGGCTTCGGCTCTTGATCTTGAAAGGTTGTTTTCCAAGAACATCAATCGACCACCGACTTCATGCAGGCTCTGAGCAAGCTCGATTTATCCATAGACGCGAGTCGCATTCCTGGCTATCACACTGTGAAGGGCCTCTTCTCATCTCAGGTTCTTTTCAGGAGCTCGTTTTGATTTTGAAGATCTAGAGCTCCAAAAATCGGGGGCGAGGGATTCGGCTCTCTCTTGAGAGGTTGATTCCTGGTGTGGTCGCGGCTAAACGGCTCGCAGAATGATGGAAGTCCGATAGCAAAGAGATGCGTGGATTTCGTGGTTCCCAATCGACTCTTGCTCAAGGCCGATCTGAGCGGATTTTTGGTGTTTATCTTTTGGGACAACAGAGACATAATTTGCAATATTTGGATGTCTTATTGAATAGAAGTGACCCATTTCTGGTCATTTTTTATGACAGCATTTTTGCTGTTGATATATGGACCTGTGAAGTTCAACTTCATAGTTTTTCATGAACATGGATTTCATGCTTTTTTAGGCAGTTTTACTGTTTGTAATGACAACTTGTAGTTGGTTCAGATTCTGGATATTAAAGGGATATTGTGCTCTTTCATGAGACAATTATCTGTTTTGTAATGTCAACTTTTTAGTTGGCTTTTTTTGGTCCCTTTCCATTCTCAGGCTGTGCAGGTCGGCTTTCTTTCAAGAAATTTGGTGCATGCCTCTCGCATGGTCAGATTTATTTTTTCCGATGTGGGAAGCCTACTGGGCTCGTTTTTTCCACTGGGTTTATGGCAGGGTCGAGAGATCGATCTTGATCTGTCGTGGATGCATGCTGGCGAGGTCGAGGTTTGTGGATTTCTTGGTTGCGGTCGTGGTAGTCGCTTTTCTTGTTCAATCCCCAGGGTTTCATTTGTGGAGCTTTCTTGATCTGGCTATTCGCTGCTGGATTGGCGCTGTAGTTTTTGTGTGCAGGTCTTCTTGCTTGCACGAATCGGCAGTTTGTTCGGTATTGTGGCGAGACGATATGGAAGTTCCCTACTAGAGCAGATGCAGTTTGTCCCTGGTCGTTTCAATTTTCATGAGCTTGGATCTTTCTTGAACTGGCTTCACCATGGAAAGAATGGTGCTATGGTCGAGCTCGAAGCGGCTGTATGCCATTTTCGGTTATGTGGCGAGACGGTTTACGTGGGCAAAGGTGAGCAGATGCGATTTTCAACCATCCGCTCTTCCTCCGTTTGATCCAAGAAGCCGCGGAGAGCTATGGCTTTCTCCAGATTGGAGTCTTCAACTTCCTTGCCAGATTTCTGACTTCGTGTTGGCTATCTTTCGAGGGTGTTGGGCTCCTTCATGATCTGTTTGATTTTGCTGAGAAAGATTGCCTGCCTTATATGGCAGTGATGGTGTCTGTTTGATATACTCTTGCGTGGCGACCTGTTTTGCTCCTTCGGGAACTTTGCGGGGACGACGGCATCTCAGAGGCGGTGGCCTTTGTTTTTGGCAGTATGTCTGATCACAGATTTTTGTGACCTGTTTATTGATTTGGGTTGTGATATCCATATTTTGGACAGTTATGTAATTTTTGGTTACGCTTGTATGAGACAGCTAATATGTGACAATGTAGGGATCCTAGTGATCCTCTTACATGTGCAGATATGTAATTTTGTTCTACTTTGAAATAAAATTATGAATTTTTTCCGGGGAAAAAAAAAAAACATCTATAGCAACAAATCTGCAGGCACCTACTCATTTTCTTGAAATTTCAATGATTTCAGATTTTTAAAATGACTAAAACTCCTTAAAGTAAAGGTTTCATAACCAAAGTTATTATCAATCAAGTAAAGTAGTTGCTAATTTATTAATCTTTAAGCACAATGTAAATCGAGAAACACTATAGACATAATATAAAGTGAAATTGACCATTATTAGCAATGTTATGACAACTAATTAAATTGTTATAATATATATTAAATAACAACAATATTACACACTAAATGATAAACATACAAATTTACAATGATTCAAAAGCAATTGTACTATACACATTTAATGATTCCAATACCAAACATTGAATCATGGAAATACCTATGATTAATTCCAGGTTGCATACTGTTATTTAGTGGGAACTATATTGTTCTTGAGCATAGACCATACTCCTTAAAAAATCCAAGCCATATTGCAATGTTTATAACAAGCAGATTTCAATGGTTAATAGTCATCTTCTCTATGTTTAATATTGGGAAGCCATATTTCAACTAATTAGCTATTATAATTATATTAAATAACAACAATATTGCACACTAAATGGTAGACATACAATGCATTAGAAACAACAATATTACACAGTAAATGGAAGACATATAATGCATTAAAAGCAGTTGTACTACACACATTTAATGATACCAATATCAAACATTGAATCAGAGATACCTATGATTAATTGCAGGTTGTATACTACTTTTTTAAGAGGAAACTACATTGTTTTTTAACATAGGCCATACTCAAGAAATCCAAGCTATATTGCAATGTTTATAGCAAACATATTTGCATGGATAACAATTATTCTCTACATTTATTATTGGAAATCCATATTACAACAATTATAGCAACAAATCTACATTAATTAAAATCAATTTCCCTACATTCCAACAAGGGACCAACTCTTTTTTTTGAAATTATAATGATTTGGTTCTCAAAATGGACTAAAACCCCTTAGGGAAAGGATTCCATAGTCAAAGTCCCCATCAATCAAGTGGAGCTATAATTTCCAGCAAAGCTCCTACCAAATATCTAAAGAATTTTCTATAAAAAAATTATGAGCTTGTCCCAATGTTTTAAAACTTAGACTCGACCAAGGGTAAACTTGGCTCGAACTTGAACTCAGCAATGCAATTTGATTTCAATGACTTGGTTTTCTAAAAAAATACATAAAATATTCAAAATTTCAAGAGAAAAAATATATGGATTCATAATGCAGGAAATTGAAACCTAAACAACCCGTCAAACTTGACGGTTTTGACAACTCTGTAACCCGTTTTGACGATTTTAAAGCATAATGATGATGATTTTTTGTTTTTTTACCGTATAAGACGGGAAAATCACCTCATGATGGGCAATTTGCCCATCAAATTCCTGCCTTGATTTGGAAGATTCCAAACCATTAGAGACAAAGTATGCAAAATCTACTAACATAATATACCATGTAAGGGTGAATATATAAAATGACACAAAGTGCAATACATATATGGATCAAAATTGAAAATATATAATCAACGAGGCTCTAAATGGTATACAGAGTCCGAAAACAACATGATATGCCTACAAAGGTTACAAGATCAACATGATCAATCATCAAATATCAAACTCATCACAAAGACATATTTGACTCATTTTAGACTGTTAGCATACCTAGACAATTGACTGTTGGACTAGGATAGTGGAAAGTTGAGGAAACAACTCAATGACCACAAAGTAACAATGAGATGGACAACAACAACTTCAAGTTGGGTTGTAGCCTCCTCAATCAAATGCCAAATCCACTACAAACAATCTAAGACGAATACCCAAAAATATCCAAAGCCTCTAATTGCTCGACCTACAATTCTACTCTAAAACCTCCAAATGCTCATGAATGCTCAATGAAGATGGTGATAAGGGTTGGGGGGGTGGGGTCTCCTCATAGAACATCTAGTGCAATGCATATCTGACCAAAAATACATAAACACAAAGGCTCTAAATGGCCTTAGAGTCCAAAAACCTTAGTGCGACAACAAATAACTACATATCATCAAAATCATTGCCTATATTGGGACCCTATTAATCAATAACAGCTTGTTCCCCCTCCTCGAGGCTCTATCCCTTGCCTCTACCTCAAATATTGAAATTGATCCTCTAAAGACATTAGTTAACACCCTACAATTTTGATGAAACTTCCTAATCCAAGCATTAAAATAAGGTAGAAAAAAGCTTCCCATGCTTATGATTTTGCTTAACTGAAGGGTACATTTTTATCAAGGTCATGATAGAGGAGTTCAATCAACTTCAACAATTAACACCACCAACACCAAGGTGCATAGAGAGGTTGATGTGCTTGATTAAATTCCAATTCCTTACCCTCATACATGATAGAATCTAGTGGAAACATTGCAATCTTGAAAATTGTTAAGTTTGTTGAATTCTAAATTATATCTAAAAAAATCTACTTTTTGTATATGAAGTCTGATGAGGTTGGAACCACTCTCAAACATCCTAATACAATTAATGGTAGTGTTACAATTTTTTTTTAAAAGTGACCCTCCTTAAGATATTAGCAATACCATTTAATATTAGTGACTTCAATGTCACTTGTACAAAATCGGTTGGGTTCATACAAAAAGGCCCCCTCCACCCCAATCTCTTGCAAGTCAACCCTACCAAGTTAAGAAGGACTCGATTGGTTTGACTGGTTTGGTACCGAACCAACTGAGTCAAGGTTTGACTCAATCGATTTGGTACCAAACCAATTGGTCGAGCCGATTTGGTGACCAATTCGAAACCCTCACCTAGCAACTCGGCCAAACCAAACGGTTCGAGTATGAGTGATCAATTTTCAAAACATTAGTTTGTCTACATAATAACTTACTCCAAAAGGAATAGGTTGCTTCATTTCCTAGAAATAATTGTCCTTGTCATAATAAATACACTGATTGCAACAATAAATTTTAAATGCAATGGTAATGGAAACATCATTTATTATTGGGAAGCCATATTACAACCCTTATAGCACGCAGATATGCCTTAATCCCAATCATCTTCTGTACTAGAAGACAACATATAGACTATTATAAATAAAGTAATATGGTGTCTTGTTTTACAGCGATCATTGTGCTCATAATAAAAACACCAATTGTAACATTAATTTTCAAATGCAATGGTAATTGCAACATTGATTCGATATTAGCATTTATATCTTAAACATTCATTTCAACGAATTTGGCTTGTTTGACATCATTTATTATTGGGAAGCCATATCACAACCTTTATAGCAAGCAGATATGCCTCAATTCCAATCATCTTTAGTACATTTACCACTGGAAAGATATAGAAGACAACATATAGACTATTATAAATAAAGGAATATGGTGTCTTATTTTCCAGTGATCATTGTGCTCATAATAAATACACCAATTGTAACATTAATTTTCAAATGCAATGTTAATTGCAACATCGATTCAATATTAGCATTTATATCTTAAACATTCACTTCAACGAATTTGGCTTGTCTGACATGTGTCCAACATCTTTGTTAATGGAGGGAAAACAATTCACAGAGGTCAAATACCTTTACTCTCACACAAGGGCTCTACACCCACCAATATTTGAACATTTTTGTTAAATGGCAGCACCTTGTCCAGACCACTAAACCCCTTTGTTGATGGAGGGAAACTAACTCCAAGGAATCAAACACCTTCCTTCACACACACAAGAGCTACATCCACTTAAATGAAATTGGCTTGTTCAACATGTGTTCCGGCTTCTTTGTAGATGGAGGGAAAACAAATTTGAAAAGTCAAATGCCTTTCCTCTCACACACAAGGGATCTACAACCACCAAGATTTGAACATTTTTGTTTACATGACAATACCCTATTAAGACCATATCTCCAAGATGTCAAACACCTTCCGTCGCACAAGAGCTCTACACCCATCAAGTTTGAACCTTGGTTATTTGCAAAATAATACCCCATCCCAGCAACTAAACCATTATGTTATAAATCTTAAATCAATAATTTGATTAATATTAATGCTTCAATATTTTATATAATTATAAATAAATTTAATATTTATTTAATACTTTAATATTGACATATATATATTAATTTCAATGAAACCTTATTCAACCCCAACCCCAAATCCATGCACCTTAGCTTTCAGATAAGTAATCTCAAATTACAAATAATAACTACCTTATCTGGACCTATCCATTTCCATGCAACTTAGCTTTCAAATAACTTGCTTCCGAAAGGGATTTTCAAATTACAAATAAGAACTTCATTATGCCTTTTACACTTGCATGGCAATTAATAAAATGACATCCATTCATTGCTAATGAAGAGTTAACATTGAACTATAGAAATTGCAAAATTGTTTTGACTGGTGTAATGATTTTGTTACTAGTTTATACGAATTACAAAGTTGTAAAAGTCTTTCACATGAGATTTTTTTATTTTTCCAATTTTACTATTCTTAAATTTCCATTATACCCAAAAGCTAGATTTTATAAATTATAAGTAAACTGAGATACAGTCGTGCATGAGTAACAGCCTAAACATGGCAATAGCAAGAGCAGTGTTAAGCAGCTCCTGGTATAAGCATCATCCCAGTTCTCCGCTACTCCCTCTTGACATAATAGAAGTGGCTGCAGCTGAAGCTGTTGACGAAAGACCCGTGACATCACCTGGCTTCGAAAGGTGTAGAAGACTGCATAGATTTAGAAACTAGATTATCAATTCCACTGAGAAACACAGAAAAAAAAAACAAAAACAAAAACAAGATAGTTTATAACAGACTTTCTTTGTGAATTACTAAATTGACTATAAACAAATTGCTGGAGAATAACATTACGGTGCAAGAAACTCGGAAAATGTTGAAATTGCTGTTGCCGCTCCATAAAAAGTTTCTGCCGATGTGGGTGTAGATACTTCCACCAAGTATAATCCCGGTGTCAAAGGTTCTGCTTTATCTATCTCATAAATCTTGGGAATTTTATGAATAGACGTCACAGATGTGGTGATTTCAAAATCCATTTCAACTTCTTCTGAAGTCACGTTTTGTATAGTCACGAATGTAAATCCAACCCGTAGAAGTTCATGATCAAATTTATATCCCAACTTATTAAAGAACCCCAAGGCTCTATCACTCACTTTACTGTCCTCTCTGTTTCGCACAAGCACTGTCATCTTTTCAGCACTGGCACCCCTCATGCCTCCTCCAATATAAGTAACAGTCCTACAAATATTTTGTGGGATAATATGAGGCACTTCATAAATAAAAATAATTGTTGTGCAAATTTGTAGAGGAAAATATCAATGCTATTTGCAAAGTTTCAAAATGCACACAAATTTCTAAGTGAATGGACAGAATAATTATGTTGCTGAAATCAGGATCCTAACATGTCTCGTTCTAACAAACTGTTAGAGAGATACATGCTGATGTCCCGAAAGTGACTCTGAATCATTTATATGTTTCCCAATATCATTGAGAACGTTCAAGAAGTGCTCTTTCAAAGGCCATTTGACTTCCCATCATATATGCATTTTTGGCACAATTCCGTTAAAACTGATTTCAACTAAGTTAGTTACATTAAGAATTATTATATACTTTAGTATTAACCATAAATAAAATAGTATAGTGAGCTAGCTCAAGTGGTTGAGTGTTGTAAATTGCCTACACAAAATTTGTGGTTGAGTGTTATAAATTGCCTACACAAAATTTTAAGGTCGAGTCTTTAGACTAGCTACCTCTATGATGATATTCTTAATAATGTGATGATATTCTTAATAATGTAGACCTCATTCAATGTTCCTACTAGGTCCCAAAAAAGTTACCTGTAAGATATTCTTGAATCAAATGCAGAAAATTTACATTACCTCATATTCAGAATGAGAGGAGGAAGTGCCCAAAAGTTTATAAAAGAGATTACTAATTCCCACTCAAAATACTCGATTTTTGGTTTCTTTTTTTCCTTCTAATTCCTCGACTTAGTAGTAATACAAAAATAAAAGACTCGACCAATTAGAACCCATTTTCGAACTTGTCACCAAAAAGAAATTGATCAATATCATCTTCAATCAAATATCAACAAGAATGTGAATAGTCAGGAGACAGTAAATAATAATGCTTACCATGAAGGCTGGGGTTCTTCTAAAGAGCAACGTAGGCGCACCTCCTGCACTAATTTCCCTGCAAATTGAAACTCCAGCAACAGTCCTATAAGTCAAACACCAAGATATTTCTACAAACAAGATCGCCTAAATGCAAAATAATTTAGAGAAAATTTCATCCAAACCGTCTACCTACCAATGTATAGATGGATAATCATCCTCTATGAACTTACCAAGATTTCGTACTATAAGTCAAACACCAAGATATAGTACGAAATATTACTGTAAAGAAATTTCATCCAAATTGTCTACCTACCGATGTATAGATGGTTACTGAATCCTCTATTAACTTACCAAGATTTCGTGGATTTTTAAGGACTATCTCATGCACCTTCACTTTCCTCTTCTGAGTTCCACTTATACTTTTTAGAAGCACTTCCAAAGCCTTGACATGCTGAAGGAAGAGCACAATCCATAAAAGTGTCAATCCCAAATACACCAAACTCATGTACACGAATTACACTGGATAGGCAGATTTTAGCTAACTAAATTTTTAAATACCTACATTGGAACACGGGCAACTTAATCTAGACAAATATCATTATTAAGAGGAATCATTTAGTGGTAAATGCTATATTTATCTTCTCTTGAAGTGCCCAAGGATGATAATGATAGTTTATTTGAAGAAAGCAGTTTAAATTAGAACATACCAATTCAATTGATGCAGGGAAGATTTATTATTTTAAGTCAAGGTTTGTGATTTTAACATTTATAGTCAGGACGTTTTTGAATTAACGGTTTGGTCAGTGTTGCAACAAAATATAGCACACGTCGCATGACATAAAATCGCAAGCACCAAGGAGCTAGCCTTGTGCAACACGAGGTACCCAACCCATTGTCACCTCAGTGGCTCCTCCTCTCTCTTTAGGTTGTCTCTCCAACTAAGAGGGGTAACGCTAAGTCTATTGAGTGGGGGCTCCAGATGATATAAGAGTAAAATTAACAAAATAAGTGACGGTAGTACATCTAAATAGAATGGAATGGAAGAAGAAAGACGAGCGAGAAATTAATTGAAGGAAAAAAAAGTGATGACAAAGAAATAGTACCTATCAATCAATGGGCTATTGAAAGGACTAAGTTTTGCCACATTCACAACTAGTTCAATGAAAACCTCAAATGGAAGAAAGGGCTATTGACCACCCTCAACCATCTAGTGGATGAAAGACTGTTTGATACAAATTCACCATTGACTTATGTTTACTCCAGGAAAAATGGATTAATTTATTACATTCATGCTTGCTGGAAATTACTGTGGAAACAAAACTTGGAGAAGACACCCAAAGGTTCACTTATCAATTAAATATAAAGTTGTTTTATGGCTGAATTACTATTTCTCATCAACAATTTATTCACAACAAAACATAAATAAAACAGCAATAAAAACAAAGGGAGAAACCTCCTCAGATTGTTTTCCTCGTAAGAAGATTAAGCCCTTGTATTTAAAAGAAAATAAACTAATTTCTAAAAAAAATTCACAACAAAATGAAAAGCATAGCATAGAGCCTTACAATCAAAATAGATGTAATACTTCAAAGATTTATTATCTTGATTGTACAAGGAGTTCCATCACTTTACCAGTTCTCTAACTCACCAAAATCCAACCACCAATGAAATGGAGAGAAAGCTCCTTTATGTAGAGAAAGCTAAGTCTCTCTTACAATAAAATACATTATTTTCTTAATTAACTCCATGACAAGTCCGACAATAACAAAACATTGTAGTTAGTTATATCTAATCCATCATGGTGGACAAGTCAAATGGATGAAGTGGACTCTCATGTCTCTAAGAGATGTCGCTCCATCTAAAAAATAGATTATTTTCTTAATTAACTCCACGACAAGTCCGACAATAACAAAACATTGTAGTTAGTTATATCTAATCCATCATGGTTGACAAGTCAAATGGATGAAGTGGACTCTCATGTCTCTAAGAGATGTCGCTCCATCTAAAAAATAGATTGGTGTGAAAGATATCCTCCAAAGGAGAAAGGGTGCATCAATAAAATAGGCTTTGTTGACAAGTAAAAAAGCTAAAATGTCGACAAGAAATTCGCCCTTCAAGATGCATGCACGCAAATGTTATATAAAAAATTATATAACATAACATAAATTAATAATAATAAATATCAATATTAATTATTAATATTAATATACAGGGAGGCAGGTGCGGGTGGGATCATCTTTGATCCCAGAGGAAATATAGTGTCGTCTTTTGCCTGGGGACTTGGCCGCAAAACCAATAATGAAGCTGAATGGCTAGCGCTCTTCTTCGGATTGGAACTGGCTAGGCAACTCAAGATCACCAAAATAGTTGTTCTGGGAGATTCCAAACAAGTAATCCACAAAATGAACAATGGTTACAACAAAGGAGCAATCAAAATAAGAAGAATTTATGAGCGCATACGACAAGTCTGCAAACGCTCAAGTCTCCTATTTTCATATCCTCATAGGTAACAATTCAGACGCAGACAAGCTGGAAAACCAAGGCGCCAAGTTAAAAATGGGATTTTCCAAGGTGAAGGCCAATTTGAACAATATAATTTATGTCCCTTAGGAACATTTGTAAGGTCAAAGGGATCCAAGGGTGGTCTATGACCAGCGTTAGATGTCCCCTCATACTTTATGTGCTAGTTAAGGATAAAAAAAAAATTGAAGGGAGGAAAGCCTCCATTTTCCGACTCTCCTCCAGGCGGCAAGCTGCATGGCCTTCGACGCCCACCTGTCTCCTCACAACCCATGTGATGGGATTTAATGCAACCTCTGTCCTACTCAGTTGGACGAGAACGTTCGCACGAGTCCAAGAAAACTTCCTAATGAAGTCTCCTACAACTCCCTCTATTCATTTCACTCCTGTTTCATCGAGTGCAGAGCATGTTTCAGTTGGTGCAGTGAAATAATTCCACGGTGCAGAGAGAGTTTTCCCCGGCTTAGAAGCTGTTAGTGTTGTGAAAGGATTTGGTCTACCTAAAGCAAGGTATGAAATCCTTTCCGTTGTGAATGATTATCCTCCAGGTGTTGTGAATTGGCTGTCTCGTGCAGCAATTGATAACCTTGGTGCAGAGAATGGTTCTTCTTCTAGCGTAGTGAATAGGTTGTCTGATGCAGCAACGGATAGCGCGACAAACATGTCCTTTGCAGAGCCTTTTTCTTTTTCTCTGGATTCCTTAAGCATCTCAGACAAAAACGGGTTGTTCATCCCTCAAGCGAAAGTCCCTGCAGCGCACTCCGATTTGACTTCCAAAATTCTCTCTAGAACATCAAGCAGCATCTAAGATGGCTCTACGACATAATGAACAGAGGTGTAACTGAAGGTAGCACAACAACGAAATAAGTCAAATGGATGGCCCATCGGATGGGAAATCATGATGCTCTAATAGAAGAAAATCACCAAGATCTACATGAGCTTATGGGCACAATAGGCTATATGAAGGAGAATTTACAGAAGTTGGTGAATATGAATCAAAGCAGCCATATCCATGACTCCCCTATCAGAGACCAGGCAATGGAGAAAACCTCAGTGGTCCAGCCAGTCAAAGACCCAAAGGGAAAGCAGAGGGAATAATTCTAGCTCGATGGGTATTTTATGTTTTTTTGCATTTTTGTTTTAGGTGTCTATGTTCGAATATACCCTTTGAAGGGTGATAGAAGTTTATTTTAACATAGTTGCTAGCCGGGTTAGCTCAGTTGGTAGAGCAGAGGATTGAAAATCCTCGTGTCACCAGTTCAAATCTGGTTCTTGGCAAGATGTCAATATCCATGTAGCTCAAACAATTCTGAAATTTTGGGTACTTACCAATGAAGCACGACTCGTTGGAGACTCGCGGGTACTCGTGAGTCTGCCCGAGTCAACACCCAAAACGAGTAATCGCCAGATACTCGTTTGGAAACTCATCAGCTCAGCACACTCGTCAAACTCGCCGAGTCTAGCTTAGGCTCGCCATAAACTCGCTTGGACTCGGAAAGACTCGCCAGGAAAAAAGACCACGTGGCTAAGTCACACGACTGGGCAAAGTTTAACCTACAGGTTTCGGATGGATTTTGAGGGTTCACTGAAGAAATTCCATTCGTGTTCAAATGCAGAGTGTCATAGAGAACACCTCCATCCTTGCCGGCTGCACCTCCATCCCTGTCGGCTGTGTGTTACCCTGGTTTTAATTATTCCTTTCCCTCCCGATTCGACTGTGGCTAGGAAACGTGAGTCATTTTCCTTTGCGGCCTGTATTCATATCGAATTTTCTCGACAATGGAGTCATTTTCCTTTGCGGCCTGTATTCATATCGAATTTTGCGGACAACGGTATCTTATTACGTTTACATTTATGGTCACAATGATATTTATGTTTAGTTATAAAGTATAAAGTTTAAAAACTTAGAACATTTTTATTAAGTATATATTATATATTAATTTTTCAATTTTTATTATATACATATGGTTTACACTAAAATAATATAATTTGTAAAATTTAATAATATTATAAACTTACAATATCATTTGCAAAATATAATGGTAATAAACTTATAATGTATTTCCTAAATTCAAGTAAATATTATATTATTCAAAATTTATTTTTGATATATAAATGTTATTTTTGGATTTTGTATATAATAATATGTATTATATAGACATTATATATGATAAGTGAATATATTTTAAATATATGGATTGGAAATGTTATTATCTTTTTTTTTCCCAAAATTTATTATATTTTAAGTATTTTTCCTATTTGCCGAGTCTGTCCCGAGTCTTTCCCAAGTTGACGAGTCACATACCAGCCGAGTCTTTCCCGAGTCCGAGTCGTGCAACATTGGTACTTACAATATATTATACAGATTTCAGACCTCCTTTTTTTGTATGCTTGGCTGACTACAACTTTTTAAATATAAATACAATATCTTCTAGGTTTCTGTTAAAAAAAATTATTAATATTGATATGAATTAATATTAATAATTAATAATTGTTAAATAAAAAATAAATAATTAAATAATTATGAAAAGTCAAAAGATATGACTTATATTGAAAATGTGCAAAATGGTTTATAAAACCCAAGGCAATGTAATTGTAAAATATATCATATCTTAACAATTCTATTATTTATCCATTCATGGATTATTTGGCGTATTTATCCATTCTATTATTTATCATATCTTGATAACTTTTTACTATTTCATTTGGTATCAGAGCTCTTATTTGTAAATTTTTCTCAATCCCCCAACCTGGTTTCAACCACTATTTTCATCATTGTTTAATGCCCAACCCAATTTACTCTCAGCTGCAAATTAAGTCATTTCTCATAAACAATTTATGACTAAAACACAAGAAGATTTTTTACAACTTTAATGGGCAGCAATTAAAACACAATCACACATAAAAAATTTAGACTCAGAATTTTTTGGTCAAATGACCCAGGAAAAACCCCAACCTCCGAGGAAAACTTGTGAGAGAGAAATTCTTTATTAATTTTTCAACAGTACAACAGAAAACAAAACTTTCAGTCACAACTTATCTCAACCAGAAGATTGAATATCAGCCTCAAAATTCGTGCCCACTTCATAAATTCACACTAAGAATTTTTCGCCTGCAAACCTCCTCGAAATTCATGCTGCTACAGGATTGTACGGACGATGTACGATCTAACTGTATGGACTATTGCCTCGAAATTCATGCCCACTTCACTACCATGAAATTTGTGCCCTGCTCTACCTGAAAAGGTACTCTACGGATAGTACTGTATGAGTGCAATTAATGCTCTTAAATGCTGCATCGAAATTAGTGTCCGATGAAACATTGTATTCAGCTTGAAATTCATGCCAGGGAAAAAATACTTTAGCTACGTTTTCTATCCTTCTCAGAAATTCGACTCTCTCTCTTAGAAAATGAACTAAAGCCTCTTCACATGGAAAATTGCCTTTTAGGTAAAAATGGGTGGGTGAGTGAAAGGTCATCTAATCCAAGGGCCCACATTGGATTAGATGAGTGGTTGTGATAAAATCACTTTTCTCCAAAAATTAAAATTTAATTCACTCACTTTTTAAATTTTTACTTAAAGTACACTTTAATCATTAAAGTGCATTTAATGCTCATCTCAAGTCATTAATATAAAGTCATCTCAAGTGACATGAACCCTTTTTCTAGTGACTTAAGCAAAAATCACAAAGGGGAACAACTGTGACATGAACCCTTTTTCTAATGAAGTTTTGTGACGACTGTTTTTAAGGTTAAATTGTTGGGAATCTCGGCCTAGTATGAGAGACCTTGTTTGTAGATTTAAGATCATCTTGAAGGATAGTTTGGACTAATTTGTGGGCAGAATTCAAGAGATGTAAAGGGTGAAGGTACAAGCAAGAAGAACGAGGGTACGAGAGAAGAGGAGCATCCCAGCGAAGGTTTAAGGGCACAACAGCTAAAATCTGAGGACTGTTTTTGGAATTAAGTTTCAAGGAAATATTGTTGATATCTGCAATCAAGCATGAGAGGTCTACATCATAGTTTTAAAAATCAGAATCAGACTCAGAATCGGTCGAGGGTCAACTCAGAATCGAAATCGGTAATGAATTGGTCATAAATCGGCTGATTTGAATTTAATGAATCGATTTGCTAAAAAATACATAAAATATTTGAATTTTAAACAAAAAAAACATTTTCAAGATTATAATCCATGATTCCAAGGCATTGAAGTCAAAATAACAAAAACCTGCTCATGTATATACTATATAAGAGTCAATATCTCAAAATGGCACAAAGTGTACTGTAGCCTGTAGTCTAGACTTTGTGCAATACATAAATGATAATACATGTAACATATCTAGGATACTAGAACTAGAACAAAATAAATAAACCATGAGGCATAGGCGGCTAGGCCCTATATAGTAAAGGCTATATGGCCCGTAGAGTCCAAAAAACATGCTACATAATCAACTACGTAATACATCATCAATGATCATCATCAAACTCAGCACCACTGCTAGTACAAGAAGAAGAACCAGAAGGACTAGCAAAGGCATCATGATCTGGCTTAGTCTCGGGCTCCTCGGGATCAAAGTCATCTGCTAATGAAGTAGTAGTACTGGTTGAATGTCGACTTTGTCGACGACTATAAGTACGAGGTGCTAATCGACTAGTGCCCACCATGCCTGGCACTGCTATCTCAAGATCTACACCTGTATTGTCATGTCCCCATATTTTGGGAAATTAAAAGTGTTGACCATGATGAAATTCCCGGGGGCTCAAATTGACATTAATTATTATTGCTAGGAAAATTATTGCTAATAATTGTTCTAAGGCATGTATTTAATTTTATTTCAACAATTTTATTTATTATACACAATAATGATGTGGAATTAAGGCTACCATGTCAAGAGGGCGCATCAGGGAAAGCTAGTTAACTTGCCTTGGTAAAAATAAGAAAGTCCATCACAAAAGCAAGCAGGATAATAAATGGAAGTTGCCTAAAAGCAGAAAAAGCAGACAGAGGTAAAAGCAGGAAAGTTTTTGAAGGAAAGAAAAAGTTTCCTTATGACCCAGGAAAAGCAGAAAGTTGTCCTAACTCAAAAGAGGCAGCTTTTGACTAAGGGAGGGCACAGTTTCTAATTGTGAAGGATGATTTGGACTTGGAAACAATTCCACATGGTCCTACTTTCATAATTGCCCAAAGGGGGCACTTTTGTGGCTAGGGTTAGGTCACCATGGGGTTGACTTGCTCTCACAGGTCACCATTGGCCTCAACTTACTAAGTAGGCCATCCATAATTCTATAAAAGATTAATTTGAACCCATTGCTTCAGTTTGGTTGATTATTTGATTGCTGAATGCTTATGTGAGCATTACTTCTGAGTGTTGTGCCTCAGAACACTGGGAGATGAGCCCCAACCTTCCATTCCCCTCTCCTTCCATCCCCTTCTCTTCCATTGCAAGTGTGGAGCACTATATTGCAGACATTGAAGGATAATCAGAGTTATTTTCAGCCTCCATCAAGTTCAGGTCGAGCTCCAGTGAAGCTCATGCTTCACCTATGCTCATAGCCCCTTGCTGGTCATGATCCGAGCCTCCTGCGCCTCATTTTTGGAGCATCCTTGTAATGGTCAGTCCATGATGTAATTTATGTTCTGTAAGTTCATAATATTCTGCAAATTATAGTTATCAGGTCGAAATATCCCTACCCATAAAGAATCTTGTCTCCATTTTCCCTAAAAGGGCCTACTTTATCAATGTATGGGGGGGAACGAACAAATATGAATGCTATAAGGAATATGTCATGCTGAAGAACTGATTTAAGTGATTTTACATGTTCATAAAACTGATATTTACCTTTTTTATAATTCTCATGTTTTACAGAAATCGATTTCACTTGATTTAACTACTTTCTTTAGATCCTAGCTATATTACTAGCTTTTAGTGACTAGTTTTGCTAAATCTGATATAAAATGAGTTCTGTAAACTCAAACTAATCCCTGTCAGTTCCTGTGGGTCACTGACATACCCACATTCCCATACCCAATTCCAAAACCATTTTTCATTGGGATCATACCACTTTTTTGGATCCTCCTCCGCGCAGGGTTTTTCTTGACCAAAATTGCCAGAAATCCCCAAATTCACCCAAAACACCTCAAACTTTCCAGAACCTCAGAAAACTATCTAAATACCTTTTTATATATTAAATTAAGGTTGTAACAAACCTCTGCAAGTTTCCCGAAGCCTCTGGTTGAAACAGGCAGAACTACTCTCCTTAGTTGCACGGTTTGGCTGCCCAGAAGTGTGGTAGTAGGTTTCCGCGGTGCGGATTCTAAAACCTAAATGGCACCAGATCTAAATGTGTTAGGGGAAAGGAAATTTAATGTCTGAAATCTCTTTGTTTTCTGCCCACTGATCACTCTTGTCCTCTGCAAAATCTCCCAGAAGAAACCCTTGTTTTTGCCAATCCGAGAAGGCTCTATGTGAACCCCTTAAATTTCAGAATTATTTAAGAAAAATTACAGAATTAAAGTGTTTAGGTCTGTACACCAGACTTAGGACATTACAGTGGTATCAAAGCTCTTTCCTTGAATCATCATGTGGAAAGAAATCTCTCACTGAATAAATTTGCAGCCATGTCATACTATGCGGATGACTATGATGAGCAGTATGGCGAATACTGCAAAATATATGAAGAAGAAGAAATCCTCTATGTTGATGGAGGCATACTAAAACATGAATATGATGAAAACTATTGGACATTAGATGGAGAAGAGATCAGATCTGATTCTCCAATGGTTATGAAAAACTTGACCTTTCTTTTGGAGATTATATTTATTTCAAGTATAGATTCCGTCCCAAGCATGATTATGAGAATTATTTCAAGAGCAACAAGCTATCCAAAGAGGAACCAATTTGTTCCAACTCTCTGAGAAAAGAAGAAGAAGACAAAACCAAAGGTGAATATTCCTCTAAGCCATCGACATGTTCAAGACTAAAGAGTTTGTTTGGTTTTCCTTCAAAAAGAGCTTCTAAATATTGTGACATGAGTACCACTAAAGATGAAAAAGTCACAAGTTTCTTGGAGGAGAATATAAATGAAGTGGACACAGATATCCAAGAGGTGAAGTGCAAATCACCACAAGGTGGTTGCATAAGAGAAGAAGTTGAAGAGGAATGCACTTCAAGTTTCTTGGTGGGTGATCTCCGAATCACTACTCAAGGTTTTGGCTCATGTATGGGTGGTGAGACATCTTTTGGATCAGATCCAAAAGAGGTATACATATCAGATTTACAGTCACCTCCTGAGCCACAGAATGAAGAAGAAAACAAGGCCACACCGCTCAGGTGTGAACCAGAATATTTGGTGGAGAAGCAAGCCACCAAAGTATATGTACAAAAAGAGGATAAGGCGAATAAAATGAATGATAAAAGTTCTGATTTTTGCAACAGCCATGTACACCTGCAACCATCTGATCCATAAGAGGATGGAAAGACTTCACATCATGGAAGTGAGTGTGCAGAAAATTCAAAGGCTGACCTGTATGTTGAGGATGAGTTTTATGTGGTGGATTCATGCTACAAGAAAAATGGTCATATATGTCAGCTATTAGAAGAAGAAATATTGGTGGAGGATATTCTTAGTGAGCCACATCATTTGAGTGGATCACTAAAGGAGGACAGAAATAAACTTAGGGAAGCCATGAAAAACATTGTTGACATCAATGCCTTGGTGGCAAGATGTTGTTGGAAAGCTTCTAGTGGAGACATGGAAGGAGAATCCTTTCTAGAGGAGTAAATAACACTGAAAGAAGGGACGTCCAAGATGAAGGAGAGCTATATGAACTTAATATCTGATAGAGAACATCTCCTCGTGGTGGCTGAAATGTACCATTGTGCATTTGAGAGGGAAACACAAGAGTCTGAAAGACTCCATAGTAAATGGGAGGCTACATATGATTCCTTGAAAAGAACCCAAGAAGCTCTTCAAGAGTCAAGGTTGTAGATTGATCAAATTCAAAGGGATTTGAATGTACCACACCCCCCATATTGCATGGAAAAGAATCATGTGCACATGGTAGTAACTACTTTGGACGTGTTGAAGGAGCCTCATGTCGAGGACAACCACGAGGAAGGAGCAAATTTGCAGATGCTTGTGAAAATATATGAGGAAGAAAATCTTGGCCAAGCACTCATTGAGATTGAGAGGAAGGATGAAGTGTTCTTAGCTATGGGAAATATGGCTGAGGACATTCCAATTGAATCAGCAAGCAAGGATGATTATCTATTCATGGATTGGGTAGATAAATATATCACTAAAATAGAGGATCAAGGATGTACTAGAATTTCTTGCATCAACAGGGGGTTGTTTGACATGCATCCTTGGAAGGAGACACCTTATGAAACAACCCTACGAATGGTATATTTTTCTCCAAAAGAGGTGGCTGATCAAATTCCATATGGATCAGAACATAAAAGTCTATATTCATCCATTGATTGGGTGGATAGAAACATCTTTGGAATGAAGACCTTGGGAGGTAAAGAATTTTATTTCTGCAATTTTTTTTTGTTGTGACTGACATTGTCTTGACATGTGAACAACAACAAATATTTCATTTGCAGCCATTGGATACCTTCCATACACATGCACATGAGGTGAATTATATTTTTTTTGTGCTTGAGGACTGTGTAGACAATTTTGATGAGAACCAAGCACTTGGCCTTTTCCAGAAAAAACTGGAATTATTTTCTGTAAAGAGTCTTCCCAATGGGAGGGTCAGATGAAGATGAAGATTGGGAAGCCATAATTTGGGTGGATGAGTATTGTAGGGTTCTGATCCAAATTTCTACCCACACTTTTATTTCATCCTCATCAAGTGAGAATGAAAATTGGGAGAATGAATTTTCCTTGTTGGTGCAACAGGAAGAGCTGGAGGCTTTCCTAGGTGTTCATGATGACTTGTGGAATGCACCATCACCCTCCCATAAGCCGCATAGGCACATATGGCTGTCACTTGATGCCATTCAACCACATGTGGATTGGGTGGAAGATTACATGTCACACATGGAGTCTTTTTGCAGAATTTTTTTTGCACATGATCAGTGGAAGACAAATAAGCAAGAAAACTGCCAAGATAAATTGTTGAGGAAAATATCTTGCACACAGTTGGATAGATGCTTGCATTATTTGACCAGTGGCAGAGAGTTGAGCCATTGGAAGTGTTCACATAGACCTTTTAGTAGGAGTGTCAGTCCCTTATCAGGTGGGATGAGGGGACACTTATTTGTTTTTCTTGCTTGCATTTTTGGAGATGATTGTGATGCATCATCTTATTGTGAGCAGTTTGGGCGTCCTTGTTGGTTGGATGATTCCTATACTCATTGGGGTTGGACATGGGACTCACACCTATGTCTTTGCAACAACATCATTGTGAGATTCAATGCTGATGTGAATCAAGCACATAAGGAACTTTATGTTGTGTGGAGAAATCTGACAGATTTCCAACTTTGCATTGAGAATTTCCAGTTTTCGGTGTAGTGGTATGATTTCCACAGCATGAATGTCATTTCATGTGATGATAAATTTGTATGGTGGATTCTAATGTTTGGATACTTACAGTTGAGGAAATGGGATCTAGGCATAAATTGGCTTGAGAAGTTGTGTGGGAAGGCATTCTCACTAAAGGGGGTGCAATGCAAGCAATGGGACCCTGGAATTGCTTGTTTGGAGAAACTTTACAGGATGGCTTCATGGAGAAAGTCAACATTTTTGCACAATGGATTCATGCTCCAGTTCTCGTACATGATGAACAAATTTGCAGCACTTTGGAGTGCTTCTGCTTGAGGACAAGCAGATTTGGGAGGGGAGGACTGTCATGTCCCCATATTTTGCGACATTAAAAGTGTTGACCATGATGAAATTCCTAGGGGCTCAAATTGACATTAATTATTATTCCTAGGAAAAATATTGCTAATAATTGTTCTAAGGCATGTATTTAATTTTATTTCAGCAATTTAATTTATTATGCACAATAATGATGTGGAATTAAGGTTGCCATGTCAGGAGGGCACATCGGGGAAAGCTAGTTAACTTGCGTTGGTAAAAATAAGAAAGTCCATGACAAAAGCAAACAGGAGAATAAATGGAAGTTGCCTAAAAGCAGAAAAAGCAGACAGAGGTAAAAGCAGAAAAGTTTTTAAAGGAAAGAAAAAGTTTCCTTATGACCCAGGAAAAGTAGAAAGTTGTCATAACTCAAAAGAGGCAGCTTTTGACTAAGGGAGGGCACAGTTTCTAATTGTGAAGGATGATTTGGACCTAGAAACAATTCCACATGGTCCTACTTTCCTAATTACCCAAAGGGGGCGCTTTTGTGGCTAGCGTTAGGTCACCATCAGGTTGACTTGCTCTCACAGGTCACCATTGGCCTCAACTTACTAAGCAGGTCATCCATAATTCTATAAAAGATGAATTTGAACCCATTGCTTCAATTTGGTTGATTATTTAATTGCTGAATGCTTATGTGAGCATTACTTCTGAGTGTTGTGCCTCAGAATACTGGGAGATGAGCCCCAGCCTTCCATTCCCCTCTCCTTCCATCCCCTTCTCTTCCATTGCAGGTGTGGAGCACTATATTGCAGACATTGAAGGATAATCAGAGTTATTTTCAGCCTCCATCAAGTTCAGGTCGAGCTCCAGTGAAGCTCATGCTTCACCTATGCTCACAGCCCCTTGCTGGTCATGATCCGAGCCTCCTGCCCCTCATTTTTGGAGCATCCTTGTAATGGTCAATCCATGATGTAATTTTTGTTTTGTAGGTTCATAATATTCTGCAAATTATAGTTATCTGGTCGAAATATCCCTACCCATAAAGAATCTTGTCTCTGTTTTCCTTAAAAGGGCCTACTTTATCAATGTATGGGGGGAAATGAACAAATATGAGTGCTATAAGGAATATGTCATGCTGGGGAACTGATTTAAGTGATTTTACATGTTCATAAAACTGATATTTACCTCTGTTATAATTCCCATGTTTTACAGAAATCGATTTCACTTGATTTAACTACTTTCTTTAGACCCTAGCTAGATTACTAGCTTTTAGTGACTAGTTTTGCTAAATCTGATATAAAATGAGTTCTGTAAACTCAAACTGAGCCCTGTCAGTTCCTGTGGGTCATTGACATACCTACATTCCCATGCCCAGCTCGATAACCATTTTTCATTGGGATCATACCACTTTTTTGGATCCTCCTCCGGGCAGGGTTTCTCTTGACCAAAATTGCCAGAAATCCCCAAAACACCTGAAACTTTCCAGAACCTCAGAAAACTATCTAAATACTGTTAGTTTTTGTACCTAGGCAGATGTTCCCTAGGTGACTTTATTTTGCCTAAGTCACTTTAAGAGGGAAAAAGGTGACCCTCGCATTAAATGTCACTTTTTGATAAATTTAAGTGAGTGAGTAATTTTATTTATGTAAATTAAATAAAAGGGATTTTTACTCTCATTGATTCTCATCCATTAGATTAGATCTCTTTTCCACCGTTGGATTAGAAACTCACTTAGGTCAAACAAAAAGGCTGAGGGAGGCAAAAGGACAACTTACTTTTCATTTTTTTTATGAGAAGAAGAGAGAGCTGAGCAAGGAGGTCGAGACTGAGAGCAAGGGCACGATTTTCCAGAAGAGAGATCACACATAAATCGAGGAGCATTTAATGCACAGAAATCGAGGTGTACTACCTTCATTTATGCTGGTACGGCTGCACATGAATCGAGGAGTACAGTCTGCATTTAATGCACTGTACGGTTTGCATTTAATGCACAGAAATCGTGGTACGGACTGCACAGTTTTTGAGGTTGATCTTCAGCACAGAAATCGAGGAAATCCCAAGACAGGAGCATTTATTTCAGGCACAAGTTTCAAGG
>LPNX010623573.1:199391-229588 GCA_001517045.1 Pseudotsuga menziesii | reverse complement strand
ATTTCTGCAGTTCGGGATGAACTTGCAGCGGTTGGGGAGAAGGTTGCCCCTACAGAGCTTGTTCGCACCGCAATGAATGGGGCTTCAAAGTCCTGGGGTGCTTTTGTACAAGCTATAGTGGGCAGAGAGAACCTACCTGACTAGGAGAGGGTTTGGGATGACTTTGTGCAGGAGGAGACCAGGAGAGGTCTTGTACAGGGTAGTACTTCTCAGAGAGGGGCTGATGATGAGGATGTGGCTTTAGCAGCTAAGGGTAAGAAGAAGAAGGGTCCCAAGAAGGGTGGGGCCAAGCAGCAACAGCAGCAGCAACAGAGTGGGCAGAAGAAGGACTTGAGTAAAATCAAGTGCTATGCTTGTCAGGCGTTTGGACACTATGCCTCACAGTGTCCAAGCAAGAAGAAGAAGAAGGGACAGGGACAGCAGACTGCAGCCTCAGCAGAGGTTGATGAGTTTAGTGTTGCATTTCAGAGGGATTTTTCCCTTTATGCTGGACAGATGGAGAGAGAGAGAGTATCTTTAGCCACTAGCATAGATATGGATATGGACAACGAGCATTCCTTGTTGGCAGGACATCGGGGGGGTCCATCCACCTCTTCTACCTGGTACATTGACAGTGGAGCCTTGAGCCACATGACTGGAGCTCGAGAGGTGTTCTCAGAGTTATCAGAGGCAGGTAGAGATGTGGAGGTTGTCCTTGGAGACAACACCGTTGTGAGAGCTGTTGGTCGGGGGACCATCACATTTCAGAGGGAGTCTATGAGTCCCATGACTCTGCGGGATGTGTTGTATGTCCCTGGGCTGAAAAAGAACCTTGTATCAGTTTCCACTATTGAGGACAGGGGTCTTGGGGGGTGCTTTTCAGATGGGAGAGTGCAGGTGTATCCCAAGGCCACAGGGATGTCCAGTGCCATGGATATTGGAGTTAGGTGTGGAAAGCTGTACAAGCTATTGTTTCAGCCACAGTGTGCCTTAGCACATAGCAGCAGCAGTGAGCTTTGTGAGCTCTGGCATCGGAGGATGGCCCACCTTCATCACCCAGCTCTTAGAGTCTTGAGGAGCATGGTTACAGGTTTACTAGAGTTCAGCACTGAGCAGGAGGATGTGTGCAGAGGGTGTGCTTTGGGAAAGTACACCAAGGCTGTTTTTCCGAGCAGTGACACGAGAGCTGCCGGGGTGCTTGATCTTATTCATACTGATATTTGAGGTCCCATGTCATCACGGTCTTTGACAGGCTTTGAGTACTATATCAGCTTTATAGATGACTACACCAGGAAGACCTGGATCTACTTCTTGAGGAGCAAGAAGTCTGAGCTTGTGTTGAGAGTCTTCCAAGGGTTCAAAGCCCTTGTGGAGAAGCAGACAGGGAGACAGATCCGGATCTTGAGATCGGACAATGGGGGTGAGTATACCTCTAAGGAGTTCAATGCATTTTGCAGTCAGGAGGGCATTCAGAGACAGCTGACGGTTCCTTACACTCCTGAGCAGAATGGAGTAGCAGAAAGGAAGAACAGGTCGATTGTGGGGGCAGCCAGAGCGATGCTCCATGATCAGGGATTACCTTTCTTTCTTTGGGCTGAGGCATGTAGTACTGCAGTTTATCTGCAGAACAGGAGTCCTCACAGGGCAGTGGGGAGCAAGACTCCTGAGGAGATGTATTCGGGCAAGAAGCCTGAGGTGAGCCACTTTCGTATATTTGGCTCGATGACTTACTCTCACGTCCCTTCTGAGAAGAGGACGAAGTTTGATCCCACTGCAGAGAGAGGCATCTTTGTGGGATATGATGAGACTTCGAAGCCTTATCGGATTTACTTACCTTGTTCGCGGAAAGTTGTTGTCCGCCGGGAAGTAAAGTTTGATGAGGAGAGAGCCTTCAGGAAGTCCAGAGAGTTAGAGCAGGGGGAGACATCAGCTCCCACACCTCAGCTGGTACAGGCTTCTTCGATACAGCTTACAGGTCCATAAGTTTCTGGAGGGACTGGATCACAGGGTACGGGCACAGCATCCACAGGTTCAGTGGTCCAGGTGGTTGGTACTTTAGGGACAGGTTCAGGGACAGGTACAGGTTTGAGTCCTCAGATTACAGGATCGACAGGCACAGGTTCATCAGTTACTGGTCCTCGGGGTATTGGACTTTCTGGTACCGAGACTTCATCAGATGAGGAGGAGCAGCCTTCAAGGAAGAGGAAGCCTAAGTGGCTTCAAGAGACCTTGAAGGAAGCTGAGGCATTTGGTAGGCCCTAGGAGAGGATCAGGACAGTAGTGGAGCCTGATAGGCTTGGTGTGGTGCCGGACAGGGATGATATGGCTCTTGTTGCATGCCTTCATGACTCTGAGCCATCCACATTTGAGGAGGCTTCCCAGCATTTGGTATGGAGAGATGCCATGATGGAAGAGTACCATTCCATCATGAAGAATGATGCTTGGGAGATAGTACCGAGACCGGAGGGGAAGTGTTGATTGCATGGGCAGACCCGGGTTTACTATAATCAACCAACAACACCCCTAACTCACTGGCCCTTTCGGCGACAGACCGCAAGGCGATCTGAAGTCTCACTCGAAGTGAAGCTAATGGGTTGGCCAATACTCAAGTGTCTTGGACCAGGTTCTGCGCATCCTACTTCTTTTCTCTTACCCCTGTGAATCGCAAACTCAACTACGTCGGCGCATCGCACGTCCCCTTCTACTCGCAGCTCTTTTAGCCGTGCGATCCTTTCCACGCGCAAGTCGCACAATTTCTTCCCGCGTCGCACAACTTCCACTTACTCACAATATTTCCAACCTTATCGCATTTCTGCGCACCGCGGAACGCCCAACCTCTTCTCAACGCTAAGCCCTCAGCTCGCAGTATCGCGCACCGCAGCTCTTCTGCTGGTGCGATATCGCCTCTCTGCGATATCTTACCACTACGACTTTGCGCTCTTAGCGTTGACTGTGCCGATGTGCGAAACTCTACTTCCCAGAAGTTATATTGTGATTAAATGGTCATTAGAAACAAACGTAAAGGAGTCTCTAAGCAACTTACTGAAATGCTTCAACTTATCTCTACCCTCCTGCATTACCGTGAGCTGAACTATACATACATTCGCTTACTGCAACTAACATTACATGCATAATAACCAGTAAAGATAAGCAAGTACAAACACATTCATGCAACACATAACACGCGGATTTAACGTGGTTCACCCCCAGGCTGGGAGCTACGTCCACCAAACTGTGCTTCTATTATATATCTTGAGGGAAGTTAGCACAGTCTGTTGCACCACATATGCAGCGCGAGATCTCTTCTAGATCTATGGCCTATTTCTATCTCTATATTGCCTTTCTTACAATATATCCTTCCCTCACTGTTCTCTCTGTGGCTGGTTACATACAGACTCAAATGACTCACAGACAAGCTAGGTGTCTGGATCGTTACAACACACTCTGTCCGACTGACTCCTGAGTCTACAAAAATAATCCACTGACCAACTAACGACTCAACCCTTTGAATCAACCGACCAATAACCAACCCTTTACAATACAAAATACAAGCTTTTATAGGCGGTCCGAGGGTCTCGCCATTACAACACTGTGGGCCTGTACCAACAGTAACCCAAATTCTAATTAGTGACAGTCGGTCCTCTCTGTCCTTGAGGTAGCCGCTTCCCGTCACACCACAGCTCTCTGCAGTCTTCCATGCTTCCCGGCACTGACCATGGGTACTATGCACTGCTTCTCTTTCTGTCCTTCGCCTTCAATGCTTTAGCCTCGTTGCTCCTTCTTTATGAGGGTCGCTGAGCCCTCCTGTCTTCCGCCGCTGCCTTCAATGCAGTGGGTGAGCTCTCCGTTCTCGGCCGCTCAGGTACCGTTGCTCTTCTTTGACTTTCGCATCCCAAAAAGTCACGGTTTCCGGCTCTGCTCTCCAGCTGGAAACGTGCTACGGCGTCGTAGCTCTGCCTTGTCTTCTTTCCGCTAACGCTATATCTTTCTGCCAAAACTAGCAACTTCTTCTGTAGCTGCGGGACCCTGCTCCAACAGTCCCCTAACACTTACTTGTGGCTCATCCTCGAGCCACCTGGAACAGGCTTCTTTTGCTGCAACTTATCCTTCGCCTCCTGCGAAGTCTTCTGCAACTTGCCTTGAAGTCCTGCGACTTCATTCTTCATCTCCTCGATACGTTCTCTTGGAATTTCGGTAACTTAGCTCGCTGGGCTCTCTTATCCTTTCTGCCCATAGTCACGGTGTCGCTCTTTCTTCTTTATGAGCGCTCTAGCGTTTGAGAAGTGTTCCACAGAGATCCTTTCCTTTTTAGCTGGGTTAGAACTTTTATCACAAGGAAAATCTGTATCTTCCAGCCTCCTCAAACCTTTCCTTCCATCTAGAGCCTCGTGGACGGAGAAGAAGCAACCCATGAACTCCGCTCCGAGAACAAGCCTTTGTCCTCGTTCTGGAAGTCTCCCCTCCGCTGGGTTTGCAGTCTTCTTCCACTTCTCTTCTCTTCGAAGTGGTCCAGATCCACAGGCTGCCTCTGACCCTCAGGTTTCTGTTTCAGTACCTTTGCACTCTTTCGTGCTTCTCTTAGCTGATCAGATAGGTCAGCGACCTTCTCCCGTTGCTTTCTTTTTCTCATTTTTACCTTTCTCCTAGCGGGAGATTTCTTCTCATCAGTCTTCCGCTCTGCTTTCTTATCTTCAGTGGTCGGCTCGGAGTTCTTCTTCTCCTTAGCAGAGACTTTGGTGACAACTTCTACTTCTAGTGCTTGACTCTTCATCCTTAGCGACTGTCTAACTTGTGCTGTACTTCGTTTCACATCCCTGGGCGACGTCGTCATGGCGGATCTACGGTCACCAGAACCAGGGTCAAAACGTCTCAACATGCCTTCTAGAGGTTCGCTTTTAGTCAGAATCCGCTTGGCTCAATACTCTGGGCGTGCAGTGGATTCGAACTCTGGAGGTCACTGTACTCTGCAACTTAATTGGTTCTGCTCAGGGGACACTTAGCACTGCCTTGCATAGTTCTCAAGATTTGGCAACTGTACCCTTCCTACTTGAAGGATGTCTGCTTTTATGCCGAAGGCATACTACCGGACGCAACGGTTATCCTAGGTCACACCCGTTGGTCATCATAATTACGTGGATAAGTCCCTACCCGTCATTCTGATCTGTCATAATTGTTGAGATCTGATCACGTGTCCCTCCAAGCGTGCATATACAGGCGTCGGTGTCGTCAGAGATTTACCAAATCTGGAAAATTTATTAAACTGCTGCCAAATCTACGGTAGGGGATACCGATCATTTCTTCATTAACTACCTGACAGATAGTGACTTGACTAGCCCACCGTCGGTTACAAACTGAGTACGTGGCAGGGGCAAACGTCTTACTGCTGCGATGCAACTCCGCATCACCTGCGCAAACAAACAGTATTAAATAAAACACCTTTTTTTTTTTGGTGTAGACTCATTCCCGGTGCGATGCCTCCTTTCAACTACACTAGACATCTGCACCGGTGCGGCTGGTTTAAGCTAGGGCTGAGAGGCGAGATGGCTATCACTATAGAGCTTAAGCCTACTGCCGTTAATCCATGTGGGCAAGAGCTCCCCGTTCAGCTGGCTGAGCTGAACAGCACCTCCTTCTGTGACTTGTTGTATCTGATATGGCCCTAGCCAGTGTGTCTTAAACTTTCCTGGGAACTTGATGAATTTGCTGTCATAGAGGAGCACCAGGTCTCCGATCTGGAAAGTCTTATTCTTAATGTGTCTGGCATGCCAAGCTTTTTCTCGGGCCTTCTGCACTTTCTGATGGAATCCGGCAATGAACCTGTCTTCTTCTAGGGCAAGGAGCTGGGCTAGCCTTGCTTTGACTGTGTCTGTATCAGTCATCTCGGTAATCTGAGCGATTCTTAAGCTGGGGAGAATATACTCCATAGGCATAACAGCCTCCTGTCCATATACTAAGCTGAAAGGTGTGTGTCCCGTCAGTTTCTTGCATGTGGTTCTATATGCCCATAAGACAGCGTTAACTCTTAGGTCCCAACCATTCCTCTGGCTATTACAGATCTTAGTGAGAGCATGTTCTAAAATCTTATTGAAGGCCTCCATTGTACCATTAGCCTGCGGGTGGTAGGGAGTGCTCTTATGGTGCTGGATCTGGAATTATTCTGTTAATGCCTCAATAGTACTGTTCAAGAAATGTGTACCTTGGTCACTCATCAAAATTACTGGGCATCCAAACCTGCTGATGATGTTTTCAAAGAGGAACTGTGCAGCTGTAGCAGCATCACAATTTCTTACCGCCTTGGCCTCTGCCCATCTGGTGAGGTATTCTGTTCTAGTGATAATATATCTCGCACCAGTGCGCTTTCCTGGTGGGTTGATAGGACCCACGAAATCTATAGCCCATTTGTCAAATGCGCGCAACGTGACCTGCGGTCGCAGCGGCATTTCATCGCGTCGCGAGGGTTTCCCTACCCTTTGGCAGATATCGCAGCATCTGCAAAAGTCCTTAGTGTCTTTATGCAATGTAGGCCACCATAATCCCGCCTCTAGGATTTTCTGCGCAGTCGGTTTTCCAGCGAAATGACCTCCTGCGGTTCCTGAATGAGCCTCTTTGATAATAGCGTCTTTCTCGTGCGGCATCACGCATCTGCGCAGAACTTCATCCGGACCTAACTTATATAGGTGTCCTGCGATGAGGGTGAAGTCTGCTGCTTTAACAACCAACTGCTTCTTTTGCTGCTTGGTAAATTCGTCAGGTGCTACTCCTATGGTGAGGAATTGAATAATGTCGGCATAGTACTCATCCGCAATCTGTATGGAAAATAACGGCGCATCTGGCAGATTGTCTTCTAGGTTACTGGGCTCTTCTCCCGAGTCTAATCGTGACAGATGATCCGGTCCTGCATTCAGTCTTCCTGGTTTCACAATGATTTCAAAATCATACTCCTGGAAGAGGAGTAACCATCTGCAGATTCTCCCCCCTAACACTGGTTTATTGACTAGATATTTTAATGCGGAATGGTCAGTAAACATTTTAAATGAGGCGCCCAATAGATAGTTCCTGAACTTCTGCAGCGCATATACCATAGCTAAGCCCTCCCTTTCCGTTGTGGTGTAGTTCTTTTCCGCTGTTGAGAGTTTTCTGCTGGCATATGCGATGGGATGGTCAAGATCCCCTTCTCCTGGCTGGGTCAAGACGACTCCTAACGCGATGCCGGATGCATCCACATGTACATGGAAAGGCTTAGTCCAGTCCGGAAATACTAGGATGGGTGCTGTAACCATCTTCTCCTTAAGTTTGTCTAGACTCTGCTGGCATTCCTCATTCCATAGGAATTTTACATCCTTTTTGAGCAATTTTTCCATCGGCGCTGTAATCTTTGCGTAGCCCTTGATGAACTTTCTGTAGTACCCGGTATGACCAAGTACTGTCCTCAGTTGCTTGACTGAGTTAGGTGCTGGAAGATTTACAATGAAAGCGATCTTGGCGGGGTCTACCATCAAGCCTTGTCTGCAAACAATGTGGCCCAACAGAATACCAAATGGTGCACAGAATATACATTTTTTCAAGTTTAGAGAAATTTGGTACTGCCTACATTTCTCTAACATCAGTCTTAGATCGCCTATGTGCTTATCGATTAGCCCAAATACAGTCCAGTCATCAAAATATACTTCTAAAAACTTATGGATGTATTCTTTAAAGACAGCAACTACTACTCTAGAAAATATAGCTGGTGCATTCTTAAGACCAAAGGGCATTACCGTATACTGGAATGAGCCCCATTCTGTTGCAAAGGTGGTCTTGGCTCGGTCTTCTGGATGTATTCTGATCTGGTGGTATCCTGAAAACCCATCGGTGAAGGAGTAGACCTCCTGTCCTCCCACGTTGTCTAATACTTCATCAGTGAACGGTGTTGGAAATGGATCATGAAGTGATGCATCGTTGAGTTTTCGCAGATCAACACAGATCTTGATGTCCCCTTTTGTTTTCTTTTCTTGCACTACCATAGGGCTAACCCATTCGCTTTCCTCTACTGGCTCAATGATGCCTGCTGCTAGCATTTTATCGATTTCATCCTTTACTTTTTCTTTGTAGCGCGGATTCAATTTGTATGGGCGCTGCTTAACTGGTCTAGCATCCTCCTTTAGTGGTATCCTCATGACTCCCAGGTCTCCAACTATTCCCTTCATCTCTATGAACTTGGTGGGAAATAGGTCCTGATAGTCATGTAGCAGATCTGCAATCTATCCGACTATTTCATCGTTCCAGTAGTCTCCAATAGAGGCAAATTTAGGTTCTTCGTCGGTGCCAATATTGATCTTTTTTATCTTGATGGGCTCGGTGATTGCTGGAATCTCTAACTGAGGTCCCTCCACATCGCGAGTCCCTTCTGATTCCGGAATGTTAGTGTTGCGAGGATCCTCATCCGCCTCCTCTGATTCTGATGTAAAATTATAGCATTCCAACGCCTCTTCTAGCTGGACAGTCCACTCAGGTTGGACTGGCACTGAGGTGGTGCAATCCTCAAAAATCTTTGTTTTGATGATGTCTAGGGCCTGAGCAACACTTGGATGTTCTGACTCAAATGCAAAGGTGAGTAGAAAGCTGTCTATCATAAGTGGCCATGTGGTTGTTCCCTTGCGCAGCTCTGTCTCTATATACCAATTCCTTGGAACTGTGTCCAATGTGTGAATGAATCTGTGAACCCATTCATCCTCTGGAACGTCCGACCAGTTCTGTTCACATGCGTGAATGTGTACTCTGGGGTCAGTTTCTCCTGTGTATTTCTGCTGGACGCACTCTTTATTGTCAGAAAATCTGATCGCCATCAATCTTTTTATATTATCCCATGATGCGATATTCTCTCTATGCGCATACCACCATCTTGCAGGTGTGGCTCGAACTGCAAGGTCCATAGCTGCGATCTTCTGCTCATTAGGAATTTGTTGCTCAAACTGTTCAAGAAAATTCCGGATGTCTGTCAGACCGTGATATGATGGAGTCTCAGCGATCTCTGCGCCAATCCACCGCAGTGACTTACTGATAAACGCACATCTGCGCGCTGAGACTTCGTGAAGTCTGTTCTGCCAGTTTTCTAGACCAACATCTGAATCCGATGCGCATGAACTGTCGCATTGCCAACTAATGTTCCCTTCTGCAGTTGGATTGACATAATCATTCTGGTTTGCTGTCATCTGGTAGAGACTTTCCATGTTATGTGCCTCTTCCTCTGCTCGGATAGGTTCGATGTATCTAGGACCTTGATAAGGATCCAGCGGTGCGATGACCCGGATCTATGCATCCTCAAAGGTCATTTGTCTTTTCTTTAGGTCAATGACAACTTTGCTACCAATTGCCCAATCAATACTTAATAGTGCTAGATATGGTCGACTGTCGCCAATGATTTCTATAACCTCGAAGTCCGCAAAAGTACAAACTCCGTCAATATCAACTGGCACCTGCGGTAGTCGACCCAATGGTGATACTCGCTGCTGATTAGCTAATCTCAGGTGGATAGGTGATAGGGCTAACTGAGGACTACCCATCTGTTCCCATGTCTGCTTGGTTAGAACATTCACCTCTGATCCGAGATCTAAGACAACCTCATCCATTTCAAACTCACCGATCTGGGCTGTGAATTTCATCTCTCTTCCTGTCCTTGTATGTCTTGTAATATTATGGACAGCGCGGTGTGCACTGCCTGAGAGAGAGGGTTGCTGACATTGATCTATCATGCGCTGTAGCTCGCCAACGGCTTTGTCATTTCTCAGGAGTTTCAAGCAGCTGTGCAGGAAGGATTGTACACTTCCTGGCGATTCATCCTCGTCGCATCTTCCCGATGTGGTAACCTGCTGTGCCTGCTCAGGGCTATTGCTCCAGGGTGCTTGCTGCAGTACGCCCCTAGACGGCGGTACCTGCGGTCCTGATAGTGTAGGTTCATCAAATGAAGCCTTAGCTTCATGAAAGGTCTCTTTATTCTTTTGTAGGTCTAGTGCTGTTGCTTTAGTAGGAGCCCTGCGCACCCACCCCTGGCTTGTGTTTTTTCCAATCTCCTGTGATGTACCACTAGTGGAAGCACCGCTCCGAGTCACGATATGGACTCTTGGTTCTGGTTCTGCCTGCTCAGCAACGATAAGTTGGATATTCTGGTGTGCGACTGGTTTAGGGTCTCGGATCTTAGCTATCAAGATAGGACACTCTTCGATAGTATGATCATAAGACTTACAGTAGTTACAAGTAGTAGTGGGGTTCTGACAATCCCTAGCATAGTGTCCTACAATTCCACAATTGTAACAAGTGACTGGTCCACGACCTTGGCCAAAACCTCCTCCTCGGCCAAAGCCTTCTCCGCGTGCGAAGCCTCCTCCACGGCCTCGTCCTCTGAATCCTCTTGCTCGGCCTCTGTAAGCCTGATCCGGCTGTGGTCCTGTTGCTGGGCCCTGTGTGTCTGCTTGGACTCTGTACACATGTTTTCTTTCTGACATGAGATCATAAGCTCGGCAGTCCTGTTGATCATGCCCAACTGATTTACAGAAGATACAATATAGGTTTTTGGGCGTCTGTACATACTTCTGAAGCAAAGGGCATTGCTGCGGCAGATGTCTTTGTGCTTTACATATTTCACACCATGGCCCTTGTGTGCGTGGTAAGGGGTTAGGAGCCCCTGATGCTAAATATTCTGGAAAGACTGGACAATTGTCTTTACTATGGCCCTGTGCTCTACACTTTATGCACCATATGTCTTGCATAACCTCTTTCCCTTTTTTAAGTTCGTGTACCTGTAATGTGAGGTTGGCCAACTGGGTCTGTAGAGTTGTTATGCCCGTACTGGTTTCTGCTAAAAGTGAAGCCTCTAATTTCATTGCCATCTCCAGCGCTTCATCTTGAGTAGTGAGTTTCTGCTGCATTAGTGGCATTCTGATATGAGGGAGCAGCGCTGCAATAAACCATTCTTTATGCTGCTCCGGCGCAAACTCAAAACTTACTTGGTCTATAAGAGCTTTGAATTTCTGGTCAAAGTCCCATACTGACTCTGATGGTAGCTGTTTAATATCCTTAAGCTCTGTAATGCACTGAGACTCAGATTTAGGATTCTTAAACTCTTTGATCATGGCGTCCTTGACCTGGGCAAGCGTCTTGGGCAATGTAGTATACTTTATGTACCATGTCAAGGCTCTGTCTCTGAGTGTGGTAACCAACTGTACAAGTTTAAGGTTATCATCGTTGATTGTTTTAATGGTCCACATGGTTTCGCATAGGAACCAATGCTGTTCGGGGTCTTCTGCTCCTGTACCCTTAAAAATAGGTAGCTTCATGTCGTCTCCCATTCTATTTCTCTGTGGTGGGTTCTGACTAACTGGAGTACTACCACTCAGCGGTGTAGGTGAAGGTGCTGTAACGGGAGTAGGTACTGACTGTGAGGTACTAGATGGAGTACCGACGGGGTTATTCTGAGTCCCTGTCTGTTTCTGTGGAGTATAGGGGTGGTAAGGGATACCCCCCTCTGGTTCCTCTGTAGTGCTAGGGCTCTGCTGTCTAATACTATCTGAACTGTCTTCAAATACAGGAGAACTAAAATCTACTTTATACTTCTTTCCACTACGTGTTCGGCCAATGTCATCAAAGTCACTTTCAAACTCTTGTGACATTACTAGCTTTACTTATTCATCTGAGACTAGATCCATTGTTCCTTTTTCATATAGCAGCATCTTAAGGGACAAGTTTAGAGATCTTAGGTACTTACCGCGATATCCTCTGAAGAAGTATCGTTCGGCTGCGCTGAAGCTCTTTCTCTGGTCAACTGCAAACTCTGTAACGTAGCCTTCTAACACACTTGTAAGCCAGAAGTCCACTGCTCTCGTAATCGGATTGTCAAGGTTCTGTACGGTCTGAATCAGCTCCGGTGTCCAAACGATGTTTCTTTTCTTCTTCAATGTGTTCCTATCTGTCAACTTGGATAACCAGTCGAAAAGCTCGTTTCCGTAGGTTGTAAAGAATATAGCGTGTATGTCTGAAGCAATATGCTTTACTAACCAGGCCTCTGTGCTCAGTTTAGGACTTCGGTTTTCTTTCTTGGCAAACTCCCTTAAGTCTGAATCCAGCCACTGGTGAAACTCTTCTCTCGTAGGATGCCAACAGAACATTGACTCCCAGTCGTTCAAACCGGCAACGGAACCATTTGTTGATTGCATGGGCAGACCCGGGTTTACTATAATCAACCAACAACACCCCTAACTCACTGGCCCTTTCGGCGACAGACCGCAAGGCGATTTGAAGTGTCACCCGAAGTGAAGCTAATGGGTTGGCCAAGACTCAAGTGTCTTGGACCAGGTTCTGCGCATCCTACTTCTTTTATCTTACCCCTGTGAGTCGCAAACTCAACTACGTCGACGCATCGCACGTCCCCTTCTACTCGCAGCTCTTTTAGCCGTGCGATCCTTTCCATGCGCAAGTCGCACAATTTCTTCCCGCGTCGCACAACTTCCACTTACTCACAATATTTCCAACCTTATCGCATTTCTGCGCACCGCAGAACGCCCAATCTCTTCTCAACGCTAAGCCCTCAGCTCGCAGTATCGCGCACCGCAGCTCTTCTGCCGGTGCGATATCGCCTCTCTGCGATATCTTACCACTACGACTTTGCGCTCTTAGCGTTGACTGTGCCGATGTGCGAAACTCTACTTCCCAGAAGTTATATTGTGATTAAATGGTCATTAGAAACAGACGTAAAGGAGTCTCTAAGCAACTTACTGAAATGCTTCAACTTATCTCTAACCTCCTGCATTACCGTGAGCTGAACTATACATACATTCGCTTACTGCAACTAACATTACATGCATAATAACCATTAAAGATAAGCAAGTACAAACACATTCATGCAACACATAACACACGGATTTAACGTGGTTCACTCCCAGGTTGGGAGCTACGTCCACCAAACTGTGCTTCTATTATATATCTTGAGGGAAGTTAGCACAGTCTGTTGCACCACATATGCAGCGCGAGATCTCTTCTAGATCTTTGGCCTATTTCTATCTCTATATTGCCTTTCTTACAATATATCCTTCCCTCACTGTTCTCTCTGTGGCTGGTTACATACAGACTCAAATGACTCACAGACAAGCTAGGTGTCTGGATCGTTACAACACAGTCTGTCCGACTGACTCCTGAGTCTACAAAAATAATCCACTGACCAACTAACGAATCAACCCTTTGAATCAACCGACCAATAACCAACCCTTTACAATACAAAATACAAGCTTTTATAGGCGGCCCGAGGGTCTCGCCATTACAACACTGTGGGCCTGTCCCAACAGTAACCCAAATCCTAATTAGTGACAGTCGGTCCTCTCTGTCCTTGAGGTAGCCGCTTCCCGTCACACCACAGCTCTCTGCAGTCTTCCATGCTTCCCGGCCCTGACCATGGGTACTATGCACCGCTTCTCTTTCTGTCCTTCGCCTTCAATGCTTGAGCCTCGTTGCTCCTTCTTCTTTATGAGGGTCGCTGAGCCCTCCTGTCTTCCGCCGCTGCCTTCAATGCAGTGGGTGAGCTCTCCGTTCTCGGCCGCTCAGGTACCGTTGCTCTTCTTTGACTTTCGCATCCCAAAAAGTCACGGTTTCCGGCTCTGCTCTCCAGCTGGAAACGTGCTACGGCGTCGTAGCTCTGCCTTGTCTTCTTTCCGCTAACGCTATATCTTTCCGCCAAAACTAGCAGCTTCTTCTGTAGCTGCGGGACCCTGCTCCAACAGGAAGTCAGTTGTGACTTCCAGATGGCTTTACAAGGTAAAGCATGCTGCAGACGGCAGCGTGGAGAAGTACAAGGTTCGGTTTGTGGTGCGGGGGTTCTCATAGGTTGAGGGAGTCGACTATGATGAGACTTTTGCTCCAGTTGCTCGATATTCTTCCATCAGGGCAGTGATTTCTATAGCAGCAGAGATGGGTTGGAAGATCCACCAGATGGATGTGAAGACCGCATTTCTCAATGGTCTTCTGCAGGAGGAGGTTTATCTAGAGCAGCCACAGGGATTCGAGATTCATGGGAGAGATTCTCATGTGTGCAGGCTGAAGAAAGCCTTGTACGGACTAAAGCAAGCTCCTAGAGCTTGGTACTCCAGGATTGATGCTTATCTGACATCGATGGGATTTCAGAAGAGTGAGGCTGATCCCAACCTTTACTTCATTGTGGTTGGGGGAGACCCTCTCATTCTTTTGTTGTATGTTGATGATCTGTTCATCATAGGTGCTGAGCGTCTCATTGCACATTGCAAGAGAGACCTAGCATCGGAGTACGAGATGACCGATATTGGGCTGATGCACTATTATTTGGGGATGGAGGTTTGGCAGGAGCTAGGGCATATTTTCCTTGGACAGGGAAAGTATGTAGCTGATATTCTGAAGAGATTTCGGATGGAGGACTGCAGGCCTATGAGTACACCTATGATCACCAACTGGAAGCAACTCCATGCTTCCGAGGGCAAGTTGGTGGATCCCACTATATATCGTCAGCTTATTGGGTCATTGATGTATCTGGTCAACACCAGGCCAGACTTGTGCTTTGCGGTGAACACTCTTAGCCAGTTCATGGTTGAGCCTAGGAGTGTGCACTGGATAGCTGCAAAGCACATTTTGAGATATCTTGCAGGGACAGTGGACTATGGTTTGGACTACAGAGGTTCGGATGGACTTGGCTTGGTTGGGTTTACAGATTCAGACTGGGCAGGTTGTGTGCCGGATCGGAAGAGCACTTCCTGTTGTTGTTTCAGTTTGGGCTCGGCAGCAGTGTCATGGTTTAGCCGGAAACAGAGGTCCGTTGCATTGAGTACTGCTGAGGCTGAGTATATGGCAGCCAGTCAGGCTACTTGTGAAGCACTGTGGCTTCGCAAGCTTTTGGTAGATTTGTTTGATCAGGAGCTTAGGCCTACGGTGATCTACTGTGACAATCAGAGTTGCATTCAGCTCTCTGAGAATCCAGTGTTCCATGACAGGTCAAAGCACATAGAGATCAGATACCATTTCATTCAAGACTACGTTCAGAGAGGGGCAGTTGAGCTTCAGTATGTATCCACTGATGAGCAGGTTGCAGATATCCTGACGAAGTCTTTGGGGAGGGGAAAGTTTGTCTTCGTCAGAGATAAGTTGGGAGTGGTACAGAACACCTTCCTCGGTAAGAGGGAGTGTTAGTTTTTGTACCTAGGCAGATGTTCCCTAGGTGACTTTATTTTGCCTAAGTCACTTTAAGAGGGAAAAAGGTGACCCTCACATTAAATGTCACTTAACGAGACTTTATAAACATAAAGTCACTTTTTGATAAATTTAAGTGAGTGAGTAATTTTATTTATGTAAATTAAATAAAAGGGATTTTTACTCTCAATGATTCTCATCCATTGGATTAGATCTCTTTTCCACCGTTGGATTAAAAACTCACTTAGGTCAAACAAAAAGGCTGAGGGAGGCAAAAGGACAACTTAGTTTTCATTTTTTTTATGAGAAGAAGAGAGAGCTGAGCAAGGAGGTCGAGATTGAGAGCAAGGGCACGATTTTCCAGAAGAGAGATCACACAGAAATCAAGGTGTACTACCTTCATTTATTGCTGGTACGGCTGCACAGGAATCGAGGAGTACGGTCTGCATTTAATGCGCTGTACGGTTTGCATTTAATGCACAGAAATCGTGGTACGGACTGCACAGTTTTTGAGGTTGATCTTCAGCACAGAAATCGAGGAAATCCCAAGACAGGAGCATTTATTTCAGGCACGAGTTTCAAGGTCATACGGCTGCATTTAACGCAGGCCGTACAGTACGGTCTTGACTGATTTTTCTGGGTCAGTTCGGCACAGAAAACGAAAACAGCAGGCTGCTGTTCATGCACAGAAATCGAGGCTGCTAGATGGTTTTGGAGATAAGTAGAATTTGTACTGTATTTTCTGTCTGATATTTTGCTGAAGAAATAAAGATCTCTCTCTCTCTCTGACTGGTTTTCCCCGTGGGGGTTTTTCCAGGGCTTATTTGGCCAAAAATCTCTGAGTTAAAAATTTATGGTGTGACTGTCCATATGTATTTGTTTTCAGCCTGTTAGTATTTTTACTGTGTGTTTAAAATTGTTCAGCAAATTTTTAAGTAGCTTTCAGCCTATGCAAAACCGGCTGAAGTGAAAACCACAAAATGTTCATTTAAACCAGCAAGCAGTAAAACTCAGTTTTCTACAAATACCTTTTTATATATTAAATTAAGGCTGTAACAAACCTCTGCAAGTTTCCCGAAGCCTCTAGTTGAAACAGGCAGAACTACTCTCCTTAGTTGCACAGTTTGGCTACCCAGAAGCGTGGTAGTAGGTTTCTGCGGCGCGAATTCTAAAATCTAAATGGCACCAGATCTAAATGTGTTAGGGGAGAGGAAATTCAATGTCTAAAATCTCTTTGTTTTCTGCCCACTGATCACTCTTGTCCTCTGCAAAATCTCCTAGAAAAAACCCTTGTTTTTGCCAATTCGAGAAGGCTCTGTGTGAACCCCTTAAATTTCAGAATTATTTAAGAAAAATTACAGAATTAAAGTGTTCAGGTTTGTACACCAGACTTGGGACATTACATGTATAAAATGATGGCATCGACAATAGAGGATCTGCATCCAATGGAACATCCTACAAGTCCTCCAGCTCAACATCTATGCCATCACCAAACTTTGGCGGTTGGGTTTCCATTACCCAATCTGAGGTTGGATCTATATCATCCAACACAATGGGATCCTTATTAAGTCTTTTTCTCATCAATTGGTTGCTCCTGAGTCAAAGGTTGTATTGCACGAAGATTAGATCGTTTAACCATTTCTCCTCTAAACGATTTCTCTTCTTTGTGTGAATCCGCTCAAACAAAGATCAATTGCGCTCACACCCAGAAGAACTGCAGGTTTGACTCAGGACCCGAATTACAAACCTTTGCAATAGTTTAGTATGGTTACCAAATGCCTTCCACCATTGTGCTGCAAATGTGAAGAGTCAAGGTAGTTAATTCAACAAATTAGATTGTGAATTTGGCTAAGAATTGTAGTATTTACTATTTACTATTTACAATTTAAGAATTGCAATTTAAACTTTAAACTTTAAAACAAAAGTTAATCAAACAATAGAAATGTTTACTTGGTTGGTCCACCTCTCTTGAAATCTTAGCCACATTATTGACAAAGGTACTTGTGGCGGCGGTGAAAGAGTTGATCTGTCGATGTATCTCCAATTGGTCGGCCTGATTTGGGACCATGTGCTCAAGGAAAGAATACAATCCATCTACTACCTCCCCAGTCGAATCTGGATCAATATGCTCTCTATACTGATACCTTGGGTTAAGAAAATACCCAGTTGCATGTATAGGGCGATGGAGTTGATTGTTCCATATCCTATCAATGATCTCCCAAATAGGCCCATACTTGGCCACTCTATCTTTGTATGCTAGCTTTATTTGCTCCTTTGCTTGATCCATAGCTTCATAAATGTAGCCCATGGCCAATTTTTCCCCAACAACCAACCGTAACACCTTAACAAGTGGCTCAGTAATTGCCACAACCTGTGCTGCTATTTTCCAAACTGAAGATCTTTTAATTCTTTTCCTGGTGTCTTTTACATCTTGTTTGTGGGCCCATTGGGATGAATTCCATTCATCACTAAAAACATTTTCTCCAAGTTTTGTGCTTGGTAAAGGAGAAATTGCAACGTGAGGAAGTGAGTTGCAAATCATTAGAGGAAATTTGGGGTCTAAAATGGGCCTTATAAGAAAACGTGCCAAAATAAGTTTTTGTGAGTTGGAATTCAAGAACTAATAGAATTTCAATAAAATAAGTCAACCATAATGGTTGGATTAACATATTTGTCATTAAAAAAAACTACTTTTTTTGTTCGTATCTTCAACATATCTCATTGTGTTTTTTCTCAAATTTTGATCGGGAGAGCTCGTTGGATGCGGAATTCGATCATCATCACGTTTTTTCAGGTATTTCTTGTTTTGGGGGTAGTGGGGTCCGTCAAAAGTATGCAGTGTGGGTACTCGTTGGATGCGGAATTCGATCATCATCACGTTTTTTCAGGTATTTCTTGTTTTGGGGGTAGTGGGGTCCGTCAAAAGTATGCAGTGTGGGTACTTGTTGGATGCAGAATCGAATTCTGCATCCAACGAGCTCTCCCGATTGAAATTTGAGTAAAAACACAAGGAGATATGTCGAAAATACGAACACAAAAAGTAGTTTTTTTCTTTCTTCCTCCAAAATTAATCAATATTATTTTATTATTTTAACTATTATTTTATTATTTTCTTTAGGAGGCCCATTTTAGACCCCAAAATTCCTCTAATGCTAGTAACTGCAGGCCTAACAAGCTCCTTGCCCTATGTGTGTCTCCTCATCAATCTCAATACCCAATCGTGGTTGTAGATGTATTTGCCAATTTGGTGATGCTTTTGGCATGCTCTATGGTGTCCTTGATCCAATCCTCTTCGCATATGTCCTCAAGCATGAGCTCTATGCAATGTGCCGCACATGGAGTCCAGAATATGGTTTTATGTTTTTTCTCTAACATCTTACCAACAAGAACATAGTTAGAGGCATTATCTTTGATGATTTGTACAACATTACCTACCCCCACCACCTCAACAACCTCATCCGAAAGACGAAATAATAGATTTGCATCTTTCACTTGATTAAATGCATCACGTGATCTCAAAAACATGGTTCCTTGTGGGAAAGAGACAAGAAAGTTTATGAGAGTACGACCCTTCTGATCGGTCTATCCATCTGACATGATAGTGCATCATGTTCTAACCCATGACTGTTTGAAATCCTTTAGGTATTCATCAATCGACACTAGCTCTTTTTGCAAAAGAGATCCCCTCAAGTCATGCATACTAGAGCCTTTAAAGCCCTTACCAACAACTATAACAACATCCCACATAGGTTGGTAATAAGAAGAGCGAGCAACATTGAAGGGGAGATTAGTATCATACACCATCTAGCTATGTACTCATAGGAAACTTCTTTGTATTTCTTCTTCCACTGGTCATCTAAGGTGAGCTGAACTTGTGTTGGAGGCAACTGAGAAGCATTGGCACTAGCAGAAGATGTAAAATAGCTTTGAATGCCACCATTTTTTTATTATTATTTACCCTTCTCTTGTGTAGTCTCGAAGGGTGCAACATACTGAAAATGATCCCTAAGATCGGTAGAAGGGATAGATGAAGAGCCTTCAATTGAACCAAGAGCATAGGTCCCACCCATCATTTCAGCAAACCTCTTCTTCTTTCCTACTTCTTCGTCTATCTCTCTTTTCCTAGCTCTACTCTCTTCAAACTTCTTAAATTGCTCTTGTATATCAGCTCTAATCTGTCCAATAACATCTAGTCGAGCTTCACATGCCTTCACTTGGCCTTTGATGGCAGCCAAGTGTTGTTTAAGCCTGTAAATTCCCCCACCCTTAATCAAATTCTTGCAATACTTGCAATGCATCACCCCGTTAACAACATCTGCATGGGGCCATGCAGAATCTTTGCTTTTGGGGCCATTTATGATAGGCTGAAAGTTGAAACAACAACGAGCAAAATTATAAAATTACTGTTTAAGTCTTTTTATATAATATGAGGGCAAACTATAAGTTAAATTTTTTGCATTTGGTAAACTGTAAATAGAAATTTTAATTTTTTTATAAAACTTTAATAAACTTACCTTTGATATTGAAGAGTGCACTGCTAACTTTCCAACTCTAGCTCTCCAACTTGCTAAGTCCACGCTGTGTATGATAGTAGGTTTCAAAATTCAGACTGCATATGAGAGTAATAAGTATTAATAGTAGTAGGATAGTCACTTTAGTATTCAATGGCAATTTGTAACAGCAGTAAGATATTCCAAGAGATAAGTGAATGATGTAAATACTAAATACAACTACCAGGTACCTCCACGGCGAATTCTTTAAAGTTTAAATCTAGTTCAAGAATCAAAACTTCAAACTTCAAATGGATAAACAGTGTTTAGTATTTACATGCCTGAATTTAATGGATGGGAAGATCTAGAGTTGCTTCAAGCTTGCATTTTTCCACAGCCTACATGGTTTTTCACTGTCCACAAAAAGAATAACTCCAAAGTCCAAACAAACCCCTTCTAGACAATAAATCCTCCACTACCCACGGGCCACGATTATGCAGTAAATGATAAATCCTCCACTACTTGCCAGCACGGTAGCACCCTTCTTGTGTGTCTCGAGTCACTCTTCAAAGGGAAACAGTCGACTCCAAACTTCCAAAGAGACTCTTTTAAACATCAAACTTCAAACAAAAAAAACAAAAGGTGGTTCACAGGAGTGAGTGAGTGACTGTCTTGTAGTTGGGTTGGGTTGGGTTGGGTATTAGCCTTTAGGTTAGGAATTAGGTTAGGTAAACTTAAAAAAAATGCACGCACTGTCGGGCTGTAAACCGGCCGTTCTGGGTCGTAACTCGGCCTGTAACACCCCGATTTTGACCCCGTTTGCATTAAATATATATGATGTAAATATTGTAAGTAATCATGGTGTGGAGCTAAAGGCAAAATCCCCACCATTGATTTAGCGTTTTATGTTTCAGCGATTAAAATTGATGCCGATGGTATTTTGTGCTAACCGACAAATTATAATTTTGGACATCATATAAATATGCAATTTAATTAAAAACCCACAACCAACTATGTCAATGCAACAAATAATGAAATGGGGGCATGGTTTCCTAAGGATCAGGGGGGGAATGTTTAACCTTGAGCCATTGGGGGAAAAGCCACGTGTCAAAAGAAAACACCAAAAAACGTATGCCCATTCCCTCATGCATTCACGTTTTCATCTTCCCTCACATTTTGGGGAGCGGCGGGACGTTTTTGAGCATCCATCCTTCATTCACGTGGAGCTCTCAAGAAACTAAACCTTCCTGGGTTTTTATCCTTCACGTTTTCAGTTTTTCCTCATGGTGCATACCCAGTCCATCATCTGGCTGTCACCGAAACGTTGTGGTCCATTCTGATCATTCTCTATTCCATTTTGTTCATGCGCGTTGTGCGTTCGTCTTGCTTGCAGAACCGTGTTTTGTTCTGGGTTGTTTGCCTGTTGTTACCATCCTCAGCCATGCAAAGGTTCGGGGTCTCCTTTGTTTGCTGAACGAATGAGAAGTGGAGATCACTCGATTTTATGAGAAAGAGTGGTCATCTGTGGTTTCCTCGATGTTGTTGTGCAATGGTCTCCTCTGTCACAAAGTGAGTGGAAGCCTGTTTTTCTATGTTGACATTGTGGATTACTATGTGTGCATGTTTTTCCTTAGTCTAAACTGGTTTGGAGTGGAATTGGGTCTGAACTAGCTTGATAAACCTAGTGTAGGAAGGAACCTCACAAATAGATCTAGGGGGGCTGGTTTTCTTCTTTGCACACCCTGAACAACACTGGAATGGAAGGCATAGCCTGAGGGACTGTGTAGAAGAGAAGGGGATGCTTCCTTGTGTTGGGTGTGTAGATGTTTTAGGAGCCAAGCCTGATCTAGTGCAAGTGTTCATAGCTCGGTGGTTGAGCTCACTAGCTTAGCAGTTCAAGCTTTCCAGCTCCTTTGCAACCTGATAAACCCATCTATTAGTTGGCTTAGCTGGTCTTTAATGTGAATGTTGGCTTGACTGGCTGCAATCTGATAAACCCAGCAGTGAGATGGCTTGGATGTGTGGCTTGATAAACCCATCTGTTAGTTGGCTTGGCTGAGTAGCCTGATAAACCCAACAGTTAGCTGGCTTGGCTGATTAGCTTGATAAACCTAGTAGTACATTGGCTTGCTTGTTGCAGCCTGATAAACCCAACTGTGTTGGCTTGGCTGAGTTTTGTTGTATATTTGGCTATGTGTGAGCCTGCTAGTGTTCCTTATTCCTTGTGGGAATCATGCCCATCTCGGAGGTGGCAATGCTGCTCAGAGATTGTTGAGCGCACTAGCCTATGGTTGGGTGGAACGTTGCAGCGACGTAGCTGGTTGCGGGACAAACTTCTTTCAAGATAAGTATTCTTCTCTATGTTAATCTCTGCAATTTTATTTGCTTAATGAAATATGATGAACATGCCTAATGTGTTGAATTGATGAATTGCTTCCGCTGTATAATTGAAATTGTATGCATCTGTGTATGTTTTCTTTCAATGCATTTTTAAATTACGTTATGGGGCTCAGATTGTCAGATTGGTGATGGCCTGAATGATCAAATATGTCCAAGACTTTTGTTAACAGGTTGAATTTTCTGCCAGAAATATTCCTTTCCGCAACTTGCGGGATGCGGAAACGTCCTTCTGTAAATTCTATTCCCCACATATTTCCTTCTGCAACTCTTCTTTCTGCAACTTGCGGGATGTGGGATGCGGAAACGTCCTTCCGTAAATTCTATTCCCCGCAGATTTCCTTCTGCAACTCTTCTTTCTGCAACTTGCAGGATGTGGCTTCACAATCTCTATTTCCGCAACTAATTATATCCGCAACGATCTATTCCGCATGCTGGATGCGAAATGCGGGATGCGGGATCGCAATTTCCATATTTCCCCAATTCCGCAAACTCAAGCTTTCTGCATCGTTGATTCTCAAATGTTGATTTGTCTCCAGATGCGGAACAGATTGTGACCGTCGATTTCCGTTGCAATCTTTCTCCGTCATTCGATCTCCTCTGAGATCTTTCTTCGTAGATCGTCAACTTGATCACTGACAAGATCAATTCTCTGCTAATGGGAAGTTAGAGAATTTATACTCAGACTTGAATAGAGTGAACGCAAGATGAATTCATGCCTCTATAGATTTCTGCAAAAAAATCGGGAATCCATCAAAATACATACAAAATTCAATGAACTTCGAGCTGGATGCTCCAGCAACAATCAAAGCGAGCAATTATGGTCGCGTTCTCTCTCTAGTGGACGGGAGGGGACGTGACAGTGTGGTATCAGAGTTGCGGGTCGCAGCATTGGGCCTTGATGGGCCAAGTTGAATAGTTAACAGAGCTGTTGATAAATGGTAATATTTCCCCCTTGCAACACATCATCATCATTACTATTTGGTAGTATGCATGTAACAGGTGATAGCAATAATTTTTGTGGTGTTTCATCATTGTCCAAATCCAAGTTGTATGCTATAGTGATTTCATTTTATGGGTTCAATACTTCCACTTGCTTCCCATCCACTATTCTATAGTAGCGTAATGGCATGTCTTCGTATTTATGATTGAGAATCCAATTCTTGCCACATTGGCGACAATTGTTTTCCTTCATTTTATCCTTTTCTCTTCTCGAGTATTGATTTTGAGTGTTGTTGTAGTGATTTGATGCACAATAACTAGTTGTCTTTTTCAGACTTCATGGGTCACATTATGTCAAGTATTAAACTTTCTTTCAATCATCTTCGCCAAGCTTCTGGCTTCGACAAAATTCTTAGGTTTTGGTAGTCTTATCTCAATAAGGATGTGTTGAGGCCTGGAAAATCGCAGGCAACGACAGCAAGGGATTCTCCCCAGTCAACGTTTTCAACTAGCCCGTGACTGTTTGGTATAGGGAATCCGTCCGGTTTGCGGTCCGGCTATCGTAGGTCAAGTAACAAAAACAAAAGGTTTTACCGGTTACGGCCCTGTCCACCGTGTATTTGTATTTTTTGACTTAAGTATGATATGCAAGTGCCTAATTAACCATGCAGGGTGATAAAGATGCAAAGAGTAGTCACAATGTGATGCGTAGGTTCTTACCTCTCGTCTTAGAACTCACAAGCATCCAAATCATGCAAGAAAATAAATATTAACTAAACTATCTCTAGAGAACTGGGTATTAATTCAGAGTAATGCACCCCTGTTCATGTGTTATGGCAAATCACGGATAGCTGTTCTTATAACCAAACATATAAACATGAATAAAAGTATATACGATAAGATAGCTCATCAACAGTTAAAACTACCATTACTCATACTGGAAAAAGACATCATAAGGGTACTGAAAAAACATTCAGACAAGAACATAGGTTCAAGAAATTAGAACGCTCTTACAGCTAATGAGACACAGCTGAAAACGAAAGAGTTCACATTCAACATTGCTCATTTAATCACATTGACATATTCCACAGAGCACTTCCTCCAACAGGTAAAATTTGTAGTCTCTGGTTGTAAAACGAAATAGTTCCTCTTACAAGCATTAAGTTACAAGTTTTTCCAGGGAAAAAAGCCCCATTTTAAGTTCTAACTTTCCAATATTTAAACTACAACAGCAAATCGTTTGGGCTGCCCCCAAACGTGTGACTCTCCAGTCCCTCGAACGTTTCAGATCCTTTTTTTTCTGCGCAAACCCATGATCGGGTGAGTCACTGACGGACCTTTCAGGTCTATGCCTTGGTAGCTACTGCTTTGTCTTCTATTCCACTTGTCCTCCTTGCAATCCTGCTAGTTTCAGCTATACCTCTACCAAACGGTCTGTCTCCCTTAGCGCCGCAGTAGTTTGACCAATCTCCAGGAACCACCTGCAATCAAACGATGTGCATCATTCATTGGAATCGCACTCAAACCATATCAACTAAAACGGCTAAGCATTAAGAAGGTCATGTACTGCGTTACTACCACAAGGCTTAACAAACGCTGGCACCACTACTTTGTCTAACTATGGGTTCGAAGGAAAACACCCACGACAGGAAACGTGAACTTCATCGGAGGCTCAGAGCGCTAACCTCAGCAGGGTAGACCTATTCACAACCACAACGACGGAAAAGAAGAGGTTAAGGACACGCGACCTGCGGGCGGGAAAATTCTTAATCGGAAGTCGGACGATATTGACATCGGAAGCCAATTGCTCCACACAGCCGCAACGGCGGGAAAGGAAAAGACTACGGACAAGCGACCTGCATCGGCGGCGGAGCGCTTTTCACTTCGGGTGGCTAATTGATTTGGGAGCTGCAACGGTAGAAGCGAAAAGGTTATAAACATGCGACTAGAGGGCCGACACACATCGGCGAGTGGAGCGCTTTACACATCGGGCGCTTAGTTGCTTTGGGAGCCGCAACGGCGGAAGGGAAATGGACAGCAGTCGTTGATTTAACATAGTATGACGCCTGATTAACAGAAAATTGATTGTTCGGACAGTTTAAAAAATCAACAGCGGTCAAAATACATTTCACCTCCGAAACAGCGGCCTTTCAAAGATCCATCAGCAAAACCAAACTCACAATCGGCGACCCAAACAATTTCGAACACACGCAACCTTCAAAAACAGGCTGAGAGTCAATCCTTTAAAATCATCCAACATTAAAGCATGACCAAAAGGTTCAAAGGATCCAACGATTAAAAACAACGCTAAATCATGAGGGGCCCAAAATTTAAGAAATTTGGGGAGAATTGTTGCAGCTGCAACAATTGGCGATTACCTGGTGAACCTAGATCTCTGAGCGATTATTCTTTGAGTGACAGACTGTTTAACAACGAATGCATCTATTGAATTCTTCCAGCTATCTGGATTTCTCAAATGACAGAAGTGTGTACCTTTAATCATTGATGATAGTCCAATTTGGGAGAGTGGAAAAAACGATTTTCAAGTCCAGATAACTCTGTCGAGGCCAGAGGATGAGTTTCATTATTACTTTTGTCTTCAGGTAGCTGATAGCTTGGACACCACAGGATTGTAGCATATGGTAAACAGAAATATTCGTTTGTTCCTCATTCCCATGCCACTTTAGCACTTTTTGTGCTTTTGGACTTTTGTCCCTTTTCATATGAGTCCTCCTACATGCCTTTCTTTCTGAATTTTAATTCAGGCTCCTCTATCCCATAGTGTCCTTTTGTGTGAGCGGTGTACTTCATGTTTCAGCTCATGGACGGAGAGGACCTTTCGGCAATTTAGTACTTATGATTCAGCATTTGCTTTGATGTATGATGCTTTCATAGGAGTTTTTGACTCTTATTTGCCTTTTGGCATTCGTTTCTTGGCATGGGATCATTTATATTTAATATACTATTCACCTTGCTCCTTTCCATGGGTCCTCTGCTGCCGCCCCTTAGAACATTTTAAGTGTGACGTGGATGGAGCCTCAACATAGTATTCCAGACTCTTTGAATCTGGTTTATTTCACAGGGGTTAAGCAAGACTTCGATGCACACAAAGCTTATTCGAGAAAACTGCTAAACTGGAAGAAGTTCTTTTAGACAAACAACAACACATAGTCTGATACCCAAAAATGTTTATCATTCCCAAAAATTTTGATGTTCCCCATGCAACTGCAGGTTCGTTCCCTTTATTGAAATCAATAAACTTAAACTAAAACAAACTGAAAAACAAGACTCAAAAGACAACCAAACAGATTATTTATATACAAGAGAGAAGAATTCAAAGAAACTCAAGAAAAATAAGGCTTGAGAACCAAACCATTTACTGGTAAGTTCTCTTCCCACCCCTGTAGATCTTGCAATTTATAAGTAGAAGGGCCAAGCTTTGCCGCAATCTGAAAAGGGCCTACCCACAACTGCTGAAATTTAGTATGCTTTCCTTTCTCATCATGGGGGTGATCCCATTTGAGGACTAAGTATCCCACTTCAAAGTCTTTTGTTCCAGCTTTATGTTTGTCGAACCATCTCTTTATTAACTCCTGCTGTTGCTTAAAGCGTTCTCTGGCTTTAGATCTAGCCTCTTCTGCTTTCAGAAGATTACATATCCTCATCTGCAAAACTTCATTCTCCGACCCTCTGGACTCTTGAGCTATCATGGAGGATGGTAGCATGATATTGGGGGGAAGAATGGCTTCTTTACCATACACAAGGGTATACGGTGACACTCCTATCGCAGACTTAGGGGTGACTCTATCGGCCCAAAGGGCGTTTGGTAGCACTGAGTGCCAGCTCCTCTGGGTTTCTATCACAGTGTTCTTTAAAATTCTAATCAGATTTTTGTTAGTGGATTCAGCCAGGCCATTTCCTTGTGGATAGTAATTAGCAAAATAATGCAATTTTATCCCTTTATCATGAGCAAAAGCAGTTAATTTAATTGATGAAAAGTACGTAGCATTATCAAGAACTAACAAAACTGGAACTCCAAACCTGGTCATGATGTGATCCTGCAGGAAGCTGATGACCTCGTCTTGATTTATTTTGCGCAGCGGGACTGCTTCGACCTAGCGAGTGAAATAATTGGTCGCGGTCAGAATGTACTTGTGTTGTAGAGAGGAATTTGATTTTATTTCTCCAATGATATTCAACCCCCATTGCTCGAATGGCTCCGTGATCATCACAGGCTTTAGGGGTGCTGCTGCTTTAGGTTGTCTCCCACTACACCTTTGGCAAATATCACACTTCCTGACATGTGCGTGCGCATCTTTGAAGAGCGTAGGCCAATAGTAACCGGGTATGAGGATTTTGTGGGCTGTAGTATCCCCCGAATAATGTCCCCCAGCAGGCCCGTCATGCAAATCTGTCATTACTTTTTCCGCATCTTCTTTCTCTAAGCAGCTCAGAAGAACTCCGTCATAATTTTTTCTGAATAATATTCCTTCAACAATTTGATAGGAAGCTGATTTAAGACGCAGTGCTCTTCTTTGCTTAGAATTCCAATGTTCTGGCAACAGCCCTGCCTGCAGGTAATGCACGAAGTCTCTATACCAAGACTCGGGAGCTGTAAACAAAGGACATACCTCCATTACATGTAATTCGGCTTCATCCTCCCAGGCGTGTTCTTCATTTTTTCCATTTTCAGTCATCAGTTTGCACAACCCTTGTCCTTTAACTATAGAGGCTGGCTTGAATTCAAGGTCGTACTCTCGAAGAGCTGTTACCCAGTTGCCCCTTCTTTCTCCTAACTCCTTCTGTACAAGAAGGGACCTTACAGCTGGGTAGGGGACGATCACCTTGGTTCGATTTTTTAAGATATAAAGCCTGAATTGCTTTACTGCTTTAAATACGGCGTAAGCTTGTTTATCAATGGCTGGGTAATTTAATTCGGCCCCTTGCAGACCAGTGCTCATGAAAGATATTGGGAATTCATCCCCTCCATCTTCCTTTTGCGTAAGCATAGCTGCTAGCGAATCATCGGATGCAAAGGTATACAGAATAAAGTCTTTATCAAAATCTGGGCTTTTCAGGGATGGTGCATGTGCAACAGCAGTTTTAATTTTGCTGAATGCGTTCTTCTCAATCTCAGTCCATTTGAATTGTGCATTTTGCTTCACCATCTGCTGCAGCGGCTTGACGATCTGAGCGAAATCAGGCACAAATCTTCACACTACGGCCAATCAATCCGCGGAAAGCTATGTCCATAGCCCTCTGAAACGTTGCTCCAGCATTTATAAGCCCAAAGGGCATCCTTCTGTAGGCAAAGGTTCCCCATTTGGTCCTGAACGTTGTCTTCAATCTGTCTTCTTCGGCTACTAATACTTGATTGTAGCCAGAGAAACCGTCTAATAACGAAAACAGTTTAGAACCTGAGACCATTTGTAGCAATTGCTCCATGGGTGGCACAGGATAGTTATCTTTATCTGAAGCGCGGTTTAAATTTCTGAAATCCACGCATAGTCTGATTTCTCCAGATTTTTTTCTCACTGGTACCAGATTTGGTACCCACTCAAAGTGTCTGACCTTAAAAATGATTCTAGCATCCAATAATTTCTTCACTTCACTCTGAATCAGCGGTTCCAATTTTGGATGTATTTTTCTTAAAGGTTGTTGATACGGCTTGACACCGGCTTTGATGGGGACAACATGCTTGATGATGCTGGTGTCGTATGTTTTCAAATCTTCGTATGTCCAGGCGAAAACATCTTTATATTGTTTAAACAGACTAACGAACTTATCTCTTTCTGCTGGTGAACAACCTTTGCCAAGATTCACAAATTTAGGATTCGTCTCAGTCCCAAAATTTATCAGCTTGAACTGTAAAGATGAGTTGTGAGTCTTCACGTTTGCCGGTCTTCTGAACTTCTCATTTAAATCGAACATTCTTTCTAACGTCCTGACTCCTTTAGGGATGAAATTATCATACTTCAACTCGGCCTAATGTTCTTCATCATCTATAATTGCTCCTTTTAATACCTCGTCATTTGTTAAACATTCTATAATCTGTTGGTCATCATCGAACACTTGTAGGTTGGTAATCATATCAGGTACTGAGGTCCTGAAAAGAAATTCAACAGAGCATCGATTATTAGTAGGTACCAGCCTAGCGGCTGATGTGGCCAACAGGTCAGCTGCTGCATTTATAAGTCTTGGAATTGAGATAATATTGAATGCATTAAAACATTTAAGTAGGTCCCATACCTCATTTTGGTAAGCCTTCAAGTGAGGGGAAACACAATGTATTTGATTCCGGATTTGTTTCACAATAATTTCAGAGTCTCCAAAAACTTTTAGATTACTTACCTTTAATTCAATCGCTTTCCTTAAGCCCTGCACCAGCGCTTCATACTCAGCTGTATTATTCGTACATTCAAACTCTAATCTACATGAAGGAAAATGTTTATTCTTCTGGGGGTCGATCAGGACACAGCCGGCCCCTGACCCTTCTAACGTCTTAGAGCCATCAAAAAACAAAGTCCAAAAATCACTAACTAATGAATGCGAATCTATTCCTACTGCCAAGTCTACTATTTTACAGTCGATTTCATCAGCCTGTGAGAATCGAAGGAGATCAGGCTAAGTGTCTGAGGTGTTGCTGGCTGCTTCTGCTTGGTAATTTCCTGGTTCCAACTCAATAAAATAGTTTCCCAATACAGAATCCACTGGTTCATTCTTCTCATCCAGTTGAGTAACGTTGTATTTCATGTGAGGCTCCCTTAAAACTTTAATTTTTTTCGGGCTTCCTTTATATGGCAGCCACAGATGCGACCAATTCGAGGCAAAATATCCATGTAGTTTGGCCAACCAATCTCTGCTCAGGACAAGGCCGTGTTGATGAAATTGTCATTGATGCCAACATGGACTTGACGTCATTGATGTTACCATTTCGCTGAAGATGTTGATAACCCTAGATGAGCTCTTGCACATGACTTGATGATATATGGTTCTATTTATGCTCATGAAGGTGGAGCCCATGGACATCTTTGAAAAAGTCTTTAAGATGCAAAGAAGCCCTATTTGACCCAAGTCACTTGAATTTTAAATAGTTAAAGTAAATGGTGAAGTCAGAAGGATAGTCAATACAATAATAACATTCCTCAGGTGTCCCTAATGAGTTTTGAAGAAAGTTTTTTTTTGGGGTGAAGTGAAAAAAAAAATAAAAAA
>LPNX010623573.1:114820-192877 GCA_001517045.1 Pseudotsuga menziesii | reverse complement strand
AGGTCACATTAATTCATTCAACCACTCTAGCAGAGGGAAAACGTTGGCAAACCTTATGATTACTCTGTTCTGAGCTATCTTCTAGAGTGCATTCATTTTCAGGTCTTAGACAAAGAAGGAAAAATCGCTGTGCACATGAAAAGGGGTCTGTACATTGCCGGAAGTATCATCTCTCAACATTCAATCCAAACCATGCCCATTCAGAGGAGCTATAAGTGATTTCATGGAGTAACAAGCTACAGGACAGAGCTGGACAACTGCACAGTCAATTTCAGAATGTGTTAAACCTGTTTTATTTGACTCAGGCCTGTACGTGTGATCCAGTTGACTGTGCAACATTGGGAAGAGTAACTGCTTATCAAATGAGGTCAGGTGAATGCTTATTTCAAATATCTATTCTTGCTTGTAATCACCATCTAAAGGGAATTTGTGTCATTCTCTCCGTTTTTGGAGTGTTACCATAAAGAGGGAAGTTAGAACCTGTCTTCTTTGAGAAGGGTGCACCCATACCAGAGAGTTCAGCACACATATAATAGTTTTGCCTTAATCCAATTTCGGAGGAATGGAAAGGTCTTTATAGTCCCGGAAAGACTAGTGTTCTTTACCAAGCATACCACAGTGACAAATATCATAATAGCCTTGGCATGACAGTGATAGCAAGTTGAGGGTTTCAGATGTCATGAGCAGTGTCTTGACATAGGCAAAACTTTGATGGGTAGCATGTGACCAGACCTTGATGATGTTCCAGTCCTTGGTGATGATTTTGGTATCTTGAAGACATGAACACTTGATTGAGGTATGTTAATGGCATCTATGTTTTTACAGTCTTAACTATTAAGGATGAGCAGCAAACAATAACCCCATACATGGAGCAAATAGCCACAGTCTGAGTTGTATTTGAGTTTTATTATAAGTCTGAAATTATTCACTGAAGGGCATCTCCATCAAAGGCACACCAGGAAACCAGAATTGACTGGGTCTGCATGACTGATGAAGTTTGAGGGTGTGTACAGTAGTGTACAAGCAGCAGTACAGCAGTATGTAAAGGGTGATGAGTGAAGAATGAATGACCAGCAGTAGAGTTGATGAACAGACCTTTAATGAGCAGCAATGAGGCAGTGAAGAGGATGAGCAGCAGAGGTTTAATGAGCAGCAGTGAGGCAGTGAAGAGGATGAGCAGCAGAGGTTAAATGAGCAATCCTTGGTAACTCGGCAATATTGAAGAACAGGTGTGTTGCAGCAGCAGTATTGACCAACAACAGATTGAAGAGACAAGTGATGAAGTAATGTAACAGTGAGCTTTAATGTAAAAGCAAGCTTGTCTTGCTTTGAGGTTAGGATACCTCAAACTCTTCTTAGCAGGGTCTAAGAAAACCAGGCAGGGTCCTGGATGCTGAGCAGGTGCTCTATTTATCAGTAGGTGCTGATTTCGCCTAAGGGTTGTAGCCGGACAAATAATATAAAAAGATTACAAATTCATATGATGTGGTGTTCTTCTGTGTTCTGGCTCTTGATGGTTTAACTGCTTTTGATTTATGAATGATGATCTGGAAGATGTTTATGAAATGTTTATGATAGAGTAATGAATTGATGAATTAGTAGCTAACCCTGATAAACTGAGAAAAAGTTTAAAATAGGCTTTACACTGATTCACCCCCGCCTCTCAGTGTCTACAGGCCGTAAGCATCTGGGATATCAGCCACCACAATATTAATGACTTGGCATACTTTATCATTTGATGCCAGACGGACTAGGACGTCTTCCATCTCATCAATCACATTTACATCCGTCCTGTCCAACTGAACCACCCTCCATGTGGATTGCTTAGGCTGCTCATTTATCTTTTTACAGACTGATATTGGCATGACATTAACGGACGCCCCTGAGTCTACCAGACAATTATGTACGTTGTGATTGAAAATTTCAAAAGTGAGGAGGAAAGGTGGTTGTTTGCTCTTAGACTTACCTCTAATGCTGGTTTCTCCGATTTCTTCTTCTTCTTGAGGTTGATTGACAGTGGGCAGCTTCTCGTCCAATGCTTCAAGTGCTTTCAATAGTCTTTCTTTTTGCTGCGGCACTTTACACATTTCGAATAGTGAAACATTCGCTTTTACCTTCTTTAAATCCTCCATGATGTCATAATCCATCTGCTGTTCAATGGGATGAGGTTTATCAACATTCATCTTTTCTTCATTTGGCTTGGCTAACGTATTATTCTGCTTAGGATCTTGGCTGGTAATAGTGAATTCTGGAATTTTATCAGCTAAGGATTTATTTTGAAATTTCTTAACATTTCGCTGAAGCCTCTTAATCTTTGGGAGTATGAGACTGTCTTCTTTAACCGACCCTTGGATTCTTGTTGCTACTTTGGTTTCCATGACGTCCTTGTACCCCTGATTCTTTTCCTCTTCAGCATCAAATAACGAAACAAAATCCCACAAAACCATGGTTTCCTCTTCTTGTTCTTTCGTTGAAGTAGTATTCTCTTTTCTTTCTTCATCTCCCTCTTTTAATCTAGAATCCAACAGTTGATTCATGACCAACGTCACCGAGTTTATCCATTGAGGACAATTCTTTTCAGAGTGTGGTTGTTGGTGGAAAGTGCAAAAATTGTCCATGCCTACCTCTGTTAAATTCATAGATGCAGCATTGTGAGGAGGAGGTTGAGACTGATTGTTATCCTCTCTTTTCTTATAATAGGGCTTATAGAACTTTTGTGTTTCCTTCTCTTTCTCCAAATCTATGATTTTGTTGGAAAGCTTCTGCATCATTTTTGCCATATTTTCAAAATCTGGCGATTTCTCTTCCTTAGGCTTAGTAAACAATAAGGCTTTACTTTCCGCACCTTTCTCTCCTAACTGTTCGAGATACTCTTCGATACTTTATCTTTCAGCCTCCATTACTTCTGCCTCTGCATAGGTTTCTGCCAAAGTAGGCTTGGCCCTTATTTTGGCAAAGATGGCCAACTCAGGGCCTAAAGCTGAAGTATAATATTCAATCAAGACCTTGTCCGAAGGTTTATCTGCTTCAGAAAAATTCTTGAGATATGCTGCAAACCTTTGAGTAAAATTGTGGACCTTCTCCTTTCTCTCTTTCTTCAAGGTGCATAGTCCTTTCATGAGGGCTGCATGAGTCTTTTGAATCGCATACTTACTTCTGAAAATTCTCTCGAAGGTATCCCAATCAGGGATAGAGTTAGCAGGCAACCCAAAATACCATGATGCTGCAGCTCCTTTAAGGGTATGTGGAAATAGTCTGCAAACTGCATCCTCATACTCCCCAGCCCTCAACCCTTCTATTGCCAAGTAAAAACTTTGCAGGTGATCATCTACTAGTATCTTCTCATTTGGGTCGAATTTGGGCAGCATCTTTTCAAAGGATTGAGGTAAATCATGTAGCGGAGGCATTAGATTTAAAGGTGATCTGGCTCTCCAGGCAAGTGGTGGATTTGGTGGGTTGGGTGGTGGATTAGCATTTACTCCTGCCATGAGTCTGGGTGGACAGTGAGGAGGTGAGCCAATAGGAGTGTGAGCAGGAGAACTGTGAGGGGTATCTGGGCCTTCTTGATTCAAAGGTAGTACAACTTCCTGTAAGGCTGTTTCTACAAGTTCTTCCCAGTCTCCAACCAGCACTGAGTCTTCTACTATAGGACGATCTTTCTTTTTATATTCTCTTCTGGGCAATTCAGGGATAATTGGCAATCCTCCAATCTTCTTTACATATGCCCTGGTGTGTCTTCTTAGGTCATTAACAACTTCGTTGCCAACAGAATATAGATGTTCTCTATTGCTTTCTTCTGGAATTGGATTATGAAGTCCACTACTTTCAGAACTGTTACCGGTGGAATAATCTCGGGAAAACGGGTTTCCTCGGCTAGCCATGCACTGGCGGCCCTCCTTCTAGCGCCAGAATTGTTGAGGCCTGGAAAATCGCAAGCAACAACAGCAAGGGATTCTCCCCAGTCAACGTTCCCAACTAGCCCGTGACTGTTTGGTATAGGGAATCCGTCTGGTTTTCGGTCCGGCTACCGTAGGTCAAGTAACAAAAACAAAAGGTTTTACCGGTTACGGCCCAGTCCACCGTGTATTTGTATTTTTTGACTTAAGTATGATATGCAAGTGCCTAATTAACCATGCAGGGTGATAAAGATGCAAAGAGTAGTCACAATGTGATGCGCAGGTTCTTACTTCTTGTCTTAGAACTCACAAGCATCCAAATCATGCAAGAAAATAAATATTAACTAAACTATCTCTAGAGAGCTGGGTATTAATTCATGAGTAATGCACCCCTGTTCATGTGTTATGGCAAATCACAGATAGTTGTTCTTATAACCAAACATATAAACGTGAATAAAAGTATATACGATAAGATAGCTCATCAACAGTTAAAACTACCATTACTCATAGTGGAAAAAGACATCATAAGGGTACTGAAAAAACATTCAGACAAGAACATAGGTTCAAGAAATTAGAGCGCTCATACAGCTAATGAGACACAGCTGAAAACGAAATAGTTTACATTCAACATTGCTCATATAATCACATTGACATATTCCACAGAGCACTTCCTCCAACAGGAAAAATTTGCAGTCTCTGGTTGTAAAACGAAATAGTTCCTCTTACAAGCATTAAGTTACAAGTTTTTCCAGGGAAAAAAGCCCCTTTTTAAGTTCTAACTTTCCACTATTTAAACTACAACAGCAAATCGTTTGGGCTGCCCCCAAACGTGTGACTCCAGTCCCTCGAACGTTTCACATCCTTTTTTTTCTGCGCAAACCCATGATCGGGTGAGTCACTGACGGACCTTTCAGGTCTATGCCTTGGTAGCTACTGCTTTGTTTTCTATTCCACTTGTCCTCCTTGCGATCCTGCTGGTTTCAGCTATACCTCTACCAAACGGTCCGTCTCCCTTAGCGCCGCAGTAGTTTGACCAATCTCCGGGAACCACCTGCAATCAAACGACGTGCATCATTCATTGGAATCGCATTCAAACCATATCAACTAAAACGGCTAAGCATTAAGAAGGTCATGTACTGCGTTACTACCACAAGGCTTAACAAACGCTGGCACCACTACTTCGTCTAACTATGGGTTCGAAGGAAAACACCCACGACAGGAAATGTGAACTTCATCGGAGGCTCAGAGCGCTAACCTCGGCAGGGTAGACCTATTCACAGCCGCAACGACGAAAAAGAAGAGGTTAAGGACACGCGACCCGCGGGCAGGAAAATTCTTAATTGGAAGTCGGACGATATTGACATCGGAAGCCAATTGCTCCACACAGCCGCAACGACGAGAAAGGAAAAGACTACGGACAAGCGACCTGCATCGGCGGCGGAGCGCTTTTCACTTTGGGTGGCTAATTGATTTGGGAGCCGCAACGGCGGAAGCGAAAAGGTTATAAACATGCGACTAGAGGGCCAACACACATCGACGAGCGGAGCGCTTTACACATCGGGCACTTAGTTGCTTTGGGAGCCGCAACGACAGAAGGGAAATGGATAGCAGTCGCCGATTTAACATAGTATGACGCCCGATTAACAGAAAATTGATTGTTCGGACAGTTTAAAAAATCATCAAAATACATTTCACCTCCGAAACAGTGGCCTTTCAAAGATCCATCAGCAAAACCAAACTCACAATCGACGACCCAAACAATTTCAAACACACGCAACCTCCAAAAACAGGCCGAGAGTCAATCCTTTAAAATCATCCAACATTAAAGCATGACCAAAAGGTTCAAAGGATCCAACGATTAAAAACAACGCTAAATCATGAGGAGGGGCCCAAAATTTAAGAAATTTGGGGAGAATTGTTGCAACTGCAACAGGATGATGGGTTATAATCATGAAATATACAACTTTGATAATTTATCGTCTATGACATCAAAAAACCTAGTAGCCAAGACTTCCCATTCATGTGTATACTCATTCCCTATTCTTGTTTCTAGTAAATGAGTAAACCTGGTAAAAATGTCAACTTTTTCATCATCATGAAATCTCTTAAGAAAATCATCGAGTGAACATTTTCCAATAAATGGATAAACCACTAGTTTTTTTGGACCACCAAGTGAACTAATCATAAGCATCACCTTCTAAATATAAAGATGCCATCGATATCTTCTCTAATTCAATAGGAAGTGGGTTCATACCAAAAATTCCTTCAATTTTATTAATCTACTGGATAGCCTTTTGATCATCCAACCCATCGTATTTAGGGATCTCAATTTTGATCCTATTTAAATAATTTGTGTTATCTCGATATCTCCGATAACTTATGTTTTGCAATTTTGGGCTTAGTGGCGGTCTTTAGTAGGCTAAGGATTGTGCATGTAATGTGTCTACTCGTCCGGTTAATCAATAACTTCTTTCAAAAATTAAATGAAACTTTTTGGAGTGACTATACAGAAGGCCATGTACGAATCGATTTTTAACGATGTTGTACGGATATGATAGGAAACAACAACGTCATAATTGGTCTATATGATGTTGTACGGATTTTTAACGATGTTGTACGGATATGTTAATGGTAAATAATTGGTCTACGAGACTATACGACCAACTAGGAAATCGTTTTGCGTATTGAAAATTGATAGTTTCTATTACCACCTAAGTTGCACTCAGTTGGACTTTCAAGTAAACTGCCAAAATGAACAAGTACTTGTTCAAATTCAGAGTTCAGAAGTCCATTTAGGCCCTCCAAGGCCCTTTTTTCACCTTTTTACCACATGTTCATACCCTACGGAGAGATTGTAAAAATTGTGCTAGCATGGGTTTTTTTAAAGAACTTGGATTCCTAGGACTTAAACATCAATCTGGGTATTCCAAGGTGTTTTTTCCTTGTTAATTATATGTTGTTGAAAATACAACTTATAATTTTCGAGTTTTTTACCTACTCCTCCAAAGCTGGAATGGTTGTCTTGATGGTTAAACCCTGGGAGGTTATTAAAATTCGTGTGTCAATGTATATGAACGTGCTAGACATTAGTATTGAGTCATATGGACATGTTCTAGGTCCCTCTAGTTTTTTTTTAAGTTTCATGAAAATAATTTTTCCCGTAAACTTAGGCTTTTTTTTTATTGTTTAATTGGAAAAATTGAAAAAGTAATAAAAGTGTGGTCTAGAGTCCGAATTTGCTATGGGGGTGCTTGTTTTCACACTCATAGCACCCACTTTCCTAAGTTTTTGAGTAAGTATTTATCTCCAAAATTGAATATTACTGGAAAATGGAAAAAAAGGACCAAAAATTGGAAAATAAAGAGAAAAGACAAATTCCTTAATTAGTGGAAACATGTCGGAGACATGTCCGGAGTTTAGGGAAGTTAACTAAACATCAAATAAGAGTTAACTGAGGATTCTAATCGGCATTCGACATCAAATCTAATTAGTATGAATTTTCCAAATTAAGGGGACGTTTTTCTCCTTAGAAGGGGGCGCAATTGCTCATGTGGCACCCATCCGGCATGTTTTGGAGATTCCAAAGAGGGGTTGTGTCTACCTCTTGAGGGGTGGTGCACTTTTCTTGAGTGTAACTCCCTCTAACTCGCCCAAATCAAGGGATAAACTCACTCTCAATCTCATTCTCCCTCATTCTTCTTCAGTTGGCAAAGGTGCCCCCTGGCCCAGTCTGGCTATAAATAAATCAAGGCTCTCTCCCTTTCAAGTTAGTTGGAATGTACTGGGAAGATATTTCCTTTTGTAACCTTTGTTTATCTGAGAAGTAAGAGAGACTTTGGAGGTCTATTAGCGTGGTGCTTTGGTGAGTGGATGAATTATCATTGTGATTTGTGGAGATAGTCTTTGTTGGATCCATCTTGTTTCTAAGTACCAAATCTAGCTTGCTTGAAGGACTAGTATCAATTTTGCAAGGTGAATTAAGCTGTCTGTTTACTACTTTAATTTATTTAGTATGGATGCCTAGAGATTCAATTGGATGTATTCATTAGTTTATGAACATCTTCATGTTGATTTATAAATGTATATGCTATTGGATTTGATCTTGGTTGTTAAGTTGTGTGATGTGTAGGTCATCTTAGCTGGAGATATAGAAGATCTTGTTTGATCTATCTTATTTCTAACATTCTTGATTACAGATAAAGTCCCTCGATGCCCCACAATCAAATCCTTAAGGATCATCTTGTTCTCCAAGCTTCCCTTCTCTCCTTCTCAATATTGTTTAAAAATCATCTTGTCCTTTTATTGAAAAGCAGTTGCAAATTTAAAATTTAAAGTTCATTTTTCACACATAGATTGTAATTACTTTTCATTTCTAGATCTAGCTAAGGTTCATTTCTAGATCTAGCTAAGGTTGAAAATAATAATCATTTTCTAGTATAGATCTACACAACCAAGTTTTTCTTACTTCAAGTTATTTGCATTTTAAAATTAAAAGTCTTGATTAGTAAGATTAACTTCCAAGTTTAAGTTTCAGATCTAGCATCTAATTGCTCAAAATTGTTTTTTCTCCTTACAGAATAAACAAAGACGCTGAAAAAATAGCTTTCTAGTTCAATTTTTCAATTTATTTTACTTAGTTCATTTTAGCATTTTACTTAGAAATTTTTCAACAAAGTTTGGTAGTTTTTCAAAAACACTCTTAAATTGTTTTTGGGCATATTCTATTAATATTTGTTGGATTTCTTGCAGGTTTACGATAAAAAAGGAGGAAACTCTAGCGAATTTTCGCAAAATCAAGAAAAAAGAAGACAAATGAAGCTTCCCCTCGCATAAAAATTAAATTTTTCATTTGTAAGTCTTTGGATCCAAAGTATAAGGACCATAAGTGCATTTTTTTATGTTATAAGATTGTAATAAAGACTTGCGTAGGCTCATCATATCGCACTCCTCATCCCCCCTGGGGGGATCCAGGTCGGTGCACCATTTTCGTGGTTTGTAATTTTTAGCTAGTTTATTTCATTTTTTTGTTTATGCTTTATTTTGGTTGTTAAAGTAAAAGAAATACTTATTCCACGCTTTCCGAAGTATCCTAAAAAGGGGAAAGAGACTCGTGGTAGAATTTAATTAGAAAATATTTCATTTTGTTTCTACATCATTTAAAAATAAACCCTTTTTCTCTCCCGAGTACGGTTCATGGATAAGGGCTTGCCCGAGTACTGAACCTGGAAAGAGATTCTTGGGATTTACATTTTCTAATCAAACAACTTTTGTTCAAAACATATTTAAAATAAAAAAGGCCTTCATCCTCGTATGCTCTACTTCCACTGCAGTTTCCTCTAAACAGTAGGTTGTATCAGAAAAAGATTTGGTCGACTAGTAATTAGTTTCATTGTTTAAATCAACCTCCCAAACAACGAAAATCCAGCATTGTGTGGGGAAATTGTAGAAAGGAAGCGGGAACTACTGAAAAGTGACCACAGGGCCCCGTTAGGCTACATCCTTGTTGGTGTAGTGTTGAACATCCCCCTATGACTCCATTCAGGCCACATTTCCTCGTGTGCTACCACACTTTGTGAGTCTGGACATATTCCATGTACCTTTGTGGTATATCGAGAATCCCCTTCCTTGCTAATAATCCATATAATTACCACATTAATAAAATCAACCAAGAATTTACCCACTCCCTTAATTATTCATCTAATAATCTAAAATTTACCAACTGAGACACTACAATACTTTCATTGAGACTACACTAGCAACCCACATTTGCAAAGCACTATTTTCATTTTGGCATTGGTCTATTCTGTTCTTTTTTGCCTAAGTTAATCTCGCAATGTGTCTCAAATGATATGTGTTTATTTCATTTGCTAAGTGTAAATCTACTTGCGCTAGTGAGTGGGTAATCTTTAATTTCATTCCATTTCAAAACTCCTAGAAAATCTATGTTTCCTACTTGCATAGTTAGAAACAACCTTAGAATTATTTTTCATAGGGTCCACCCCCCTTGGCTTCGCTAGGAGTTGGCCTAGATGGAGGATCCGAGTATCAAGTGACAGCACTTGGCTCAAGCTTGCCCCCAAGGTCGCACCCAGTGGCTTGAATATTTCTACCACATTACCTGAAGTGCAAATTAGGCGGCAACAGTTTATTTGTGCGAATTGATAGTACAACAATAAACGTGGCTTTCCCTAATTAGACTGTACAAATTTATGTGGACATCATACACTTGGCAGCGAATGATAGTACAAAGGTGTGCACGAAAACAAGGAATTGACGACTATACGAATGCAAGTGAGACTAATATGCAACGTAAGGAAATCAAATGACAGTGGTTGTGTATGAAGCTATATGGCATGACAATTAATTGTACAAAACAGATTTGTATGGAATGGTGCAAAATGATAGTAGTGGAGTGATATGTGATATGGAATTGTTGTACCGAATAACTATAAGAGTAAACAATTTGACCAATTAAGGAATTCAACCCACAAAATTTTTGCTCTGATACCAATGTAGCGGAAGCACTAAAACACAGAAATATTATGCAATGAAGATTGAATACATAAAAGTATAATTGATAACAAATGAATAATTTACAATGCCCTCATGACGATATACCTTTATAGGAATTGACTGGTCATGAAAGTGAATAGATGTACCTACGACTCTTCATTAAATGTTAATTAGTTAATTTATTTAGTTACTAATATTACTTATTATTATTATCGTTGTTGTTGTTGTTCTAGTTATTATTAATATTACATTTGTATTGGTATTTGTTACAAGAGCCCATTTAATCCTATCAAACAAATTTGGAATAGTCATTAATCTCCCCCTTTTTTCCACCACCTAAATAACAAAAAATAAACTTTAATTTTATACTTCACAATTTGATAATTTGACAGTGAACAATTCAGGTTGGTAAAATAAGTCCTATAAACTCTCACTGAATGAACTAAAGTAGGACTTTATTTTCTATATGTGATATCTGGGAAATTTCAGCTATCTAAATCTGTAGTTCATAATTCATTTTCAATCCTAGATGCTTTAATCATACACTTATTTGAGGCATGTAATTTCTAAACCATTAACCCTTATAACCAAAATTAATTTGACCTCAAAAATTGAATGGCATTAATCCTTTATTAGGCTAAATTTTATTCATTGAGTAGATCTGAAATTTGTATGATCCAAGATAATCCCAAATCAGATTTACCCCAAGTCCATACTTTACCCTTTCAATATATTGTAATTGGACTTAGTTTCTTCTTGAGGGTTTCCCTCTTTGAGCTAGAAAAGAACTAGCCGAAAGAATGAAGGATAAGGTTACCGAAGTGACAATGGATGGATTATCCAAGCTTCCCATTGGGTTTTCACATGGTATGGTTGGGACTGTTATCACCCAATCTCACACCCTTCAGAATAAAGTCCTAAAGTGTTAAGATTATTTAATAATCCTCCCTTGTCCACCTTATTCATTTAGTCACTTTCCTAGTTTAGGACCTCTGGAAACCAAACCCTATATTTTAGAATCCCACTCAGTGTTCTAGGAGTCCCACCTTTAGTTCACCTTAATCTGAGTGGAGTTAAAGGCGCCCATGCTCACCTACCTACTCAGTTAATTGATTGTTAACTAATTCAATTGTCCAGAGTTGCACTAGTGATGTCTACAGTGGTAAAATGTCCTAAGTTAATCATGTCTACAGTTAGGGATTCGAATCACTCGTGTTATTCGAATTTCCTCCATTGTATTATGTATTGTTTATGAACACATTAATGATAATTGTTACCAGTTTATTGTTTCCAATTGGTGTTTCTTCCATGATTAATTTCACAGTGCATTTTACCAATTTTTACACTACAATTCATCTTCTTCCTAATTCTCACTGTAAGGTATTCTCCAGTCTGATGATCTCCTCTGGTTCATAATTTCACATGGTATCAAATCTCTACAAAGCTGGTTTATCTTTGATTTGATAGATTTATGCAAGTTTTGAGAAGTTTTTCAGTAAAAATTGTGTTGCTGCTATAGCCGCAGAATGAAGAATTCAACTTCCTTGACACCAAGAACCCTCACACCCTTTAATTATCTAGATTGGAGGGCAGATATGCAGATAGTCTTGCGCAGCAAGTGTCTGTATAGGGTCACAATGGGAAAGGAGGTCAAACCCCATCCAGTTATTGAGAAATCAAAGTACTTGAACAAACTTGATGAAGCTTTTGGTTTTATGTGTATTCACATCTGCAGAGAATTGCTCTTCAACCTTGATGGTTTGAAAACCCCAAGGGAGGTCTAGCTGAAGCTCAAATCTCTGTTTGGAAAGCAATATGAGCTGAGAGGCCGCATTTTGGAGAATGAATTAATTGCTCTTCAATCCATCAGTTTCGAAACCATTCAGCAGTTCTTCACCAAATTCAAGTCTTTGTTCATGCAGTGCAAACAATGTGGAATTAACAAGAAGGATGAGCAACTGGTGCTATCCATTCTAAGTAAGCTTAGCCCTGAATTTTCAATATTTGTGTCCACCCTCCACTCTGGGAGACTGACAAACCCCAAAATGGCGAATTCCTTCTCTAGATGCATTCATTAAATCCATGATCCAAGAACAAAACAAACTGATCCAAACGGGAGCCCTGAAAGCCTCCAAGAATCAAGATCTTTTGGTTGGGGAGTCAAAGAATACGAATGCCAAAAGGAAGCAGAAGGGAAAGGACAAGAAATTTTTTGAATCCAAACATGTTGCCGCCTAAAGCACACTTCACCACATAAAATTCTCCCAACCACTAGGTGTGTTCTTGAGAGAAACTATGAGTTTAGAACCCACTGTCACCTCGATTCCTAACTGCTCCATTTGGACCCAACTCCCAAAGGTCAAGGGGGGTAGTATTGATTTTAGAGCAGCAGCGGGAGCCATTCTACGAGAGAATGGAGGCACCTGGTCAGTTACCAGGAGTTGATCAACATAATTCAGTCTGGGACTGAAGCTCAGCTTGGGGCTGAGAGCCATTCTTTAAGAATGAAGGAACTTGGTCAAATACCAAGATGTTTGCAGCTGTGAGACCCATTCTCAGGGATGATGGTACCCTAGTCAGTTAACTAGGGAAGAGTAAGACCCTATAAGGTACCCTAGGGCCCCTAGAAGTCTCTTGGGGTTCTTGGTCTAGGGCCAAGCAGGTTGATGTCATGTAAAAGTCCTTAACATATGGTTAGGGCCCCTATATGTCTCTAGGGTATTCTGGTCTAGGACTAAGCACTTTCTTGGATACGATGTCCAAGCAGATTCTATAGGTTGGGACAAAGACTTCCTGGTCTGGGACCAAGCAGTTCCTGCAGGTGCACTCCTTGTCAGTTAACCAAGTGAATCATGGTCAAGTTTAACATGATGATGATGTTTGATGTCCTCTCTCCTAATCAATTATTGCTAGGTTGTTTCTCAAGGGACTGGACACCCCTTAATGATGTCACTAGCACCTAACCCTTAGGAGCAGTATTGAGGACCTGAGGATCAGATCATCCAATTTGGATCTTCCCCTTATACTGTGATGATAAAAATATCTATGGAACACATGTGACAATATACCTTGAGAGAGAAAAGATTAAAGTCCTTGGTCTTGTTCGTTCTTTGGGTAAAAGGGATTGCTTGTCCACCCTTATGGTTCACCTTGGTCTTGTGAGTATGAGGGTTGTCTTACCTTCCTATTATGACCCTTTTGTTGACTTGTGGTCCTTCATCTTTTTACTTGGTCCTAGCACCCCTATTATGTGTACCTTTGGTAAGATGGATTTTATCTTATGGTTTTTATTTTTGGACCATTGATACCCTATTCTAAGTCAACCTAATTGTATTTTATGTTTTATTGGTAAACACTCTAAAAGCTAGGGTTGAAGAATGACCCTTCTAGATTTCCTTCCAAGTTATAAAAGTAAGTTTTATCCTTAATTGTGATCGTCCAACAAGACGTATCTTAGAACTGATTTATCTGGGTTTAGCGTCAAGGACTGTTTTACTGCTGCTAGGGTTTCACTGTCTTCTTTTAGGTTTCCAGATCTGTGTTAAGGACCGTGGTGATCCTTCCTCATTGAACCAGGTCTTTTCTCTGGTGTTGCGACTGTGTTTCTCTGGAAACGTGATTGTGTTTATTCGTAGGGTCACGACTGTGTTTCTCTACCAACGTGACTGTGTTTATCCACTGGGTCGCGATTGACTTCTCTGCCAACGTGACCGTGTTTCTATGTCGTCGCGACTGTGCAACTTGTTGTCGCGACTGTGTATTTCTTTGTTGTTGCGTGACTGTGTCTATTGCCAGTGTGACTCCGTTCCTCTACTCAACGTGACTGTGTCTTTGGTTACGTGATTGTGTTCCTCTGCTCAACGTGACTGTGTCTTCCGCTACATGACTGTGTCTTCTGCTATGTGACTATGTCTCTTTCCAGCGTGACTGTGTTCCTCTTCTCGGCGAGATTGTCTGTCTTATGTTCTGTGACTGTGTGTCTCTTGCCAGCGTGACTGTGTTCCTCTGCTCAGTGTGACTGTGTGTCTTCTGCCACGTGACTATGTGTCTCTTACCAGCGTGACTGAGAGTCTCTGTTCGGTACGACTATGTGCTAGCATAATTGTGTCTTCTTTGCTAGTGTGATTGTACTAGGCATCACCGTGTCTCTCTCGTGGTGTGTTTCTAAAGCCTGAGTAAATGATTGAAATTTCTCTTCCTTTTGACTAAGAATCTGAGGTTTGTATCCTTACTTTTATAACCCTCTTAATCTCTCTTTCTCTCAAGGTACGTCATTTGTTCATCTAGGTACCTAACAGTTTCTGAGTATAAGGCTGATCTAACACAATCCCAGATTAATATTATTCTCATTCTTTACTGCTGTTATTTCCTATACATTATTATTGTTTTATCAATTATAATATTGTTACTGTACATGGCATGTGGTAAATCATCTCAAGGACCAACTTTAACGTAGTGACCAGTGGAGTGTTAAAGTTGAAAGAAATGAAAATTATGTTTGAATTTATTGCAGCAATACTGTCCTATACATTATTATTGTTTTATCAATTATAATATTGTTACTGTACATGGCATTTGGTAAATCATCTCAAGGACCAACTTTAACGTAGTGACTAGTGGAGTGTTAAAGTTGAAAGAAATGAAAATTATGTTTGAATTTATTGCAGCAATACTGTTATGGATTTAACAGGTAGTCCCTACTTACTAAGTTTCTTAAAGGCTTTAATTAGGAGTTAAAATTTATTAAGGTTTACTTAAGCTTAATGACAAGCAATCATGCAAAGATGCAACAATTTTCAATGACAGGAAATCCCTTTGTAAATGATCAGTACAAAGTTAAAGAATGTAACAAATTAATCTCACAATTCCAGTGCCTCAATTATTGGGTTTTGGAGTCAATAATCTATGATTGTCAAAATAAAACAATAGATAGACTAAGAACTTGTAATGAAATGAATCCCAAATATTTATAACATTCGATGAAATAAATTGCTCATTAACATAACTCAACTTGCATTAAATAAAATGTAACCATGAAATGTAACTTGCTCTGAAAATGCTTTGAAATCAAAATTGAGAATGAAAGAAGAGAGCAATGTTTTGCAAGTGGTCCTGTAAATTTTAGTTTGTTTAAGTCTCACTTTAGCATAGGAGAATTAACGTGTGAAATAAGACTTGCAAATCCTAGCTAATGTGACTACCCCAGACACTTAGCTCTTTCGATTCGAGAGAGGATCAACAAGAGAACACAAGGTTCCCTTCTAGCTCTGCAATTCAATCCCAAAGATTGTTGGGCACTCAACAGGCGGACACTAAGTGCCACGAGGCTGTTGGAATTTGTGCAACTTCAAAAGCTATTCTTATTGTCCTCCTTCGGGAGTTGAACTTGTTGTAATCATCCATACAAACCCTAGAAAGAACAATGTAAGCCTTGAGGTGAAAAGGCAACAATAAAAGAATGAAATAAAAATTATGAAATATAAAATTATATTGCTCCCCCAAGTGAAGTCAGCCCCAGTTAGATTCTGAGTGGGAAAACAGTATAAATAAGAGGCGCCCCTCATTATTTCACACAGCAGCTCAGAGAAGTGCGCAATTTTTTGGGAGAGAGAAGTTCGCATACACTACAGAAGAAAACTGTTTTTAAGGTTTTCATCTTTGGAAGCATTTCCATATTTCTCTTTTTCCTTTCTTTATTGTACTCTGATCTCAGAATTATTATCTCTAGACGAAGGTTGCTGGGTTTTCTCCCATTAAGGTTTCCCAGGTGAAAAATACTCATGTTATTGTTCTGTGCTTTGTCTATCTTCTAGTGGTCCTATTGATAAAGGCAATAAAGATATACTGCTATAATCTTAAGAAAATCTAACATGGTATCAAAGCAGTGCTAGAAGAAGCCATTGTCGGAACTCTATCGGAAACTTGTCAAAATTAGGGTTTCATCTTTCAAGGTCTTCACTCAACCTTTTGGCAGAAAAAGAACCTTGGGAATTTCGCTCTAAGAAGGGTGCATCTTTTGGTGAAGACAAAATTCAATATTGAGAATTTTTCAATTTTGACCTAATTCTACAGCTACGACAGAAATTAGGGTTTCTATATTTGACCTGCTTTCTCCACGGTTTTGGCTCGACTCTACCTCTACTCAACTCGCCTCTCTAGGGCCCATTTATCTGTGGAGTAATTTTTCCAAAACTCCAACTTTCATTTTTGACCTAGCCTCTACTAGGGTCTCGGATCTAGATCTGCAGTCAATATGATCAACATGAAGGTTGAAGATCATTTGGAAGGGGCTTCCAACTTCATCCCCTAGAAGTCTAGGGTTCTTCTTATACTAGAAGAAAATGACCTATTACAGTTTTTACAGGAAAAGGTCTCAGAACCAGAAGCCGAAGAAGACAAACCTCGCTGGAGAAAGAATGATGCCAAAGCAAGGAGGATTTTAGTGGACTCGGTTAGAGATTTACTTGGTTCTTCATATCTCAGAAAAGATGACGGCGAGGAGGATGTTCAAAACCCTAAAGAAGTTATTTGAACACAGTAGCATCAATGTTACGCTCACATTGAGGAATCAACTATAAAACACGAAGATGACGAAGTCCGAGAATATTGCCTCATATTTCATGAGGATCACCGAGCTCCAGGACAAGCTAAAGTCTAGTGGAGACATTCTTGAAGAAAATGATCTCATTATGACCACCTTAAATGGTTTCCCACCATCTTTGGAGTCTTTCATCCAAACTATAAGTGGTCGAACCTTGATAAGCTATGAGTAGAATGCACTCAGGAAGAAACGAGAATCGCAGCACGCCAAAGACTTCATGGTACTCAACCTGAGGAAAAGCAAGCGTTCGTATCTCATGCCAAGAAAGGCAAAGGAAGGGGAAGGAAGTCGTCCATTCACAAGCATTAAGACAAGAGATCAAGTCCTCCCCCATATCAAAGGAAACAAATGAAGGATCTATCCCAGATCCAATGCTACAGGTGCAAGAAGTACGGTCATTATACCAGTAGCTGTCGAAGTGTTATCACCAACCTTGTAGTTGCCTTTGTGAGGTGGATCCAGGATGGATGGTAGAGGGGCAAGCAACTAAGGAGGTGGAACCAAGACTGCCTAGAATCCCAAATGGATGGTTGTCACGCCAATCAAGGCAGTCTTCACTTTATGTTATCTAAGTCCAAGACAACAACAGGGGAGACCCAGATCTACTACCGACAGGAGAGATCAGACCTAGACACCAGATTAGATCAATTATGGCTTGAGGTACGTAAGGTGTAAGGTAATTAGAAACTCTAGATCTATGGATGATAGTAGTAAGTGGACTAGGGCTTTGGATGAGGGCTTCAGTCATACGAGGGTTGATACAAAGTGACCTGTAGGGGCAATACTAGATCTAGGGTTAAGGTACTAGCAACTGATGAAGATAACCACTGTTTTGGGAAACGTAACTAAGACAGGGTGAGTAAAGACAAAGTTGGGACTGTCTAGTACCAAAGAGATAGACTCAGCGAGAGATATGAAAATGCCAGGTTACCTAAGTTATCAAGGAGCGGTCAAAATTCGGGGGAAAGAGGTCAACAAGGGGCTAGCGCTATGCTTGGAGATCAATGCCTGTTCAGCGTTGGGTAATGGAGTCAGTATTAGCACAGCGTTTAAGTGAACCCACCTGGGATATGCCCTGATCTATGGACCCAGAAAAGGATTTGGCTCGAAAGATTCAGGTTACATGGAAATCAGCAGAAGGAGGGCTAGCGCTAGGGTTTGGAGAGGCAGATCTGCAGATCTAGAGCCACCAGGAGACTATCAGCTCAGCGTTGGAGTGGAAATGAGATCAGGATGGCCTGATATATAAACCTAAGTCAGAAAATTTCAGGAAAAATCAGATCTGGAAAAGTCAAAATCTAATGAGGGAGGCTAGGAGACTGAAAGTCATTTTTTCAAATCTAGGGCTACCTGGCAGGAATTAGCTCAGCGTTGGGGGTGTTCTGAGAGGAAGACCTGATCTACAAACCCATGTAATTATTTTCTGGAAAAAGTCAAATTTTCAATGGGGCGCTGGGGTTTGAGCAATCAGAAAGTTAGATCTAGGGCAAACCAGTCACAATTAGGGCAGCATTGAAGATGATTCAGTGAGAGGGAGGCCCGATCTACAAAACCCAAAAATGGTTTGGTCAAAGATCAAGCGGTTTCCCGATTAAATATTTTTTTGTATTTTTATTATTTAGGAGTTTTTTCAGAAAAATTGAAGAAAAGCAGGTACAATGGATTGAGATCTGAAGAGAAGAGACTTACTTGTTAGATCTTACCTGGAAATGCTTGTATATGCCTTGATGATGATGATCCCTACCATCCCGATCAATTTAAGAAGATTGAAGCAAGCTCTATGTCCAGTGTTCGCCCGAGGAAGTCAATGCACCCTCTCTCCTACACAACAAACGTCAACCATATCAGATTTGCTGTGACATGAGAAAGAAGCTATATGCTGCAGAGAAAAATAGCAAGAAGAAATCATAGATCACCACAACACTAATGAAAACTCCCTGATAAAAAACGAAGACAATCCAAGCGAGTTGAGGTCCCCCTGCAAAAACGCCCAAGCAAAAGTCGTCCTCCCGTAGACAAGACAATGATCCCCCAAAAATATAGATCTCATAACAATTTCCGGAATGCTAGGAAGCAAAAGACTTTCCAATCACCATCGAAGAACATCAGATGCAAAGCAGATCCCGAAAATATCCACAAAAAATCTTTCTATTAATTAGATCCAAGAGCCAAAGACCCGTTACAAATGAGAAGCTCTCTCCTTTAAATAGAAAGGAGAGAACCAAAATCCTAACCACTTTCAAAAGGAGTGGCTAAGATTAAAAGATCAAATGTTATAATCAATGGTTGAGATGAGCTCAACATACAATACATGGATCAATATAACCATAAAGTACCAAAGTGGACTAGATCACCCATAAAGAGGGTACCCCACTCAACAAGAAATAAATGAAGCACATAGTGGGCCTATGGAGTGTTAACTAACTCCCTCTGGGTGCCCCATGGCACAATAAAATAATATAATATTTTAACTTTTTGACTTTGTGCCTCCTTGAAGAAATCGTGAGCCTCCCAAAAGCTCAAGAAAATATTATAAAAATGCCTAAAAAATAGGTGTGGGCCCAATCAAGTGCTGCAACTACTGGAGAAGGTGCGGAGGACATCACTCTCATCAGCATGACTCATCCCATGTCATTTCCTTGCCTCGGTAGCCCAAATCGAATTCTTCAATAGCCATTTAATCATTTTTTTAACTGCCTCGGGGAACGTGAACCTTCCAAAACAGCCTTCTAGGTTGCCTGTGTTGTCAAACTGAGCCTACCAAGCTCTCTAGAATGGGGGTACTATGGTACAATCAAGTGGTTGCACCCCCTATGCCCATACAACGCCCTAGGAGATACAATAAAAAACATCTCCCTACTCAGACACATCATCCTGTGAAGCAAAACTGCATCAAAAGAGTAAAATGAGCCTGACCATCTCTGCAAGTGCCCGAAACTGAAAATAAACTATCTCATTAGACTCCAAAAGAGTCCAAATCCATCCAGGGGGTATAATCATACCCTTTCCAGGTCTCTACCTGATCATCAACCATATCCAATAGACAATATAACCATCTGTAAATGACCAGATACCAATAATATAACTCAGACTATCATCCATCTGCTGCAAGTGTTATAAGGCTAAGACATGCTCTACAAATCATTTAAGCAACAATCACAACAAGTAGCAGTTATTTCACTGGCGGTACATCAACCAAATACATATATAAGGTTTAATTTATTATTACTCAGACCAGACTTTCAGGATTATACTCACTTCATAGTTGTAGTCAATTTGCTAGTGAAGGGTGAAGGATGAAATTGACAAGGCTAGGGAAAAGGATGACTTCCTACTTAACATCATGACACTTTGGATATGGAAGGGGAATATTTACTATAACCTCATGTCGAACAAACAACAACACAAGGAATGGCAGTGCCTCACAAATGGTTGAGTTATTCAGAGAGTGCTTATTCAACTTAGGCATCATGTCTACATCAAGTTTGATCCAAGTTCATTAGGACCATCAATTTTATTTCCATGGCCTTTTTGGCCTGTATGACCCTTTGGGACTTCACCAATGCTTAAAAGCACAGCTAATCGTAGCTTTCATCCGAGACATATTCAAATCTATAAGGCCAGCAATATCTGGATATTGCATATATTTAACCATTGCTTTTTGGACCTTTTCTTATACCTTTCAAGGTGTATTTTCGCATTTCATTGCTCTTGCCCTTTTTTACATATGTTAAGAAACACAGTTTAGCATTTTTTATTTTCCATGGGCGCATACATTACATTTTCCAACACAAGTAGTACATGAGCTTTCAGTTTTAGCCAACAACATCTCAAGTGACCAGGGGGAGTTCTACACAGTGCCAAACATCGGGACAAACAACCAAAATGATTTAGGCATACAATCCAACTCACCAAAGGAAAGTTCTGTTACCAACTCAGAGCCGAGACACAATATAAACAGGGAGCTTTGTCCAACAATGGTTCTAGCGGGGAAAGGTCCTCCATGCCACAAGTCAAGTAGTAAGTCGGGTTAAAACAAAACTGGAAGATAATGGATGATGAGGACAATGAATGATGAAGCCAACACTAGCAAGACAAAATAATGGTGGGAATAACTACCTCTATTCTCCCGAAGGAGGGTAAAACCAATGAGTATAAATCAAGAACTTCCAAGTCTAAGTAGGGACATCAATACATAATACAAATACATCCAAGTCCATATAATTATGACCGCCAGATCATGACGCTACATGTTATTACATGTCACAAAGATGAGTATAAGAGAAATGATAACCATAACATAATATAATAAAAGTTGAGTCATAATCATGCATATAATCCATCTGAACCATCATCTGTCCAATGAAAAAGCATTGATATAAAACTGGGCATCAATAACTGCTCTATAAATGACTAAATAGCTACATCAGTCCTCAAATCTGAGTGTCCTGAGACTCAGTCCTGACATGGGAAAGTACAATAGTCCACGAATAAAATAATGATCCGTCACCGTCAAAACTGCTCATCTCAGCATCTCATATGTAAGAGATCTGGCTGCAAAATGTACTGTATCTGAAAAATAGAATATGGTAGCCCGGCTACTATATATGTGATAACACGAAGTTCACACAAAAGTAAGCATGAAGCTTCAACTGCTGATGTAGAAGAAGATCATCATCACAAGAAACAAAAGAATGAAGATCGTACAAAATTCTTCTTCATATCATCCCTATCAGGTATTGTTCCCACCACTAGTGATACTTGGCTCATAGATAATGGTGCATCTAGACACATGCCAGGATATAAAGAAAATCACTCAGAAGTAGTTGAGAAGGATTCTCATCTTCGAGTTGTACTTGGAGATGATGCCAACTACATTGGGAAGGGATATGGGGCTACCTCCCTTCAGCTAGAGTCTAATGACACTCTACATTTAAGTGATGTGCTCTATGTACCTGGTATGAAAAGAAATCTTGTTTCCATCTCAGCCTTAGAAGACAAAGGATATAAAGTAGCATTTTCAGATGGAAAAGTGTTTGCTTGGCAGAAGAACTCAAGCATGGATACAACCAAAGTAATTGGTATGAGAGAGGAGAGCTTGTATCGACTGAACACTCCACCAGTCCAAGCCCTAGTCAATGACTCTACAAGTACGGGTGAGCTATGGCACAAAAGACTAGCTCATCTAAATTACAGAGCTCTCCCAGCAGTGAAGAACATAGTTACAGGTATACCAATGCTACAGGTTGACCATGATGGAACATGTAGAGGATGTGCTCTTGGCAAGAATGGCAAGAAATCCTTCCCAGATAGTGAGAGAAGATCCAAAGAAATCTTGGATCTAGTGCACTCTGACTTGTGTGGCCCAATGACATTTGCCTCATTGGGAGGATATCATTACTATGTGACCTTCATTTATGACTACTCATGGAAGACTTGGATCTACTTTCTTAAGACCAAGGAATCAAAGGAAGTACTTCGTAAATTCAAGGAGTTCAAAGCACAAGTCGAGAATTTGTCAGGGAAGAGGATCAAGATCCTAAGATCAGATAATGGTGGAGAATATACCTCTACGGAATTCAATGATTTCTGTAAAGAAGCAGGAATTAAGAGGGAGCTTACAGTTCCCTCCAATCCCCAGCAAAACGAGGTTGCTGAAAGAAAGAACAAAACAATTGTGGAGGCATCCAAAGCTATGATTCATGACCAGAGTCTACCCATGTTCTTATGGGAAGAAGCATCCAGAACAGCTGTATATGTACAAAACAGATGCCCACATAAGATAGTGAAGAACATGACTCCTGAAGAAGCCTTTACCGGAGTAAACTAGAAGTTGGTCACCTCTGAATCTTTGGTTGTCCAGTCTACATTCATGTGCCCAAGTAGAAAAGGACAAAGTTAGAACCTTCAGGAAAGAAGGGAACTTTCATGGGATACAATGAATCCTCAAAGGCCTACAAAATTTATATCCTAGGATCCAGACAGATCGAAGTTAGCAGGGATCAATGTTATCAGAACCGGACCGGTTTTGGAAAAACCGGCTGGTTGGACCGGTTTACATCAATTTCCGGTTCGAATCGCATTACTAAACCGTTTTTGGCCGGTTTTGAGGTGAACCGCCTGGTTTTACCACTGAACCGCCCGGTTTTACCCTAAACCGGTCCATTTACCCTGAACCGCCGGTTTTAAGACTGAACCGGCCGGTTCCGACCTACAGGGGCTGAAACGTGATTTTTTAATAATTTTAAATGGAAAATTAAAATTTTATTTTCTTATTATCATGTCGGCCTTTTGGCATTGGAAAACTATAAAAGAAGCCACCCTCCGTAGTATTTCTCCATCACTCGCGAGTCGCAGCAACAGCCTGTGGGTTATCGTGGTCCCGTGGAAGAGTTGATCGCTTGCAGCAAGAGCCCGTGGACGCCAAATCGAACTCGGGACTGTACAGTCAGGGTAAGAACTCGGGACTGGTCACTGGACTGTACATTTCGTTTTCGTTTTCTGCTGTAGCAAAAGTATACTGTAGGCTGCAAGATGGGAATACCGTTTAATGTTTGTCCCTTCTTACGACACGCACTCTCTGTTTATTCCAGGGATGGCTGAGTAGGGTGACGGGTCAAGACTCTGTATGCCCTTTATGTGCTTGCCTTAACCAAGATTCTACTATGCCATGACCCTGCCAGAAAATTTCTTGGCTGCCCTCACATTTTCACAAACATCTATAAGCTTCCTTCAAGATTTCTCTGCCACATAGGAATTAATAATTTCACTGTGGCACTTCTCTTGGACCTCTCGAGTCTCTACCATCCAGAAAATATTTTTTCTGTTATTAGAGTTTACAATGCAACTATCTGTCAAATCTTTTTGAAGTTGCTCCTGTTCCTTTTGCTTGCCAGACATCTACCATTTCTTCCCAGATTGTTTGTATATTAGTCTAATTCTCATCTAAACTAACTTGCTAACACTTGAGTTCTTTCAGTCTGACCATTGGCTTATTCTAGCCGTTATGAGTGTAATATTTTTCTTAGATTGGAAGTTATTCACTTTCCGCCACACTTCACAGCTATTTTGTTAACTCTATTAAATTATTTCAGTCCAGGGGTCTCTTGGTACTGTCATTTAGGTTCCCTTGGTTATTAGATTCCTAAATATAGTATATTCAAGACTCAAGATGGGAAATCGAACCTGGATTTAGTGAGGTGCGTTTTGAGTATTAGAATATGTGAGTCCTTTGTCAAAATAGTGAATCGTGATCACTATAGGCACTGCAAATTTGGTTTCACAGTCAGAATACTTTTGCTCTTGTGATTAAACTTTAAAGTTCTCCATATTCTTTTCTCCTTTCTATTCTCATTCCATCATTTTATATTATAAAATCTCATCGATGTCCTGAAGTCATCATATCTTAAAGATAAATTCTTAGTATCTCCTGTAATTTATTGCTGCAAATTTTGAAACGGCCCAAACTTGACATGGCTCTTACTGTCGGCTGTCAGGGTCCTTGAATATTTATTTTTGGGTTTAGTTTTATGATCTTTCCCTTGGGAGCTGCTCTTTTTGGCTTCTTGTGGAGGTATCAGCCTATCAGGTATGTACAATGTTGAATGTAGTTGCAGTGTGCACATTGCAGACTTGCAGTGTGCACATTGCAGACTGTATGACTATGTATTACTAATATGTACAATAAAATCTTTAGTTAATATTCTTTGTTGTTTTTTCAGAAAAATTGCTAGGGTAAATAAGAATTGCTAGGGTTTTATTTGCAGATTCTTTTTTGTTGGTGCAATGGCTCCTAAAGACAAGAAGGATCCTGCCTGGAATCATTGCCAATTGGTTGATGGAAAAATGGTGTGCAATTATTGTCAGAAGGAAGTTGGTGGGGGAGGGATTCATAGAATTAAACAACACCTAGCACATGCAAAAGGGAATGTAAGAGCATGCCCAAAAGTCCCTGATGATCTAAAAGCTAAGATGGTAGCTCATCTTGAAGCCTACCAAGCAAATAAAGCCAAGAATAAAAAGATGCAAAAAGAAATAGGAAAAGGTGCATTAGGTGATCCTCAAGATAGAATTCCTAGTTTTGAAGAATCATGCACTTTTCCTAATGATCCTTATACAAATCCCATCCAAAAGAAACATAATAGGGAAGAACTAGCAGAACTTGTTGGTGGCTTTGGCAGTAGTAGTACATCCAATGTGAAGAGGGCCCGTAGTAATCTTGAGTCATTCTTTGTACCCCGCACCATTCCTGGTGCTCAACCCACCATTGATGCAAAATGGAAGAAGATGGAAAAGGATGCTGCTTGGGAATGCATTGCTAGGTGGTGGTATGATGCTGACATACCCTTCAATGCAACTAATTCTGTGTATTATCAGCCTATGATAGATTCTATAGCTTCATGTGGTCTGGGCTTCAAAGGCCCTAATTTTCATGATATTAGAGGGCCACTTTTACAAAATGAGGTTCAAAGAATAGATGAATACCTCATAGAGTTCAAGGAGTCTTGGAGTAAAACTGGTTGTACAATCATGTCCGATGGATGGACTGATACAAGATATCGAACCATTCTCAACTTCCTAATTGCTTGCCCAAAAGGAACTATGTTTCTTAAATCAGTGGATGCATCTGATCAAGTCAAGGATGCACAATTATTATTCCGTCTCTTGGATGAAGTAGTTGAGGAAGTGGGAGTGCAAAATGTTGTCCAAGTCATCACAGACAATGCATCAAACTATGTTGCAGCTGGAAAATTGTTAGAGGAAAAACACCCCACTATTTGGTGGACTCCATGTGCAGCCCATTGTTTGGACCTCATGCTTGAGGATATTGGCAAAATTGAGTGGGTGAAGAAGTGTGTGGAACAAGCTAAATGCATAACTAGATACATCTACAACCACACATGGGTGTTAAACCTTATGAGGAAAAACACGGGTGGGAAAGAGCTTGTTAGGTCAGCTATTACACGATTTGCAACAAATTTTCTTACGTTGCAATCCTTGATTCAACAAAAGGCCAACTTGAGGAAGATGTTCTTTTGTGATGAGTGGAATGCATCTCAGTGGAGCAAAAGGCTTGAAAGCAAAGACATAGTTGACAAAGTATTTGATAAAACATTTTGGAAAAAGGCAGAGGAGATAGTACTATTCAGTGAGCCACTTGTGAAAGTGCTACGAATGGTGGATGGTGATAGACCCGCCATGGGTTTTATCTATGAGGCCATGGATTAGGCCAAAGAGGCAATAAAGGAAGCATATGGAGATAAGAGACAAAAGTATCTTCCTTTGTGGAGAATCATTGATGAAAGATGGAACAAACAACTCCATCGACCTTTACATGCAGCGGGCTATTACTTGAACCCAAGGTAAGTAATACTGTAATAGTAAATACAAATTTCAAAGTTTTTAGTTATAACTTATATCATTCATTGTTTAAACTTTAAATTGAATTTTCAACTCTCAAATTCTCAATCTCATTTGGTTAAGTTTATTTGTCTTTTAAAGGTACCATTACACAAAAGATTTTGAAGCAGATGGGGAGGTAAAAGAAGGATTATACAAATGCATTGAGCGCATGATCCCCGATCCTAAGATACAAGATGAGATACACAGTAAGCTCCTTCATTTCAATGAGGGCATTGGTACTTTTGGCATGGCTATGGCTGTTCGAGGTAGAGTAAAGGATCCACCTGGTAACTAATTTGAATGTTTTAATTTTTTAAATTAATTATTATATTATTCATGGAAAAATATGAGTCAATTTCTTATTATTATAATTTATTACTGAAGCTTCTTTGTCTTTAATTCATATTGCAGCATATTGGTGGGGACAATTTGGTAGCATGTGCCCTGATTTGCAAAAGTTTGTGATTCGAATCTTGAGCCAGACATGCAGTGCTTCTGGGTGTGGACGTAATTGGAGTGTTTTTGAGCGTATGCACACCAAGAAGCGAAACCGTTTAGAACAAAAACGGTTGAATGATATGGTCTATGTTCAATACAACCTTAGATTGAGGCGCAACCAGTTGTTGAGCAAGACCCCTGGATCACAAACCATAGTGTTGGAGGATGTTGATCCCTCATCAGATTGGGTTGTGGAGAGTCAGCCAGCAGCATTTGACAATGAAGACCTATCTTGGATGGACCTGGACCCTCTTCCACAACAAGAGGATGTGGACATTGATGCTGCAGTTGGACCGGTGCCTTCAGGCCCAGGGGAATCAAGCCATGCTCCTGTTGAGGATGTAGATGATGACTCTGAGTCTGATCATGAGGACTTAAACATTTCTGATATATGATTAAAATCATTAGATTGTAGATTCTAGAATCTAGAGTCTAGACTATAGTCATATGGTTATATTTTGACTTTAGAGGCCATTTATAGCCTCTGTGTGGATGTACTTTTCATCATATATGTATTTGCACTCGGTGCTATTGTTGTTTTCTACACTCTTACTTGCTATATACATGAGAAACTTTGCATATTTGTGTATAATTGTTTGAATTGACATGGATGCACATGAATATATATATATTTATTGAAAATGTGAATATTTAATGTATTTTTGCTTAACCGGTTTTTTGCTCCGGTTTTTTCCCGGTTTTTTTCCGGTTCCGGTTTGGTTCCGGTTCTCAGGGTGGGCCGGTTCATCCACCGGTCCGGTTCTGATAACATTGGCAGGGATGTGACCTTTGAAGAAGAAATGGTTGTCAGGAAAGGCAGAGGATCAGACATGGAGATCGATGATGAGGAATTGGAGATGAGATCATCTCCCTCTCCAGTTCAGAATGAGTTAGTAGGAAAAGATGAACCCATCGATCCCATTGATCTAGTCACAACAATTGATATTCCCGACGATATGACAATAAATTAGAAAAGACATAAATGGGAACAACAGACCTTACAGGATGCAAAGGGGCATGAAGCTCCACATGGCACTTTCCGAGAAAGCAAGAGACCTCAGAGGTTCTCCAGTTATGTTCCATTGATGAGTCATATCATTGACTCAAAACCCACCACTTACGAAGATGCATCCAGACACCAAGTTTGGAAGGATGCCATGGTGGAAGAATATCAATCCATCATGAAGAATGATGTGTGGGAGATTGTACCGAGACTTGAGGGGAAGTCAGTTGTAACTTCCAGATGGCTATACAAAATAAAAAATGGAGCAGATGGGAGTATTGAAAAATACAAAGCCAGATTTGTTGCCAGAGGGTTCTTTCAGAAAGAGGGAGTCGATTATGATGAGACATTTGCTCTTGTGGCTCAATACACTTCCATCAAATCGATCATTGCTATTGCTTCAGCTATGGGATGGAAGTTGCATCAGATGGATGTCAAGACTGTCTTTCTCAATGGTATTATTGAGAAAGAAGTATATATTGAACAACTAGAAGGGTTTGTTGTCCATGTAAAGAAGTCTCACATATGCAAGCTGAAAAAGGCGTTATATGGACTCAAGCAAGCACCTCGTGCTTGGTATGGACGGATAGACGGATTCCTGGTGAGTCTAGGATTCACCAAGAATGATGCAAACCCCAACCTTTACTACAAGGTTGTGAATGATGAGCCACTGATTTTGGTACTATATGTTGATGACTTGTTTCTTACCAGAAATGAGAAACTTATCTTATTGTATAAGAAGAAACTCGCCTCTGAGTTCGAAATGAAGGATCTTGGATCGATGCACTACTTCTTGGGATTAGAAGTATGGTAGAGGCAGAAATATATTTTCCTAGGACAAGGAAAATACACCATAGATATACTGAAGAGATTTAGAATGTTGGACTGCAAGTCCATAGCTACTTCGATGGATGCAAACTTGAAGAAGCTAAGGGATTCTACTTCAGATTCAAATTTGATTGATCCCACCATGTATCGCCAGTTGATTGGGTCCTTGATGTATCTGACGAATACCAAATCAGATATTTGTTTTGCTGTGAATGTTCTCAATCAATTCATGTGCAAACCGAAGCAGATTCACTGGATTGCTGCAAAACATGTGCTCAAATACTTACGTGGCACTGTGGGATATGGTCTACGATATGATTCAGAATGTGACTTGAAATTGCAAGGGTTTACAGACTCAAATTGGGCCGGATGCTCTACTGGTAGGAAGAGTACTTCAGGATGTTGTTTCAGTCTGGGTTCTGCAGTTATTTCCTAGTGCAGTAGGAAGAAGAACTCAATAGCTCTCAGTACTACAGAGGCCGAGTATATGGCTTCTAGTTCAACAGCCCAAGAAGCAGTCTAGCTTCGTAAACTTCTTGCAAGATTGTTTGGCCAGATTCTAGAGCCAACCGTGATTCAGTGTGATAACCAAAGTTGTGTGCAGATGTCAATGAATCCCATATTTCATGGCAAGTCAAAGCACATAGGGACTCGGTATCACTTCATACGTGATATGGTGCATAAAGGTGCGGTCGAGCTACAGTATATTCCGAGAGATGACCAGATTGCAGATGATCTCAACAAGCCTCTTCCTAGGGTAAAATTTGAATACTTTCTCAGAAGACTTGGAGTAGAAGAGAACGTATCCCTCCTTGAGAGGGAGAGATGACTGAGAGACACTTACCATACCTTTTTCGAGGTACCTCTGCTCGTCCAGGTTCTCAGCCAGGTATGGGAGAAATCCCATCGGCAGATGAGACGGATAGGTAGTAGATGGTTGGGTTCACACCGATGCCTCTACTCATCCAAGTCCTCAGGCAGATATGGGAGAAATCCCATCAGCAGATGAGTCGGACAAGTAGCAGATGGTCATGCGATTGCATGGGTACCTCTACTCGTTCAGGTTCTCAGCCAGGTATGGGAGTACCCCATCGACAGATGAGACGAATAGGAAGTAGATGGTCGTGTACGTGTTCTCATCGAAGATCTCTAGCCAGGTATGGAAGTATTCCATCAGCAATAGAGACAGATAGGTAGTAGAATATTTTCTCTCAGACATCCGGATATAACAAATTCATAAAGACAAACTTCAATACGTTTAGAGATGATGTAGACAGTATAGATGTACATATGAAACACAGATGATCATGATGCTGATATAGACCGAAGAATACCTTCCTTGTTGAGAGGGAGCGTTGGAGTTTGTGCAACTTCAGAAGCTATTCTTATTGTCCTCCTTCGGGAGTTGAACTTGTTGTAATCATTCATACAAACCCTAGAAAGAACAATGTAAGCCTTGGGGTGAAAAGGAAGCAATAAAAGAATAAAACATAAATTATGAAATATAAAATTATATTGCTCCCCCAAGTGAAGTCGGCCCCAGTTAAATACCGAGTGGGAAAACAGTATAAATAGGAGGCGCCCCTCATTATTTCACACAGCAGCAACACAACAACTCAGAGAAGTGCACAATTTTCTGGGAGAGAGAGAAATTCACATACACTGCAGAAGAAGACTGTTTTCAGGGTTTTCATCTTTGGAAAGCATTTCCATATTTTTCTTTTTCCTTTCTTCATTGTACTCTGATCTCAGAATCATTATCTCTAGAGGACTGTTGCTGGGTTTTCTCCCAATTGGGTTTCCCAGGTGAAAAATACTCGTGTTATTGTTCTTTGCTTTGTCTATCTTCTAGTGATCCTATTGATAAATGCAATTTAGATATACTGCTATAATCTTAAGAAAATCTAACAGAGGCTCCCAACAACCTCTACCCCTCTAGCTCCGCAAGTCAACCTTTCTTTTCTCAATTTCTTATCAAGATAAAAGTTGGGTGCCTATTAATCTAGCCAACTCAAATCTTCTCCCTTTCTTGTCACCCAAGGTCGGACCAACCGATAAGGGGAGTTAATACAGGGCGAATATTCGGGCAATGTTTATTGAATCTTGAAACAAAGAATAAAGATATTTAACTATACTAGCCAGCACGATATTGCAAGGATAGCGAATCCAACTCACTTGCAAGGTGTGGGCACAAAAGAATAAACTGAAGCAAAATAACAAACACTAGCCTCACAACCCACTTTCCGAATGGAAAGAGTGGGGAAAAAATAAACTTTCAAAATTGAAAAAAAAATTATTCTAGCCCTTCTTCGATTGCTATGCAAGGGTGGTCAAGCCCAACTTCCTTTGCTAGCAATGGATAGAAAAACTTTGACAAATGAATATTAATCATAGCCACACAACTCTCTTCCTAAAGAAGAGACAGAGAAAACATTAGAAAAAATAAATAATGGAATTAAATCAAGTAACAAATCCTAGCCCCTCTTCATTTGCAATGCAAGGGTGGGTAAGCCCAACCTCCTTTGCATGCAAGGGATGACTGAAAAATAACTTCAACTATAACTTTGAAAAAAAAATATAGAATCAAGTCCAAGATACTCTCTTGAACTTGTTACAATGAAAGAAATTTCAACACAAGAAATGAGAGTAAAGAAGTAGGAAAAGTGGGATTTCACCCCTTCTTGGCAATGGCTTTGAAGTCCTTCCTTTTGGGTAGCCTTTGCACCCTGTTACCACCTAAGTTGTACTTGGTGGATTTTTCAAACAAGCCTGCGAAGTGGAAAAAGTATACTTGTTCATTCTTCAGAGTTCAAAAGTCCACCAGGCTTTTTCTGGGAGTTTGTTCAAAAACAAATTTGTAACACATGTTCATACCCCCTTGGGGAAATTGTAAAAATGTTCTAGCATAGAAAATTTTTATAAAAGGCTCGGCTTCCCAGACTTGAGCATCAAACCGACTAGCTCAGAGTGTTTTTTTCCTTGGTTATTATTGGTTGTTAAACAAATGACTAATAATTTCTGAGTTTTTCACTCACACCTCCAAAGTTAGGGTAGTCATCTTGGTGGTTAGGCCTTAGGAGGTTATCAGAGCCTTCGTGTCAATGTTTTTCAACATGATAGGCATTCTTTTTGAGTCGTATGGACATGTACTAGGTCCCCCTAGAGTTTCGTCGGATTCCGAGAAAAAAAAAATTCCGTTTTTTAAACCATTTTTTAATGGTTTAATTAAAAAACTTCAAAATGTAATAATTGGTGGGTCTGGAGTCCGTTTTTGGCGTGGGGACGCTCATTTCACACTCAGAGCAATATCTTTACCTTGATGGCCATTTTCACTATGTTTCGGGCAGCTAAAACGTCCCAGAAAGGCATTATTTGGCTAAAAGTGCATCAAGATGGCATTTTAATGCTAAATTATGACATATTGACACTAAAGTCAAAAATTCAAAAAAGTCAAAAAAAATAAATTTTAATGGTTAAATGGTGATGGAGCATGGTGGTCCCCATGATGGTAACCTCACTACATAAGAAAAGCGTGCAAAATGTGGTTATAATATAAGGTAGTTAATGTCTCATTAGAGGTGACGTCAACCCACCAAGGAGGAGCTCAAGCTACACTTAATGCCTTGCGATAGTTGGAAAGTGTGGACACCCCCCTATCCACATCACATTTGGAACCTTGGCTTCTGAGGTAATTTACCATTCATTGTTTGTTGTTTTATTAAGCAAGCGAATAATCAAAAGGTGGGTGACATCAACTTTGAATGGGTGATCATGCTAGCATGGTTGGAGGTCACGCTAGCCAAGGAGTGGACCCCATCCTTCTTTCATTTTTTAAACTCTGGAGATAATCAAATATGGGTCCATCATTTACTAAGTTTGAATCCACTTTGAGTCCAGGCAAGTATTTTATTGGTGAGCCTTTGCTCACGTCATATCAAAGTCATACATTTGCGTGAGGTGGGTGAAGCATGAAGATTGGAATTCGTGAGTTGGATTGGTAGGTGAGTGAGGTTTCCTAAATGAGGTGGAACCTCCTCCATACCATCACTTCAGTTTAACTTAGAAGTCACCCCATCGATTCCTTGGATCACTCAAGCTCAACTAAGCTTGATCTTCAGTGTTGGTGAGGCCCCCCTGGGTCTCTCTTTTCCTATTTAAGCAGGTCACTTATCCATTGTTATAGATCGGAAGGTTGAACTACTGTTGGCATACATTGTAATACTTTTCTACGTATTTGTTAATAAAAGGCTTTGGAGGCAATTTTGGCGTGGGATCCATGAATGTTTGGTCAGTGTTGTCTTTGTTATAAATCATTCAGGTAACTTGTATTAGTTCTTTCATATTTGCAATTGTCTCATTGTGAAATGTCTTAGATCACTAAGTTTTATATGATTTCTTGTATGGATCTATAATGTTGCTTAGCTTCTTATCATTTCACACAAGTGCTTGTAATCCCCTTTGCATTTTGTTGAAGGTATTTTACAGGAAACCCGAGCTGGAGCATTTGATGAGCGAGTTGGCTCTCCCTCTTCTCTAGTAATTTCGAAAGAAGAAGCATCATCCCTCGGATCTCACTAAAGGAGGCGTCACCATCCCTTTTATACTTCTTGCTCCATCCTGTTCTATCACTTCTTGATCTAAAAAATTTCAAGTTTACTTTGGTTATTGTTACTTTTCTTATATCTACATTTTAAAGACATATCTGAAGTAGATTAAAACTCCTAAGTCTAGATCTTGTTGAGTGATTAAAAGTTTTTTTTCTTTAATTCTTTAGATATAGCTCTTTTTGCAAGTTGGAAGTTGAAATTCAAAAGGACTTGGTTACGAGGTTTAAAGAGCTTTCAATTTATTTATTTGGCATTTTGTGCTTGAGACTTGCTTGCTATTCTCTTCAAGAGGCAAGCAAAGATCCTAAGAAGACAAGCTTCCTATCTTGCCTTCCTTAGTTTTTTCATTCGGTTGTTACTTAGAAATTATTTTTTTTCGGCAAACTTTGGAAGTTTTCCCAAAGCACTCTTAAAGTGCTTTTGGGCACATTCCACTAATATTTGTTGGTTGTTTTTGCAGGTTTGCGATAAAAGAGAGGGAAACTCTGGCAATTTTTTACAAAATCGACAAAAAAGAAGACAAACAAAGCTTCACCTCGCATAAAAAAAAAAAATTTACAAGTTGTAAGCCTTTGGATCCCAATTTGAGGACCAAAGTGCACTTTCTTCCGCATCATTGTAAAAGCAAAATAAAGTTTGAGTAGACTCATTAGAGCCCGGTCCCCATCCCGCCTAGGGGGATTTGTGTCGATATCCTTTTTTTGTTTTCTTTATAGGCTGTTAGTGTAGTTGTTTTCCTTTATCATTTCATGCTTTATTTAAGTTTATTTGTGCAATAGTAATCTAAATACTTAACCACTGCACTATACCGAAGAACCAAAAGGGAAAAGATTTGAGCAGTGCAGTAATTAGAGAACCTCCGGTTTCATGCATTTTTTGAGTTAAAAATAAACCCCCTTGCTTTCCCAAGTACAAGTTCATGGACAAGGGATTTCCCGAGTACTGAATCTGGAAAGAGACTCTTGGGATTTATCTTTGTAATAAAAAAAACTTGTTTTAAAACATTTAAAATTCACAAGCCCTTCATCCCTGTATTCTCTACTTCCACTGCAGTTTCATCTGATCAGTTGGTAGTATCAAACAGGGATTTAGGTGACTAGCTTAATTAGTTTTCCACTTCAAAATATTTCTCTCCAGGAGAAAATCCAATGCCTCTAATTAAGCCATTGCAATGGAAAAATCCACAAAGGAAGCGGGAACAACTGGGCAGTAACCTCAAGACATCGTTAGGCTATACCCTTGCTGGTGTACTGTTGAACAAGTCTCAAAGACTCCAACCAGGCCACATATTCCTTGCGGGGAGCCGCATCAGTTAATGGTTTTGGACATACTCCCTATACTTCCGGGTATATTGGGAGTTCCCATCCCCTAAGCTAATCAAGATCATTATCACATAAATAAAATCAACCAACAATTTACCCACTCCTTAATCCACTCATCTAATTAATCTTAAAACTTACCAACGAGACACTGCAATACTTATCTGAGACTACAGTAGCAACCCTCATACTAAAGCACTCCATTTCACTGGCACTGGTCTTCCTCATTTTATATTGGTTAAATCAATTTCCGCATATGGTCATGAATGGTGTTTAAATGATAAATGTTGTCGTTGTTATAATTCATTTCTGCAGTAACTCATTGTTAAGATCTTAACTCTTTTCACACTTAGCTCCTAGATTCAATCATTTCTTTCACAACGTAAAAGCTTTAGATTTTACTTTTGTTAGGGGCCACCCATAGTTTTAAAAATCGAAATTAGGCTTGGAATTGGTCGAGGGTTAACTCGGATTTGGACTTGAAATCAGTCATAATAGATTTGAATTTAAAGATTTGGTTTACTCAACAATACATAAAATATTTAAATTTAAAGAAAACAAATAAGTAATGAATTAAATTCGAAATCAGTAATAACTCAACTGATCAGACCTGTTTAGTATTGAATCTATCTATTTAGTGTCTAAACCAGTCGGTTTGGTACCAAACTGGTCACCCAAACCGATTTGATGGTCGGTTCAAATCGATCTCCGGTCTGCTTGGTGGTCTGATTCCAATTTTGTCGATTTTTAAAACTATGGGTCCACCCCCCTTGGCTTCGCTAGGAGTTGGCCTAGACAGAAGAGTTGAGTATCAGGTGACAACACTTGGCTCGAGCTTGCCCCCAAGGTCGCACCCAATGGCTTGAAGATTTCTGCCACGTTACTCGAGGTGCGAATTAGGCGGCAACACACTTTTGTGACTAAAATTCGGCAGTGTTTCCCCTTGTTCTTTCATAAACCTGCTAAAAAACAACAAGCAAAATAGTAGTAAAAATGCCCAAAATCACTTTGGGGCACCATGAGTGTTAGTGAAAAATATATATACACAATTTCTATAAAATTTATATGTAACTAGCTTCAAATAATTTGAGATTGCAAGTAGTTAAACAAGATTTAAAATGTGAATATGATAAAATAAATATTCAGAAATTTATGTTATAAATAAAGAAAAATGCCCTTCGCTCTTCAAAGTTTGAAGAAGTGGGGCATCCAACCGAAGAATCACACTTTTCAGATCAAGCAACCTACAACTTGAGAGATCTTCGCCACACAACTAAAAAGAAGGTGAGATTCATATGATTAGCGAAGAAATCAAACTTCAAGTTCTTAACTACAAAAATGGCTCAAAATGAAGTTCTTAACTACAAAAATGAAAACTCACAAAATCTATGAAGTTCTTAACTACAAAAATAAAAACTCAAAAAATCTATGGCAAAAAATACCACAAATCTCACCAAAGCAAAAACGTTTGCTTCTTTGGCCTCCCCAAACTTGAGCAGCAATTGAGCATGGAAGCAAATCACCATAGAGTAGCAATGACACAAGATTTCCTCTAAAGAATTTTATTCACAAAGCCAAATAGCTGAAAATTACAATGGCTCAAAATGAGAGCAAAATGTATGCAAGAGCAAGAGAGAGGGCAAGAGCATGAGGGATTGTAACCCAAATGAGGAGGGGAAGCCTCCTTAAATAGGAAAAGAGCGAAGGGAGACCCCATTTGCATGTTTTCCACTTGTCACATGAGTGAGGGAAGGATCCATGGAGAGGGGGGCACACTTCCTAAAGAGGGCAACTTCAAACTTATGAAACACCTGCATGCGGGAGGCCTTTTTGCCTCTAATGCCACCTTAGAAACATAACTTGACTTTAGGAAACAATACTTCCACCCTCTAAGTGCCTGATTTCCTTTACTGTCTTAGGAAACTATGTCCAAAACCTTAGCAAAACTTGTCCAAATGACTTCAAAATTGGCCGAAGAGTGTAGAGGGTCTCATGCCATTGATTTTGAGTAACCATACCCCTATTTATGGGAATTATGTTCCACTTAACCCCCTTTACATTACAAATTTTTTATGCTAAGGGACATTTTTAATCACCAAAATTTTAAAAATCCTAGGAAAAACTTAATGAAATTCCGCAAGACTCTAGATAATGTCTAGCATGGTAATATACAACATTTCTAGACCTTAATCACCCCATGGACTCGATCATTAGAACTCCTTTCACCACTTTGGATGAATTTTTGAGTGAAAAACTCATATAATTAAAACCACTAAAAAGGAATTTTAGTTATCTAAGGGAAAAAAACACTCAATGAAAGGATTTCCCTAATAATAAAGTCCTAGGAAACTAAGTTTTACAAAAAACGACCCTCATGCTGACATATCATTACAAAATCCCCCGCAGGGGTCCAAACATTTCATGGAGAAAAGACAAGAGGAGAAAGAAGAAAAACTATCTTGCTTGAAAAACTTTGTCAAGTACATCTTTCTCGTCTTCCAGGTACATGGTACATGGTTTCCCACCTAGTTGGTTAGGTGGTCAACACAAATCAGAGGAGAAGCTTAATCCATCAGATAGAGCCTCAAGTTCCAAGAAGAATAAGAAGAAGAGGTTTGAAAAGACCAAGTGTACCTATCGCAAGAAAGGAAACGATCCAAAGAGTTCATGTATGAAAAAAACTATAGATCAAGTGGCCAAAATTCTTGAACGGAACAACATTTCCCTCCCATAAGGCGCAAGGAAGACTAGTTTTGCAAGCAAGACAGATGATCATGAGAGATGCCATGCATTGAAGGCCGGATTCTCACAATCTCAATCCTTCCTCATACATGATGGAGCCTCCAACCACATGGTTTCCTCTAAAGAGTCATTTTCTTCTTTAGATCTCACTGATGGTCCAAGCATTCACATGGAAGATGATTCTTAAATCCCAGTTGTAAGGAAGGGCACAGTACAATTCAAACATGGTGTGTTCAACAATGTTCTCTATGTACCTTTCTTAGTAGTAAACATGTTATCTGCTTATCATATGACACACACTGGTTCACCAAAGAGAGTTGTTTTTTAACCTGACAAAGTTGAGATTTTAGATATCTTTTATGGGAAGATGATAGCTAAAGGTGCTATAGAGCATGCCTCCAAGGCATATGAGTTCTCACATTTTTTTCCATGCTCACATCAAAGTGCCCTCTTCACCCATACCAATGAGACAAGCAAACTCTAGCATGAGATATTCGATCATCTGAACTTCAAGTACTTGCAGCAGTTGCAAAATGAATAAATGGTTGAAGGATTACCCCTCATAAAGTTCTCTCAAGGAATCTGCAAAGGTTGTTTGGTAGGGAAGCATCCAGAGCGAAAGTATGATGTTGGGAAGGCAAGAAGAGCTTCCTCCACACTTGATTTGATACATAGTGATGTCTCAGGACCAATTCCTATACCTATGAATGGATCCAGATACTTTTTGACCTTCATAGATGACTATTCTAGGTTCTGTTGGATCTATTTTCTTAAGCAAAAGTCTAAGGTGTTTGAGACTTTCAAAGTTTTCAAGGCCTTAGTTACACTGCTAGGAAGAAGATCAAAGTACTCAGATTTGACAATGGAGGGGAGTACATCAAGAGAGAGTTTCAGCAGCTCTGTGCTTCTGATGGCATCCAAATGCAACATTTTGTCCCATACACACCACAACAAAATGGTATAGCTGAGAGGAAGAACCAATCATTAAAAGATATGGCCACCTATCTGCTTGAAGCAAGGGATCTTCCACCATATCTTTAGGCAGAAGCAATGAACTGTGCTTCGTATATTCAGAACAAGGTATCTCACAAGTCAGTGGCTGGGGTCACTCCATTTGAAGCACTAATGGGACATGATCCTAATGTGTCACATCTGAGGGTTTTTGGTTCCAATGCATGGGTCAAATTTCCAAAATCCCATCTAACAAAAGAAAATCTATTCAACCCCAAAGTAGCGAATGCATTCTAATAGGATATGCAGAAGATGCAAAAGCTTACAAACTGATGGAGATTGGAACTTGGAGATGCTTCATTGAAAGAAGTGTCTAGTTCATGAAGAGCCATTGTAAGATCTGCATCTTGTTGAAGAGTGATCCGAAAACAAGATCTTTGCTACTCTACGACGTTAACATGAATTGCATAAAGAGCGTGAATGAAGTTCACAAATCCATAAGAAGAGAACCAAATAGCATAGACAATACGCACATAAAGACAACAAGTTGATAACGGAGTTCGTCCAGGATGGACTACGTCTCTGGGCCTGCTTCTCAATAGGAGGGCCGATCTATAATCTCAGCATAAGGCAAAATACATGGCAATGATACAATGATACCTTGGCGACAATGGTTAGGAAGAGAACCGCTACCCAAAACACAACAAGACTGCTTCCAGTAACTCCGAAGCCTGAAGACGGTGTAAAACGAGTATAAACACTCGTACCTTCCTCCTGCAGAGCTACGCAATCTCCCTTCTCTCCTTTAGCTACAAAGTCTCCACTCCAAAGCATGAGTGGAAAATGGAGAATAAGAGGGTTTATATAGCTTGAGAAGACCCCCTTCACATGTTTCTCATGAATTCTTAGTTACAACAAATTTTCCTAATTGGGCATATGGTTGAAAACCTCCAAGTTTGTTTTGGTTTCTTGTTAATGTGTTTAAATCATATAGTTAGTAAGTTGTGGAACTATACCAACCATAGATATAAACATAGCACTTTTTTAGTTTAAACCCAAACAATAAAGTTTGTTTATAACCCACTTTAAAAGCCATAACCAAAGTTTTTAAAAGAGCACATGCTAAATGCGCTGGGCTTCAAGTGCTGGTCAGAGCTCCTGGTCACGCGGGAGAAAAAACCCTTTGGGGCCCGAAATGCCAAAGCCTACTTTAAATAAATTTAATCACATGCCTTACACAAGGAACTCCTTGTGGGCTAACGGTAAGGCGGAGTGCTTATGCAGGAGAGGTCACAGGGTTGAACCCCGTGGAGGCCATAATTTTTTTGTATTAGACATATTGGCCAATCCCGTGCTGCCACATGGCAGCCTGGGATTGGTCCACCTCATGCCCAATCGGCGTTTAGTCAACCACCAAGTCACTGCCCGTACTGCCATGTGTTCAATCTCCATTGGTCCATACGTACATGCCATGTCACCTCGTCCGTACTGTACGGATGCCACGTGTCATCCTCTTAGTGGTGCCACGTGTCGTCTTTTTGGTTGGTTTGTACACTTGCCATGTCATCTTGTCTGTATCGTACGGATGCCACGTGTCACCCTGTCAGTGGTGCCACGTCCTCATGTTTGTACAGTACGGATGCCACGTGTCACCCTGTTAGTGGTGCCACGTGGCACCTCTTTTTGCCAATTTTGCCTGTTGACCTTATAGAACAGAACGCGATAACTTTCTCATACGGAGTCCGTTTGAGGTGAAACGAACGCCGTTGGAATCGTCTCGACGAGCCCTTCGATCTGGTGCTGGTTTTGCTGAGATTGGAGGACTTCAAAAAATTTTCCTTCTTGGATCCTCCTAGATCATTCCTCCCCACTGAGAAGCTTTTGGCCTCCAAAAGCCTTTACTAATCAACAGATAGGTGAGGGAATTGCTCCCTCACTTTCTCCTTCTCGATCCACTTGGCTTTGCTTGGATGAGTGCCTCTGATGCCCACTCGAAGATAATCAACATCACCTCTGCGAGAAGTCCTTGTTCTTCTGCCCAAGATGACATCTTCCTTTAGCTCATCCATGTACTCAGGAGCAAATTCATCAACTGATGGCAATGAGACATTCTCCCTTTCATCCATGATCATGGGAGGCTCATAGAGTTTCAAGTTCTCCACATTCACCACTGAGTAGATCTGCATGTATGGCGGTAGCTCTAAGCGAAAAGCATTCGTCCCAATCTTCTCCAAGATGGTGAAGGGACCATATCTAATAGGCTTGAGCTTCTTGCCTTCTCCTTTCATCCTCTCCTTGCTGATGTGAAGCCACATTTGATCTCCTACCTAAAATTGATGATCAACTCTATGCTTGTCATGGCGAGCCTTGTACTGGGCTTGACTCTTCTCCAACTGCTCTTACACTGCTTGATGTACTTGTTGAACTCTCTAAATGAACCTGCGGGCTTTGTCTTCATCCTTGGAAGCGCTTGAATCAACCTCTCTCCCATAAGTCAAGTCCAATGGAGTCTTTGGCAAGTACCCAAAGCATGTCTCAAATGGCGAGCTCTGAGTGGAAGAATGCATAGCCCTATTGTAGGCATGCTGCACATACTGGATCTGCTCATCCCATAACTTAGGATGCTTGTTGCAATAACCTCGAAGCAAATGAACAACTGTCCTGTTGACTACCTCTGTCTGTCCGTTGGTCTGTGGATGGAAAGCGGTGCTCCTCTTCAGCTTGGTGTCCATCATACACCATAATTTTGTCCAAAACTCTCCAAGGAATCGGGAGTCCCGATCTGAGATAATGGACGTAGGGAGTCCAAAGTGAACCCATACATGCTGAAAGAAAAGAGAAGGAGCTTGCTCTGCAGTGACCTGCTTTTTACATGGCATAAGAATACACATCTTGCTAAACCTATCCACGACCACATACAAGTAGTCATGACCCCTCCTAGACATAGGCAAACCCCCCACAAAATCCATGGAAATGCTTTCCCAAGGATGGGAAGGAACAGGAAGTGGTGAGTACAGCCCCAATTTTCTATTAGTGGGCTTACAAGTAGAGCACATCACACACCCCTTTACACATTTTGTTACAATGTCTTTCATGCGAGGCCAATACACAAGTCTTTGCAAATGAGCCAAAGTCTTACCCACCCCAAAATGCCCTGATACAAGAGAAGTATGAGCTTCTCGTATTACATGGACTCTTTCACTGATAGGAACACATAACTTGCCCAAATGATAGAGCAACTTTCCCTGCAAATAGTAGTCTTCCACCTATGTGCCATTGGTTAGCTTCTCATAAATCTCCTTGGAAAAATCATCAGTAGCATACTGCTTAATATAACTTTCATGGGACAAAGAAGCATTTTTCAAAACAATAGATGCGACAATAGGAGGTCTAGAGAGCATATTTGCCACTTTGTTACTAGTACCCTTCTTGTACTTGATCACTTGATGGAATTGTTGAAGGAATCCCATCCACCTGAAATGACGAGCTTGCTGGAGCTTAGTCTGGGACTGGAGATACTGCAATGGCTGATGATCGGTATGGATGATCGTCTCCTTACCCATCAAGTAGTGTTTCCACTTCTTGACACTCTGAACCAAAGCATACAACTCTTTGTCATAGGTGGGGTAGTTGATCACTGCTTGAGTAAAAGTCTCTGAATGGTACCAAATAGGCTTGCAGTGCTGCATCAATACTGCCCCCATGGCATATCCACTAGCATCTGTCTCTATCTCAAATGGTTGTTGCAAATCAGGCAAGGCTAGGACTGGGGCGGTGCTGATCTTTCCCTTCAATGTGTCGAAGGCTTTCTGCTGCTTACCTCCCCACTGGAAGGCTTTCTTTACACTTGTTAAGGCATGCAAAGGAGATGCTATGTATGAGAAGTTCTGAATGAACCTTCTCCAATATTGAACAGCTCCTAAAAAGCTTCTCACTTCAGTAGCATTAGTAGGCTTAGGCCAATTGACAATTACATCAACTTTTGAAGGATCAATTTTTTAATTTCCACCTCCTACAATATGACCCAAGTAAACTAATGAAGTTTTGCCAAATTCACACTTTGACAATTTTACATACAATTTCTCCTTTTTCAAAGTGTCCAACACTATCTTTACATGCCCTACATGTGCTTCCCAAGTTTTACTAAAGACCAATATATCATCTAGATAAACAATGACAAAATCATCTAAAAATGGCCGGAAAACATCATTCATTACCCACATAAAGGTTGCAGGTGCATTGCAAAGCCCAAAGGGCATCACCAACCATTCAAATAGACCTTGCTTGGTCTTGAAGGCCGTCTTCCACACATCACTTTCTGCAATTCTGATCTGGTGGTAGCCACTGCGCAAATCCAACTTGGTAAAGAACACAGCATCTTTCAACTGGTCGAGCAAGTCATCTATGCGAGGAAGCGGGTATCGATTCTTGATCGTGATCTTGTTGAGAGTCCGATAGTCAACGCACATCCTCCATGTGCCATCTTTCTTCATCACCAACACAATCGGCGAACCACATGGAGAGGAGATGGGTCTGATCACTCCTTGGTCCAACAAGTCTTGAACCTGCTTCTTAATCTCTGCCATTTCAACTGCGGACAACCTGTACATGCCCACATTAGGAAGAGGGGCATCCTGCTGGAGATGGATCTCATGTTGAATCTCCCTTTTGGGAGGCAAACCTGTAGGTTCCTGAAATATTTCATCATAGTTAGCCACAATATCAATTATAGCCTTTTTATGAGAAGGATCACAACCTTTGAAAGCATTGGATGCTTTAGCATCTTTTGCTCTCACAACCATGAGCATGTATCTCTTATTAGTGTTGATGAGTCTCTTCATCTGTCCTGCACTAACAAGAGTGGTGTTAGCCTTCATACTATGAGCTCTCACAATGTACTCCACCCCATTTTTGGTGAGATGGTACCTGTTCTCATGACGGAAGAATACTGCTTTTCGATCATACAAGTATGGGCTTCCCAATACGATACCGCAAATGTCAAGAGGAACAACATCTAAGTCCACCTCATCGATAAACTTTGAAGCAATAGCAAACCTTAACTTGCATTGCTTAGTCACCTGTAGCTTAGCATTATCACATACCCATCCAAGAGGATAAGGCTTGGGGTGAGGTTTAGTCTGTATGCCCAACTTCCTAACAACTGATTCTGAGATCAAATTTACTTGAGAACCCGGATCAAATAATGTTTCAATCTTTGTATGCTTAGACACAACTCTGATGTGAAACAACTCACTTCTTCTTTTATCATTTTCTTTAGAAACATGAGTAGAACTTGAACCAGTATGAGGAGTTTTGTTACCTTGCATTCCCACGGCTGTAATCATGTTTTCGTCACCTGAGTCGGAACCCAAATCTCGTTGCGCTGTTGCAACGGTCTTTTTCTTCTTTTTGCCTCCATAATGCTTTGGCCTCTGTTCAGGATGCAACTTCCAACAACTTTTTTCATCATGCCCATCAGTGTCGCAATGTTTGCAATGGAGCTTTCCTCCTTCCATCTTGGCAGTAGCTGTCTTCTTGCTCTTGTCTTTCTTTTTGGACTTGTGGTTGTTGTTGGGCTTGAAAGGCTTCTTCGGATGGTCTTCTTGCAAATGCTTCCCCCTGCTCTCAAGATGAGTAGCCTGAACACTTGCTTCATCGACACTAGTAGGATTCAACAACAACAAAGTATGGCGTAGATAATGATGAAGAGCACCAATGTACTTCAAAAGAGTGTCAGGAGAATCTAAAGAAATATTCAACTCTAAAGCTTTCTTTCTAAATTCTTCAGTAAAATTCTGAACACTCTAACCCTTGCCTTGTCTAAAACTTTGCCAATCCATCATAGCCTTTTGAACATAACCCAACGGATAAAATTGCTTACGTAAAGCAGAAATGAAAGCAGACCACGATGAGAGAAGATTACCCATTTGTTTGCTACCTTGCTGAAGCTTGCTTTCCCACCATACAAATGCGGTGCCTGTCAGCCGAAGTGAAGCCAACTGAATCTTCACATCTTCTTCTTTGATCTGCTGGACTCAGCAATAGACCTCAATTTGCGTTTTCCAATTGTTCAGCTTCTCTGCATTCGCTTCCCCATTGAACATGGGCAAATCAAACTTCACATCGAGCTTCAATAAGGGCTTCTTTTGAGGCTCTTTGTGAGGAACCTTGGAATGCTGAGAATGAGATGAGGAAGAAGCACTTGAACTTGTGCTAGAAGCTGAAGGTGAAGAGGGAGGCTCAAGAGGCTCTTCGCCACCTCCTCCTTGGTTAACTGAAGCGTTGCCTTCGTCCTTCACTTCTTTGTCTTCCTTCTTTACTTCACTGCCTTTTCTTTCTTTTGCCATGCATTCTTCATAGTCTGCAAACAAATTGTCTACCTTGTCGGCCATCATGTAGAAGACCTTGTGAAGGTTTTCCTCCATCTCGATGCGGGCATCATTAGCATCCATCTTCCTCCTTCGGTGTGCACGTCCGATCTCGGAATTGTAAGGCTCTAATGTACCCTCACCAGCTTGCAATTTAGCCCTCGTGAGCATCCACACTCACAATCCAACGTCAAATAAACCTGCTCTGATACCACATGATCCGAAAACAAGATCTTTTCTACTCTACGACGTTAACATGAATTGCATAAAGAGTGTGAATGAAGCTCACAAATCCATAAGAAGAGAACCAAACAGCATAGACAATATGCACATAAAGACAACAAGTTGATAACGGAGTTCATCCAGGATGGACTATGTCTCCGGGCCTGCTTCTCAATAGGAGGGTCGATCTATAATCTCAGCATAAGGAAAAATACATGGCAATGATACAATGATACCTTGGCGACAATGGTCAGGAAGAGAACCGCTGCCCAAAACACAACAAGACTGTTTCCAGTAACTCCAAAGCCTGAAGACGGTGTAAAACAAGTATAAACACTCGTACCTTCCTCCTACAGAGCTACGCAATCTCCCTTCTCTCCTTTAGCTACAAAGTCTCCACTCCAAAGCATGAGTGGCAAATGGAGAATAAGAGGGTTTATATAGCTTGAGAAGACCCCCTTCACATGTTTCTCATGAATTCTTAGTTACAACAAATTTGCATAATTGGGCATATGGTTGAAAACCTCCAAATTTGTTTTGGTTTCCTGTTAATGTGTTTAAATCATATAGTTAGTAAGTTGTGGAACTATACCAACCATAGATATAAACATAGCACTTTTTTAGTTTAAATCCAAACAATAAAGTTTGTTTATAACCCACTTTAAAAGCCATAACCAAAGTTTTTAAAAGAGCACGTGCTAAATGCGCTGGGCTTCAAGTGTTGGTCGGAGCTCCTGGTCACGCGAGAGGAAAAACCACGGTCGGGGCTAAGCCCCGGCCCCTTTGGGGCCCGAAATGCCAAAGCCTTCTTTAAATAAATTTAATCCCATGCCTTATACAAGGAACGCCTTGTGGGCTAACGGTAAGGCGGAGCGCTTATGCAGGAGAGGTCACAGGGTCGAACCCCGTGGAGGCCATAATTTTTTTGTATTAGACATATTGGCCAATCCCGTGCTGCCACATGGTGGCCTGGGATTGGTCCACCTCATGCCCAGTCGACGTCTAGTCAACCGCCAAGTCACTGCCCGTACTTCCACGTGTTCAATCTCCATTGGTCCGTACGTACATGCCATGTCACCTCATACGGACTGTACGGATGCCATGTGTCATCCTCTAAGTGGTGCCACGTGTCGTCTTTTGGTTGGTCCATACACCTGCCATGTCCTCATGTTTGCACAGTACATATGCCACGTGTCACCCTGTTAGTGGTGCCACGTGGCACCTCTTTTTGCCAATTTTGCCTGTTGACCTTATAGAACAGAACGCGATAACTTTCTCATACGGAGTCCGTTTCAGGTGAAACGAACGCCGTTGGAATCGTCTCGACAAGCCCTTCGATCTGGTGTTGGTTTTGCTGAGATTGGAGGACTTCAAAATTTTTGCCTTCTTAGATCCTCCTGGATCAAAGAGGAACATAGATCTGATCTACCTACACCATTTGCACATGATGAAGATCAAAATGATGTTTCTTCTGATGATTCAGACTCAGAATTTGAAGACGACCACCAAGTTGAATCAAATCTTGTTATTGAGAAGGAAGAAGATCTAGATCCAACTCCTACTCCTAATCCTCGGCCTAACTGGGCTCAAAGACTCATTGAAGTTGTTGGCAACATTGTTGGGGATCCATCTAACCAAAGAAGAACCAGATCTCAGTACCAAGATGAGAACCTTGCACTATGTCACATAGATCCACTTCTCCCAAAGAGGTGCTACATGAAGGTGGGGTCTAATCCACAGTTCTACAAAGAGGCTTTCCATGATGCAAGATGGCAAGATTCCATTTATGAGGAAAAGGAATCACTACAGAACAATAAGACATGGGATGTTGTCTCTCTTCCTCCAGGGAGAAAGCTTGTCCAGTACAAATGGATCTACAAAACAAAACTTCTATCTAATGGATCTACAACCAAGTACAAGGATCGATTAGTTGTAAAGGGGTACTCTCAAGTTCATGGTTTGGACTACAATGAGACATTCACTCATGTTGCAAGAATGGACTCTATTAGGCTAGTTTTGTCCATTGCAGCTTTGAAACGGTGGGAGGTACATCACATGGATGTGAAGAGTGCCTTCCTACATGGTGACTTGAAAGAAGATATCTACATGAAACAACATGAGGGGTATACTGATGATCCTTCCTTGTTATGCAAGATAAGGAAATCACTATATGGGCTCAAGCAAGCCCCCGGGGCATGATATGCCAAAATGAACGCTTTCTTACTGTCACGAAGATTCGAAAGGTGCAAGTCTCACTATAATGTCTATATGCAGCAGAAGGGAGGTTGCTTATTGTTGATTTTATTATATGTGGATGATTTGCTCATCACCGGTGGTTCATCTACTGGATTGAGGAACATCAGGTTAGCTTTGAGCAAATCTTTCTCCATGACAGATCTAGGGCTACTGAGATAGTTTATTGGTCTTGAAGTAAATAAAATATCTTTAGGGATCATGTTTTCACAGTCCAAATACGTCGATGACTTGCTCAAAATATTTCACATGACTGATTGCAAAGAAACAACTTTTCCTTTCCTATCTGGCTTCAGATTCGAAGAAAGTGGTTCTACTCCCTTGGTTGATAGCACACTCTACAGACTGTTGATGTTTGAGCAAAATCGGAGATACTTGAACTTTAAAACTTTTATTGATCAATTTCAGCACATCTGATTCTCATAAATCAGCCACATATATATCAGCCATGCATATTAGCCATATAAAAATATCATAAATAAATCAGCCATATAAATCAGTCAACCATAAGAGACAAGATATACCCTGGGAAAACCCTCCAAACACGGAGAATGAAAAACCCAACAATTCTTTGAGTATGATATATAGATTTGCAGAGAATGGTTTGCAACACATAAGCATATTGCCCGATAAGAGATAACACCACAGCAGTAAAGAAGAGAGATCCAATGTAACCCTACAAAAACAACTATATGCAACTGTATTGAACTTGCCATATGCCTAGCATATTAATAACAAGCCAAAAAACCTAGCATGTAGAAGGTAGCGCATAGAAGGCTCAGTAAACAAACTGAGAGCACCACATAGTGCATTCACAAGGAGGAGCTAACTAAAACTCCCTCCATGCAAAAATTAGTGCCCTTCCTTTCCTCAATTAGCTTTAACTGAATGCTCACTGTCTTCAACTGAAAGTGAACTGACTTGAACTGAATGTCAACTGTCTTGAGCTAAATGTTAACTGACTTAAATTGAATGTTAATTTACTTGAACTGAATGTTAACTGACTTGAACTGAATGCTAACTGACTTGAACTCAATCTTTAACTGACTGTTGATCACTTCGTTAACGGGATAACTTAAGTGTCATCAATGCTTCACTCTTAGTGCCATCCATGCACAATTGATATTATTAACTTTTGCATGGATCTCTTTAGATAACTAATGCACGTTGATTGATGAACATTAAGCTCTTCTTTATTTAGTTGATTACATTCATTAATAGTTCAATTGTTGCTTGGACTGAGGCATTGATTGAGGACTTTATATTTTTCTAAAGCCTTATAACTTGAGTTCACTTAGACATTTGCATGGGCAATTTGAATTCTCTTTCTCTATGCTTTATCTCATTGTCATTAATTAATTAATGCATGGTCCATATGTGTATTATCTATCCATCTTATCATATCATACTCAGAAGAATTATTCCATACATATTGATGATCATATATATTACCCCGGGCCATATAGTCATATGTTAAAGAAATCCACTCTAGGGGTAGCTAAGCCCTAAAAGAGACTTATAGAACTCAGTGACCATGACTAGTAATCTATCACAGGTCCACAGTCTCGATACACCACAAGACTCCAATCTTGATACAACACAAGATCATCTCCACAATTGGAGATCCGTTCTCATAGGGTACCCTCTATGTGAATCATTGACTTGATATTGAAGAAATTCAATGACATTAATATGGAACTTTTCATTTAACATTATGTCAAACACTTGAGAAACTAGGGTTTATGATTAAAATTTACTTCTTAAATTTGAAATGCAAACCACCAACTCATGAACTTTCCAAAACTAAAGTAAATCATTCACACAAGAATACACAAATTTGGTCAAAGACTAGGCAAAACCCCAACTCTTGGGGAAAACCCTAGAATGAGAAAATTATCATTAAAAAGAGAATCTCAGAAATTTTTCTTTTCAACAAATAAATTATTTCTCTTCCAAACCCTTACTAACAAATTCATTCACCCAAAACAACAACAAATACCTCGATTTTCGAGCAAATAAACTGTTGTACGGTCTCACACGTGCTGTACGGAACTGTACTTTCTGCACACGTGCTATACAGATTCTTTACTTTTAGCAGTTAAATGCTGCCACAAGAATTGTGCCACAACAACAATAAATGTTGTACGTCCCTGTCAGAGTGTTGTACGTATCTGCCTCGGGTTTTGTGCCTCACATGTGTTGTATAGATCTGTCAAATGCAATTAATGTTGTTGTACCTCTTCCTTGGTATTTGTGTTGCTGCTTGTTTTGGGAAATGTGTCAATCTTCTAAGGCATTTCTCTCTCCTTCAGTCTCAAACTCCTCTCTCTCTCCTTATTGATGGTGTCTTTTAATGTGTCATTTACCCTAGTTTTATACTTTAAAAAATTGTAACTACTTATCTAACCACCTAATATGTGGTTGAGATTCATTTACAAAATCTAGGGTCATCATTAAATGCACCCTCATTTAATAATAACTCACTTTAATTATTAAATATCATTTAAGTGAGACCCAATACAATAAAGTACAAAACATCATTTATTTATATATAAATCAACTTTATACATAAATATACACAAGGGATAAATTACATGTCCTCTTTATCACACCACACCAAAACTATAAAGAGGACCTTCAAAGTTAATTTTCTAACACTCCCTCTTAACGAGGAAGGTCACTAGCACTATCTCCATCTCTGACTCCTGCAACAGCTCCCTCCTTCTCTGGAATCAATCTCGAAAACAGATGCTCAACCTCGAACTGAAACTATGAAACCTGAGACTCGACCTGAGTCTCATCCCACTACTCATATGTATCATCACTGGACTGGTTGAGCTGCCTGCCAATGCTCTAGAGAGAGTCACTCTCCTATTCAGAACCATATCTATCAGATGCAACACCATCCTCATTCTCTAACTCTAATAGCTACCCTCCTGCTCCTGCTCCTGGTCATACTATATGCCCTCCCAGGACATAGAATCTTTCCTTGCGATCTCCCAATAAAATAGTGGTCCCAACTGGCTCATCCTTCCAATACAAGAAGACATGGCTAGACCTAACCATCATTCCATAACCTTCATGCTCAACGGATGATACTGAGAGTTTGTTGACTCTCATCCCAGGTACAAACAACACCCCATGTATTTCTACGATCTCACCGAGGTCTAGTTGAAACCTAATTGTTCCAACTCCTCGTATGGCTATCTAAGGACTATCAATAGCTGTCTGGATGAAATGTTCTGGCCCCAACGTTGTGATCATCTGAAAGAAGTCATAGACTCCAGTCATATGTCTGGTTGCCCCACTGTCAACAACCCAGACATTCTCAAAGGATGAACTTCCTACGCTGGAATCAATTGAGACAAGAGAAAACTCTTGCTCAAATTTCATGGCATAATCTTCTACTGCTACAGATGTTGCCATATCTCTTTCAGTCTTTTCTTTCACAATCTTTTTTTCAGTACATTTCGAGGAATAGTGTCCCATCTGCCCACAATGGTAGCACCTAATCGGACTAATGTCTTTCTTCTTCTTGTTTGTCTTTGTTGCAAGGGCTACATTATGCTCCACCTCCTCGCTGACTTGACCACCCAAATCTCCCTCTTGAATCTCCTCTTGGGTAAAATCATCCCACAGCTTGAACCAGTCCAGAAGTTTCTCTCTACCAACAATACATTTGAAAAAAACTTCCCATTTCTTGGTGGAGCCCTTCAGGGCTATCCTCACCAACTCTAAATCTGAGACAATTTCTCCTACTACCGCTACCTCATCTTTGATCTGAGCCACTCGAGTTAGGTAGGAGTTTACACTTTCATCTTTGGTCATCTTCACATTGTGCAACTTGTCCTTCAGCGCCATCTTCCAGTTCTCATTCTTTGCCTCGAACAACTACTTCAAGGTATCCCACATGTCATTAGCAGTCTTTTTCTCTGCCAAATGTGGAATAAGATGATCTTTTACCCCATCCAAGATCATTCTCTAGGCTCTAGATTCAAGGGCTTCATGTTATTCTAAGTCATCCTTGTCAGTAGGCTTTGTCATTTTGGTGTTTGCAAAGTTCCATATCTTCTATTCTTTGAGCACCGCAGTTATTCTAACCTTCCAAGGTAGATAGTTGGATATGCCATCCAACCTATCTTCATACCTAATGCTCATCATCTGAAAACAACTCACAACAAATATTAAACCGAAAAGACAACACAACTCTTCTATGATTCACAGCTTTGAATACTACTTCAACTTGGCTCTGATATTGTAAACAAATTCATGGACATTAATATGGAACTTTTCATTTACACATTATGTCAAACACTTGAGAAACTAGGGTTTATGATTAAAATTTACTTCTTAAATTTGAAATACAAACCACCAACTCAAGAACTTTCCAAGACTGAAGTAAATCATTCACACATGAATACACATAAATTTTGGTCAAAGACCGGGAAAACCCCCAATTCCTGGGGAAAACCCTAGAAAAAGAAAATTATCATTAAAAGGAGAATCACAAAAATTTTCCTTTTCAACAGAGAAATTATTTCTCTTCCAACCCTTACTGACAAATTCATTCCCCCAAAACAACATCAAATACCTCGATGTCCGTGCAAATAGACTATTGTATGGTCTATTGTACGGTCTCACATGCACTGTACGGAACAATATTTTTTGCACACGTGTTGTATGGATTATGTACTTTCAGCAGTTACATGTTTCCTCGAGAATCGTGCCACAGCAGCAATAGATGTTGTACGGCCCTGTCAAACTATTGTACAGATCTGCCTCAGTTTTTGTGCCTCACATGTGCTGTACGGATTTGATAGATGCAATTAATGTTGTTGTACTTCTGCCTTGGTATTTGTGTTGTTGCTTGTCTTAGGAAATGTGTCAATCTTCTAGGGCATTTCTCTCTCCTCCAGTCTCAATCTCGTCTCTCTCTCTCCTTATTGATGTTGTCTTTTAATTTGTCATTTACCCTAGTTTTATACTTTAAAAAATTGTAACTACTTATCTAACCACCTAATCTGTGGTTGAGATTCATTTACAAAATCTAGGGTCATCATTAAATGCACCCTCATTTAATAATAACTCACTTTAATTATTAAATATCATTTAAGTGAAACCCAATACAATAAAGTACAAATTTCAAAACATCATTTATTTATATACAAATCAACTTTATACGTAAATATACACAAGGGACAAATTACATGTCCTCGTTATCACAGCACACCGAAACTATAAAGAGGACCTTTAGAGTTAATTTTCTAACAAATACAACACACAAGTCTAGACTTGATACAACACAAATCCATAGTATTGATACAACACAAGACCAGTCTTGATATTACTCACAAGACTCAGCTTGATATTAATCACAAGCTCTACAATACAATATCACCACCTCAATCTTATGAGGATACTTAGCACTTGATAAAACACAATGTTCCCAACTTGATACCACACAAGTCTTGGAGAATGACTCCTGGTGTTGTACAATCAACACAGACAACTGATTGGTAACATATTGTACTTGACACATTCGAGACCAGATATGTCTTATGCTGCTAGTGTTGTTGCAAGGTACATGTAGGAGCCACATGAGCTGCATTGGAAAGAAGCAAAGAGAATCTTGCACTATGTGCAGGATACTCGAGAGTTTGGGATTCACTATTATGATAGTGCTCAGTTAGATCTAGTTGGTTTCACTGACTCAAATTAGGCTAGAGACAGTACTAACAAAAATCTACTTCAGGTTTTTTGTTCATGTTGGGATCGATACCAATCTGTTGGTCAAGCAAGAAGCAAGCAACTCTTAACCTCTCTTCAACTAAAGCAGAGTACAAGGGGGTTGTGAATGCTGCAATTCAGGAAGATTGGTTACATGGAATTCTGACATAGTTTGGCATTCGCTCTTCACCTTCGGTAGACCTTTTTTGTGATAATCAAAGTGCAATTAAGATTTCCAGTGATCCAGTACAAAAACAACGGACCAAACATAGAGGTTCACATGCACTATATCAGGGAACTAGTGCACAACAGGACCATCACATTGCATTACTACCCTACAGAGGAGCAGGTTGCAGACATTTTCACAAAGTATTTCACTCAGAAGATATTTGTCTATCTTAGATCTCTACTTGGTGTGAAGGCTGATTGAGTTCCCTAGTTGTTCATTTTTTAGGGGGAGTTTTTTTCCCATCAATTTTTCCCTGTTTCCTTAGTTTCATGAGCAGTTATTTTTTCAATATTATTGTATGGGTGACCTTTAGTCGCAATTTCTAAGGCCCAGGTTGTCTAAGTTTGAATTAAGGGGGGGTGTTAGGATTATTTAATAATCCTCCCTTGTCCACCTTATTCATTTAGTCACTTTCCTAGTTTAGGATGATGTTATCACTTCCTAGTATTATACAAATGTTATCTAGGGCCCACTAGCCACTTGATGCGCCCTCATGCATGAGTTTAGGACCTCTGGAGACCAATCCCTAGATTTTAGGAGGCCACTCAATGTTCTAGGAGTTCCACCTTCAATTAACCTTGATCTAAGTGGAGTTAAACTCTGATGGCCACTTTCAGTTAGCCAAGTCTCCTAATGTGCCACTTTTGTATGGGATTTGCATGATTTAAGGATAAAGGCGCCCATGCTCACCTACCAACTTAATTAACTAATTGCTAACTGATTCAGTTGATGTCTACAGTGGTGATATTTCCTAAGTTAGTCATGTCTACAGTCAGAGATTCGAATCACTCTTGTGTTATTCAAATTTCTGCCATTGTATTATGTATTGTTTATACACACACATTAATGATAATTGTTACAAGTTTAGTGCTGGCAATTGTTATTTCTTCCATGATTAATTTTACAATGTATTTTTACCAATTTTTACACTACAATTCATCTTTCTTCCTAGTTCTTTCACTGTAAGGTATTCTCTAGCCTGATGATCTCCTTAGTTCATAATTTCACATAAAGCTCTAGGTATAGGCTTAGTGAAACTAGGAGGGAGGCCTAAAGTTCTAGGTATGGTCTTAGTGAAACTAAGAGGGAGGCCTAAAGTTCTAGGTATGGTCTTAGTGAAACTAAGAGGGAGGCCAATGCCACCACACCAAACCCTGTTCCCTGTTCTGCTCTTTAGGTTGACTCTTATCCAAATCAAGTGAGGCTTCCCTAGGATGAATTGCTAAAGCTTGTAATAAGGTTGAGGGTGAAATGAAGAGATAGCTTAAGAAAAATGGTTTATGATAGAAAATGAGAAAAAAGGATGAATGGACTGGAGACTAGTGTCTTATCTATTGAGCGAATGGGGTCAACCACGGTCAATATGAAGGATTTAAAGGAAAGATTAGGAGGATTAGGGTAGAAAGCTTGCATACCCTAGCCACTCTCTAATGGCTTTACTAATTTCAAAAAACTACAAAGGGTAGATTATATATTTTACAATGATTTCAAAGGATAATTGACATGAAAGGGTAAGAGAGCATATAACCAAGATTTGAAAGACATACCACACCTATCCCTTCCTACTCACACCCATCACATAGAGGAAGAAGTGCTTTACTTACTTCATTAGCCCAAAACCATTATCATTTGAAGATTTCATCCATAACTAAAATATGAGAAGCACAGGGTCGCAAGCTTACATACCCTAGTCACTCTCTAACGTCTTTACTAATTTCAAAAATCTACAAAGTTAAAATACTAGATCAGATATTTTCCAATGATTTTGTAAGCATAATTTCCATGAAAGGATAAGAGAGCATATAACCAAGGTTTGAGAGACATGCCACACCTATTAGTTCCAATTGACAAGTACAACCATCACATAGAACAATAAGAGATTTACTTATTTCATTAGCCCAAAACCATTGTCATTTGAAGATTTTATCCATAAGTAAAAGATGAGACGCATATTACCACTCAAGAGATTACTCTTTGATTCACCATCCAAAGAAACCAATAGATATTCAATTAGGCCGAATGGAATTTCTCCTCAAATCCAACGATGAGCAATGAAGGAGAGAACAAAGCCTTATAGCTTTCAACTCATCTTTTTCCTACAATAAAATAATAATAAAATCCTATATCTAGCCTACGGAGGAGTAAAGAAACCAAAATACTCCAACTATATGCATAAAATAAGGTGGTCAAATGCACTTGTACTAGTCTCAATAAATAAAGCGAGGAACGCCTCCACAAGTGAGGGATAATAACAAGTAGAAGACCAACATCTAGCCTCCATAAGTTAATAAAATGAAGCTCCATTAGAATAGGTCTTCGAGGCAATGAATGAGCCATAGATCGAGGGTTTGACCACATAGATCTCCTCCAATACCAAAATGACCTCCTCAAAATCCATGTAGAACACCTCTAAAGTGGACCAACCCATCATAAATGTGCAATAGACACCCTCCAAGGTGAACACTCCAACAATATAATCATGAAAAGTGTGCAAGCAACTCTTCTTGTATTGAAGTGTTCCATCAATCAAGGCTAGGAATGAGTCAAAGATGCTCCAAGAAGTGGACACTCCTCAAAATACGGTATAAAACCTCACGTGGAATGCTTCAAAGATGGACGACTCAATGAATAGGCTCCCATAGGTGGAATGCTCCTTCAAATAAGTCATGAATGCAATAATAACCTCAAAGGAGTGGACACTCCTTTTGACCCCATCAATGAGTAATGAATGCCCTCCACTAAATGATGTCCACATATCAACCAACTCATCAATACATATACGAGAGATATATATATGAACAAAGGAGAGCACCAATCAATACTAAAAGCATCAATCCCACGAGAAAGGTGTCCACAATAGCAAACCAACTCCATGAAGAAGGAGGATAACCCCATCTCCAAGCAATGAACAAGCCTCCATACGTGCCAAAAGAGAAACAAGTGAAGCATTCTGGCCAATAATGATAGATAAGAGCACCAATATTTCATCTAAATCTATGAGCAAGAGAACGCTCCATGAGAAATGAGTGCTAGGCCATAAAACATATGCTAGAAAGGAGGGTGGGTGCTCCATAGAATATCAACAATAACATATCCCCAAGTATAAGCCACACCACATGAGCTAGATCACTCCATTAGAATGCCTACAATGATCAAATCATGCAAATAAGAAAAGTGCTCTACCAACAAGGGCCATCCATCCACAAAGATGCCAAGTATAACCACAAACGCTAAGGTGCTCCAAGGAAAACTCACCACAAGTCATCTCTATGTGTGAATCACGACCAATGAGCAAGAGCACTCTAAAAGATATGATGATCATGATAGGGTACTCTGTCAATAAGTGAACAATATGTCATGAACCAGCAATGTATGAGTGAATTGAACCATCATGTTCTATCTAGGAGGCATCATACCCTCATAAAAATATCCATAGATGATTTAACAAGTAGCACTTTACTAACCCATCTTACAAATTTGGGAGAGCCTAAGTTGGTGACAAAGACTTTTCCATAAGGTGAGGACATGGGTAGTAAAAGCCTCAAAATCTTCAACAAAGCAATGTTCATCAATCTCGGGTAGCCCTAAGCTATGACTCTCAGGGTGTCTAGCTTTGCTTCTTGGCAATGACAGCAAATGCTATCACTCAAGAAATAAAGGAATCAAATGACAAAGAGGAAAACTGGCAATGTCACCTCACACAAACCCTCACTTAGGGCTAGTGCTTACCATCCTCAAAGGGTATCCCTAGTATTTGAATTTTGAAGTTAAAATATTTCAAGTGTACCTTATAAAAGACTTCCAATGTTCAATATGTACTCCCTGAAGTTTTAGAAATTAGACAAATTTATGCCTTAAAACTCTTGGAACAGCAATAACACTTCATATTTTTTTGTTAGAACGTAAAATCAGAATTTCCCTTCATAAATCTGCTGAATCTACTTCAGATCTGCAACCAGAAGTTTCAGATATGCAAGTAAAACACTCAAACCAGCAAAGCAAATTCTTCTTTTTTATGTATATTTGATCAATGCCTTAAGACTTAAACCCTTGATGGAATGGAGTCATAAAAAGAGAGAAAATTGACAGAGTAAGCCATTTATTCCAAGCCTAACAGCTCAAGAAACATTCATCACTGAAAAAGGGTTGATTTTGATGCCAATCATGAGATGCAGATGAGATTGAAGATGAGTGCAAGTGATGGTATGTTTTGGCAGTAGCATTAACCAATGAAGAAGGGACATCACCAACAAATGAAGACTATGAAGACTACTAAGGGTACCTAATAAAATGGAGGGGCAAATGTTATACCCAATTAATCATTAAATCTATTGTGTCGTGTAGTGTACTTTGTCCATTTTGGTGATGATGTACTTTATTATAAAGTGGTTCATGAGTTATGTTGCAAGATCATTATGAATTCTTAGTTACAAAGTCTTAGTTTAAAAGTCCTGGTTAGGAAGTCCTAACCAGCTGATAAATAAGTCGTCAATTGTCATCTAGGTGATCATATTTATATAAAGACACCCCCCTTCTTTATATGAAGTTCTCATCATGAGTGGAAGAGTTCCTCATGTATATTTTGCATTGCTTCTACTTTTGTTGATCACGTGCACATTATGCAAATAATGAGTTGAATAAGAGCTTTTTCAATAGATATCGGGAATGGCGTGAGTCGTGACTGTTTCTTCCCTTTCTCTTATTTATTTGATTCATGTGCATGCGTAATACTATTTCTTGATTAACTGTCTCATTATCATTCCAAAACTCACGAGTTGAGTTGAATTTCTACTCTCATCTCTTCTCTTATCTCAACGTTAACATAGGCAAGGCAGTCGTCCCCTAAATGAGTAAATATACTACACTAATGGTTGTCAAAAATGTGTGCTGTAGATTCTAAGAATAAAACTATAAAGAAATCTTGAACATATATTATTATTTGTATGCTAGGAAGTCAAATAGAATGAAAATGCGGTTGTCAAAAATGTGTGCTGTAGATTTTAAGAATAAAACTATAAAGAAATCTGGAACATATATTATTATTTGTATGCTAGGAAGTCAAATAGCATGAAAATTCGGTGGGAGCTAATTTTATAGATGTATATTAGAGGTAATTTTAAATTTGTAAACTAAGGGCAAGCTAATTTGTCACAATTTACTATTTACTGAACAATTCTATTTCAACCCTTCACAAGAAGCTGGGGTATCTAATAGCAGTTAAAAGCTTAAAATGACTCTTTAAGGGAAATATTTTAATCTGATGATTTGCAGCAAATTAAAATACTATATGTCAATAATTATAAAAAAATACAAAACTTGAACAATAAAAGAAACCCCTCAAAATACCTCTTAATTAGAAATGAGATGAGAAGAGAATAAAATGATTCCATTGCAATTTTCACTACTTACAAAATTGTAAAAGGTTAACTCGGTAGATAACCTACCTGGGTCTCTATTACTCCCTCTACTATGCACTCCTTGCCTTCTGTATTGGCCAACTTGGCATCTAACTTGGGCACATTGGATTCTGCTTTGGACGCCATATTATACTTGGAACAGAAAAAGAAACGGAAATAAATGACTTTTAACCTTGCCAAAAAAAATTAGAGACATGATGAACACTAATTGATAACAAAAGTTTTAAAATCTAGTCCTGGACGAGTAAACATAAAATATAAACAAATAAGTGGCATTTGATGAAAACACTCATGGATAATAATATAAAATTATTGTTTTCACCTTTACAATTCTAATCAAAAATCTTTGAGCAAAGTAACTACAAGTTCATGGAATTTTACAGCACCCCTAACAATTGCGTTATGAATTTTTTAATAGAACTAATTGCATAGATTCCATGAAATATTATGTATTTGTTCTACTTTGGTGCAAAGGTTCTAAAGCTCAAAGCATAAAAAGTACCATACTATACCTACGAGTTCACTGCCAATAGAACTAATTGCATGGATTCCATGAAATATTATGTATTTGTTCTACTTTGGTGCAAAGGTTCTAAAGCTCAAAGCATAAAAAGTACCATACTATACCTACGAGTTCATCTTGACAGTGATAGTGAGGTGAAATTTTCTCAACAAGTGCTACTTTTATTGATCAACTAGGCCATGAATAAATGTGTAGACTGATTTTTCCATGTTTTTAAAAAGGCATGAATTTTATATTACAATGGAAACGAACAAAATTACAATAATGATATCATTAATTAGCTATGTGGTAATTCAATGGGCTCCCTCTCCCGACACAATTAAGCAAGCTAACATATCAAACTTAACGCCAAAGTGAATCTATATCTTTTCTATACAATCTAACCATTAACGCCAAAGTGAATCTATATCTTTTCTATACAATCTAACCATGATTGGAATTTGTAAACTTATATCATCTTTTAAATGCAATAACTCTCCAAAGGTAAGGTTGGTCGTGTTATCGCATTCTTGGTAGCTGGGGGCTACTACTTATTTTTATAGATCAGATGTTAGTTTTGAGGCGAGTCCTTACACTTGAGGTAGATGAGCATGCCAAAGCACATCATCGGTGCATAATTTTATCTTATTATCAGCAACTGGATCATTCAGGGGCGGTAGTTATGGGGCCACCCTAGTTACTTTGAGCCCTCTTCATGACATCCCTTGTTAGGCATATTCAGACCTTGGTTCACTGGAGCAGACCAATCATTTGGATGAATTTTTTTTCTTGCCATGCAGATACAACGATGACGATTGTTAACGGGAATATTGTCTGCATGGGGCGGATCTAGAACAAAAAGCCACAGCGATGCATCCTTCTCCTAGATAATTGAACTATTTGAATGTTAAGCTTTCCTTACCTCAGTGTTGAAGGTTGTCCTTGCTTTACGGATCCTTTGCGACCAAATATACTTGTAAAGAACATGAAGAAAAAGAAAAAATGGTGAAAGCAACAAGACAATCCAAATACCTATACTAATAGTCAAGGAGAAAAGTAATGAACAATTGAGATTGGCACAAATCGTTCATGGAAAAGGAGAACATGTTTGTATTAATAACATAAGAAGAAGAAGCTACAACCGAATCCTTGATGTTGAAGCCTCATTCTCATAATGTCTTTGACATCACTCTTACACACACTCTACAAGCTTTGCAAGCCTCACTCACAATCATAGTCCCTTGCCTCCTATACCAGCTATGATTCCAGCAGCATGAAGATGCTCTCTTGGTATTCTTCCCTCCTCACCTATGTGAGGAAGCTTGTATAAATAGGCCAAAGGAAGCCAAATGGGTTGAGATCTGTTGAGAAGAAGGTAGGGAATGATCCCTAAGGGTTAGGAGCTCGAGTGCCACCTATTCCAAGCAGTTGGGATCAACCTCCACAGGGACTTTCATCTAGAAAGTTCTCGAAATCTCCTTTTTCTTTCCTTTTTGACAGTACTGACATCTTCTGCATATGGGCAAGCTGTGTCGATGCTCTTTGTCTTGAGGCCAAGAGTGTCATCAATGCACTATGTCAGCAGGAAAAAGGCGCCAAGCAAGTTTGATGCCCTATGTCAAGAGACAAGGTGTGCCAGAAATCCTAGGACTGGGAGAAAAGCTCTCAAAAAGATGTCTAAACCATGTCACTTCAAAGGATTGAGCATAACTACCAATTTCAGGTGTAACAACAATACATATAAATTACAGATAAATTTCATAAGTTGTATTGGTAGACAAACTATGTTAGGTTATTTGGTGATCATTATTTTACTATGGTTATTATAGTTGGGCTTGCACTTGGAGTGATATAGCAACTTTAGTGTTATGTATCTTTTGCATGCTTTTCTTTGGGTTAATCCATATGTAAAGTATAGATTAGTTCCCTCTCTCCTGGTTCCATATCATAGTCTTACTCCATTTATCTGTTTTTTCCACTTGATTCGCAAAACCCTTGACTTGCACTTGACTGATAAACCTAAGGACCTCCCCCTTTGTGACCTCTTTGACTTGACAACCTCCATGTCTTTTGTGTCTCGGCTCTAGAGTGTGTGGCTGCCTTCAATCTTATTGATCTCTTTCGTCTGGTAGTTCTGTTACCAGTTGCACTCAATTGGACTTTCAATGAGCCGCCAAGGAAGAACAAACACTTGTTCAATTTCAAGAGTTCAGAAGCCCATTCAAGCCTTCCAAGGCCCCTTTTTCATTTTTTTTACCACATGTTCATACCTTGCGGGGAAGTTGTAAAAGATGTGCTAGCATGGGTTTTTTGTAAATAACTTGGCTTCCTAGGACTTAAACATCAATCCGGGTATTCCAAGGTGTTTTTTCCTTGTTAATTATATGTTGTTGAATAAACGACATAAAATTTTCAAGTTTTTTCATCGTTCCTCCAAAGCTGGAATGGTCGTCTTGGTGGTTAGGCCTCAAGAGGTTATTAAAGTTCATGGTTCAATGTATATGAACATGCTAAACATTATTATTAAGTCATGTGGACATGTGTTAGGTCCCCCTAGGTTGTATTTCATGTTTTGAGAAAAATCATTTTTCCCGCAAACATAGGCTATTTTTTAATAGTTTAATTGGGGAAATCATTAATGTAATAAAAGTGTGATTAGAAGTCGGATTTTTCCATGGGGGTACTCATTTTCTAACTCAGAGCACCCGTTGTACCCTTTAAACCATTTTTCCTAAGTCTTAAGTGATAAATTTATCACTTAATTCAAAAATCTCCAAAAAATCCAAAAATCAATTAAAAAATTAAAAAATAATTAAAATTAAAATGGAGAGAATATCCAAAATTCTAATTGAGTGGATTCTTGTCCGATTTGATTGAAATCGATTTCATTCGACTTACTTGAGTGAGGGCGAGTTCTCTCCTAGACTTAAGCATGAGCTTCAATGGTGATTGAGGTAGCTACGAGTTGACATCCCCTTCATCTCCAGTGATGGTTGTGCCCCCCTGGGTATACTCTGGCTATAAATAAAGCTTTTCTCTCCCCCATTCAAAGACGTTGGAATGTACTGGGAAGAGTTGGCAATTGTAACTCGTATTCATTTGAGAAATAAAGAGACTTTGGAGGTCTAGATTGAGTTGTGCCCTAGAGGAGTGAATGTTTTATCTTCCAGCTATATGGAGGTAATCAGTATTTGAAATATTATGCATGCAATGAATCATATGTAGTTTACTGGAAAGGTTTGGTTCAAATTTGGTAATATAGTTTAGTCATTTTGTTTAATGATCTGAGCTATTGAGAATAGATATTTAAATATTTGAATAAATGCTTCATTTGCTTATGGATGCCTTTACTTCGATCTATTGAATATATATCCTCCTACATTTGATCTTGTTTATATAAGTGTGTGATATTGGTTCAAATTTGGTAATATAGTTTAGTCATTTTTTTAATGACCTGAGCTATTGAGAATAGATATTTAAATATTCGAATGAATGCTTCATTTGCTTATGGATGCCTTTACTTCGATCCATTGAATATATATCCTCCTACATTTGACCTTGTTTATATAAGTGTGTGATATGCAGATTACTGTGACGGGATACATGGAGGATCTTGTTTGATCATTCATCTTTTCTTGTTACTAATATTATTTGCTACAGATAAAAAGGTTCCTCAGCACACCACATGTGAAGCTTCAAGGACACTCTTCTCTCCAAACTTTCTCCCTTTTTCCTTCTCCCAATTTCTTATTATCATTTCGGTTTCGGTGTTTTAAAAGAATCGCAATTCTAGATCTAAAAATAACTTGATATTCATAAATAAATCTTGAATGTTTTTTGCTTTATAGATCTAACCGAAAACTTCAAAGTTCCATCTTTTCTGAGTTTAGATCTAGGATACTAGCTTTCTTATTTTAAGTCATTTTTCTAGTAAAAACAAAAGGTTTGATTTATAAGTTAGCACTTGATTTTATTTTCATACCTAGCAAGTTAGTGCTCCAATTTGTTTGCTATCCTTAAGAGGCAAACAAATACCGTGTGAATACATCTTTTTTAGCTCACTTTCTCAGACACTTTTTACCTAGTTTTTACTATTTTTACTTCGAAATTTTTCGGCAATATTTTTGTATTTTTTCCAAACACTCTTAAAGTGTTTTGGGGCATTTTTAGTTAATGTTTGCTTTCTATTTTGCAGTTTTTATGAAAAAATAGGAGGAAGCTCTGCCGAAAATTCAAAAATTTGAAGTAAAAGAAAACTAACGAAGCTCCCCTTTAAAAAAAAATTCAATTTTTCAAGTTGTTGTAAGCCTTTGGATCCAAATTTGTGGACCAAAATGAATTCTTTCATCATTGTAAAAAGTTAATAATCTTTAAAGTAGGCTCATCAAAGCCCACTCCTCATCCCTCCTAGGGGGATTCGCGTCGGTGCACCATTTTTGTGATTTGTGATTTTTAGCTAGTTTAATTTGTTTTTCTATTTATGCTTTATTTTGGTGATTAAAATAAAAGTAATACTTACCCCATGCTCTCCCGAGTATCCTGAAAAAGGGGAAAGAAATTCGTGGTAGAATTTAATTAGAAAATCTTTCTTTTTGTTTCTGCAGTATTTAAAATAAACACCCTTGCTCTCCTGAGTACGGTTTATGGATAAGGGCTTACCTGAGTACTGAACCTGAAAAGAGATTCTTGGGATTTACATTTTCTAATCAGACAAATTTCGTTCAAAAAATATTTAAAACCAACAAGGCCCTCATCCTCATATGCTCTACTTCCACTGCAGCTTCGTCTGATCAGTTGGTTGTATCAAAAAAGGATTTGGGTGACTAGTAATTAGTTTCATCTTTTAATAAATCTCTTGAACAACGAAAATCCAGTGTTGTGTTTTTCTTTGTGTGGGGAAATTGTGCAGAGAAAGCAGGAACAACCGAAAAGCAACCGTGGGGCCCCGTTAGGCTACATCCTTGTTGATGTAGTGTTGAAAATCCCCCCATGACTCCATTCACCCCACATTTCCTCGTGTGCTACCACACTTAGTGAGTCTGGATATATTCCTTGTACTTTTGTGGTATATCGAGAACCCCCCTCCTTGCTAATAATCCAGATAATTACCACATTAATAAAACCAACTAAGAATTTACCCACTCCCTTAATTACTCATCTAATAATCTAAAATTTACCAACCGAGACATTGCAATACATTCGCTGAGACTACACTAGCAACCCACATTGGCAAAGCACTTTCTTTATTTTAGCACTGATCTATTATGTTATTTTTAACATAAGTTAATTCCGCATTGTGTCTTGAATATTGTGTGTCTATTTGACTAAGGGTTTCTAAAGTAATTTTACTTGCAGTAATTGGTGGGCAATATTTAAATTCATTCCATTTTAAAACTCCTAGAAAATATGTGTTTCCTACTTTCATAGTTAGAAACAACCTTAGATTTATATTTTATAGGGTCCACCCCACTTGGCTTCACTAGGAGTTGGCCTAGACGAAGGAGCTGAGTATCAGGTGACAACACTTGGCTCAAGCTTGCCCCCAAGGTCGCACCCAGTGGCTTGAATATTTCTACCACGTTACCCGAGGTGCGAATTAGGCGGCAACAAGTTCAAGATGTTTGAGTGCAATTAGCTTGGCCTAGTCATCGAAAGTGTATCCCCTAGACTCGAAGAAAGTACTCCTAAAACTCTTAAATGCTTAAAAGTCCTTGAAATTAGTTAGTGGCTAAAGGGGTAGGTACTCATCCTTTGTATGATGGTCCGCCTACTTTCACTTAAAAAAGGCATTATTGTGGTAACTTCATCGCACCTATGGACGATGACTAGCAGTGGAGCTAAGGTCGTGGCAGTACTAGGGCTCACGAAGCTTTCCAGGTCCAGTAACTTTTAGTCACAAAGCTAACTAAAGGAAAATCAAATGTGAAAAATGTGCTTAAATGATATATCCAAAGAAATGTGAAATGAAATGAAAGTCAAATGCAAAAGTTGTGAAATAAATGGGGAACTTGTTGTGGATTTTTCCTAAGCAACATCGAGAGCCATTCTCTTGGAAAATGGAGACATCTGGTCAAGTACCAGGATGTGGAACCAGTCCAGCACTGGGGGGAACTCAGCCTTGAGCTGAGTATCCATTCTTTGAATGGAGACATTTGGTCAAGTACCAAGATGTGGAACCAGTCCATCACTGGGGGAACTCATCCTTGAGTTAAGTAGCCATCTTTGAATGGAGACATCTGGTCAAGGACCAGGATGTGGAACCAGTCCAGCACTAGGGGAACTCAACCTTGAGTTAAGTAGCCATTATTTGAATGGAGGCACCTGGTCAGTCACCAGGAAGAGGAACCAGTCTAAGCACTAGGTGAACTCAACCTAGAGTTGAGTGGCCATTCTTTGAATGGAGGTACTTGATGAACCAGTCCAGGATTGGGGGATTTTGCCTAGGGCTGAGAGCCATTCTCCAGGAGAATGGAGGCGCCCGATCAGTTACCAGGACATCACTATAAGTCCTAGACTGGGTCTAGGCATGTTAGGGATTCCTATCCTTGATCTGTGGGCTTTGTGATCTTCTCCAGGGATTAGCTACCCCTAGTTAAGACACCTAGTACTCGATATTGGTGGCACAAGGAGTTTGAGATAAAAGCATTAGTAATTCTCCCTACTTATGATGATGTACTTCGAGCGGGTTTGAAGGACCCCTATGAACACTTGCATTGACCACAGGGCACTTGAAGAAGGCTAAAAGGTAAAAGTCAAAAATACATAAGGACCCTTGGACCACTAAGGAGTCAAAGTGAAAATGCAAAAAGGCCTTTAGTATTGCTAAAAGTAAAAGAATAAAACCCTATTATTTTATTCTTTTGTGTATGGTCCACATCCAGGTGACTAAAAGCCTATAAAAGAAGATCAACTCCATTTTATTTTACACACACTTCATCATCAAGCTTAACTGCTCTCTTAAAGGCTGAAGATTTCGCTGGTCTACTATAGTTGTTGGTGATCTTTGTTGTTGTGCACTAGCATGGCGGTTTTGGCTATCTAAAGCATCACTTCCTCTTGCTCACATACCCTAATCAACTAGGGTATTCTTCCTTTTTGTTCACGGTCATCCAGGAGCAGAAGCAGGGCATCTTCCAGGCAGCCCTAAACAGCCCACGAGTTCAGGTCAGCACCCTAACTCCTCACGGGAAGGAATCTCTTCATCTCGGGCAGGCCTTCTCTATCACGGGCAGCCTTCATTCAGTCTCGGGCAGCCTGCATCTTCATGGGAAGTCTCTTTCCAGGCTCGGGCTGTAAACAAACTTCGGGAAGCCACCACAGAGCTCCAGGGAGCCACCACAAAGCTAGGGCAACCACCACAAAGCTCCGGGAAACCATAACAAAGGTTCAAGCAGCCACCACAAAGCTCCGAGATGCCACCACAGAGCTAAGGCAGCCACCACAAAACTATCCGGCAGAATGAAGAACTCACGGGAAGACCTAAAAGGTGTCCGAGCAACTACATAGCAAACTCGGACAGGCTGTAACAGTCCGGATCTGGTCCGGGCAGTCCACCAACAGTCTCGGTCGATCTCAAAAAATCTCGGGCAGGCTGCAGGCAGACAGAACAAAGGCTCGGGTAGTGAAGACAGTTCCAGGCAGGATTCTGGGTAGCATACAGAGAAGCTCAGGAAGCCTAGATCTGGCTCAGGTATTCTCCGAGCAGCCTTCTGTGACTTCCGAGCAGTCACGGATTTACCCCAGCAGTTCGTGCAAGGTAAAGACAAGATTGAGCAATGAAGGAAAAATTTCGGGCAGCAAGAAAAGTCTTCTGGGAAGCAAATACAAAATCAAGGGAGAAAGCCCTAATTTGTTTTTTCTTGGTGAAATTTGTCTTTGTGACATTTTTTGTCAAAGTTGACTAGGGTTTAAAAATTGCTCATCCTGCTAGGGCTTGACAAATTATGAAAAACATTCATCTCAAAATACTGAGAATGCAAACTCAATCATCTCATTTAACTGCATTTAAGGGATGAATTACTAATGCTTTTGGGGTTTTTTTCCTTTAAAGGTTTCCCCATGAAAACATCTTGTGTTCATATATGTTGATGTTTTGATTTATCTATTGCACTTGTCTTATTGTTATCTTACAGTCTACAAAAAATTAAAGAATACATGCTAATGCTAAAATTCAACATTTGTTAGAGTCGAAAGGGTGCCTTTCAAGCACTTTATCCGTTTGTAAGACACCTCCATCCCCTATTGCCTGCTAGTACAACAAATGTCATTATAGCCCTTTAAATCCCAGTTCTCCAAAGGTAAATTAAGTCTATCCAAATGTCAAACCTCACTTTAACCAAAGCCAATATTGTTATGCTCTCCACCTCACCAAGGAAAGAGAAAGGGGATTGATAGTTTACATTTGTAATTAATGTGAATTGAAGTATGTACTTGGAATTGTCACTTCTATTGTTTAATCATACTAAGTAATGGTCTTACTTTTGCATTTCTTTCGAGTTGACCACCATTGTATGGTATGAATTAGCACTTAGTTATGTTTCAATACTAATCATGATAAAGACTAACACCTCTTGCGTGCAACATCTTTTATTTATATGCTCAGTCTCATATTTTGTCAGTTTTGACTCAGTCAAACTTGGTTTGACTTGGTCAACCAAGCAATCCCGCAATGGGACCCCACTACAGGTTGACAGTGTTCATTTTAGTGCCTGTGGAGGCCAATTAGAACATTGCATGTAGTAGATTGTAAAAAATCGACGTAATTTAATTTTTTTATAAAGTCGGCAGAAATAATTAAGCCAATTTTCAAAGAAAAAATGGAAAAATATTCACAAGGGCTATGATAGATTGCTTCAGGGTGTACGAGTAGTGGATCATAGTGGATTTAACGTTTTCAATGTTGATTTTGTACCTATGAAAGTGTTCCCCTAGTGATTTTGTGCCTAAGTGACTAATGTAAATTTTCCTTTAATATTCAACTAGGACTAAACAGTGCATGCAAAATATCAACTGATAATCACACATGAATATCTTTTACAGTATGCAACGGAATATAAAACTGAGAAATAAATCACAACATCACATCACGATATTGACACTATTATTTTGGGTATGGAAACCCCCAGAAAAACCCAAGATGGGAAAACCAGTGCAGCAGTCAGATATAGATTTTATTATGAAAAAATATGGAACTTTTACAATCACTGCAAATTCACCCAAACCTAGGGATGCAGTACCCGGGAGAATCACTGGGAAAATCCCAGCTAAACCTCAACACGCTCCTGTGTGAGTGTACAACCCAGCTGTACGAAGCTCGATGATCCTGCTACTTGCTCCTCCATCTTCTCGGCTAATTCCTCTGTCTGACTTTCACTCCTTGTCTGTATCTTGTCTTTGTCGGAATACAAGTGTGTGTTCTCTCCACCAATTGATCTCTCTTTTATAACTTTAGGTAAAGCAAAAACCTTAATTTCACTTTCACTTTAACTAGTGGTAAAGCAAAAACCCTAATTTCACTTTCACTTTAACTAGTGGTTCATTAAAGTTAATTTAGATCACTTTAATTTATTTTCCAAAGTAAACTTAGGAAAAGTAAATTAAATACAATTGGTTTCCTATTTTAAGTATTCTGCATCCAAGAACACATGCATGTAGGAAGACCTTCCTTGTTGCTACTAGTTTAACACTCCCTCTCAACGAGGAAGGGATTCGGTAGCAACCCCAACTTATCCCTGAACTTCACAAAACTTTGTCTGCAAAGTGCCTTGGTGAAAATGTCCACCACCTGCTCATCTGTCTATATGTACTACAAGCGAATGGTTCCCCTCTAAACACAATCTCTCAAGAAGTGGTATCTGATGTCTATGTGTTTGCTTCGATCATGGAACACTGGATTCTCAGATAGCCTGATGCCACTCTGATTGTCACAGTGAACTACTGTAGCCTCTAGCTCACACTCGAACAACCCTATAAGTAACTTCCTCAGCCACATACCCTCACAAGCAGCCATGCTGGCTACCATGTACTCAACCCCTGCCGAGCTCAATGCAACTAACTTATACTTCTTGCTGAACCAAGAGACAACCCCTGATTCGATGCTGAAACAGCAACCTGAAGTAGTCTTTCGGTCCTCTACACATCCTTCCCAGTCAGCATCTGTGAAACCTGCTAATTGTACACTCCCCCTACGCTTATAAACCAATTCATACTTCATTGTACCTCTGATGTAGTGAAGTATGTGCTTCGCAACCGTCCAATGCACTCTCCGAGGGTACACCATGAACTGACTCAAAGAGTTGGCTGCAAAGCTGATGTCTAATCGAGTGTTGACTAGATACATAAGTGATCCGATAAGCTGACGATACAAGGTAGGATCAAATCCGTTTGATCCTGATGCATCAATCTTCCTCCAGTTGGAAACTAGAGGTATGGCCATAGGCTTGCAGTCCTCCATCCTGAATCTTCAGGATCTCTACTGCATACTTCCCATGTCCGATGAAGAAGCATCCATCTCTTTTCCAAACCTCCAAGCCCAAAAAGTAATGCATTAGCCCAAGGTCTTTCATCTCAAACTCTACTGCAAGGTTAGACTTACAGTCTCCAATCAGCCTCTCATCTCCTGTCAAAAAGAGATCATCCACATATAAGACCAGTATGAGAGGCACCTCACCTGTCAAGAAGTACAGGTTGTGGTCGGCCTCACTCCGCTGAAATCCCATCTCCCATAGATAGCTGTCAATCCTTGAGTACCATGCTTGAGGTGCCTGCTTGAGCCCGTAAAGAGCTCGATGCAATCTGCATACATGCGTCTCCCTGTTCTCCACATCAAACCCCTCTGGTTGCTCAATATACACCTCCTCCTCTATAAATCCATTGAGGAAGGCAGTCTTGACGTCCATCTGATGGACACGCCAACCCATCTCAGCTGCTAGTGAGATAATGGTCCGAATGGAAGAATACCTGGAAACAGGGGCGAAGGTCTCCTCATAATCAATACCCTCCTTCTATGAAAACCCCTTTGCTACGAAGCGCGCCTTGTACTTCTCCACCTTGTAGATCCATCTGGATCCCACCACATTTTTCCCTTGTGGCCTTGGCACAACCTCCCATACTTGGTTTTTCATAATGGAGTCATACTCCTCAACCATAGCTTCCTGCCACACATCATGTTGTGCAGCCTCCCCGAAGTTGGAAGGTTCAAAGTTAATCAACTCTGTCATCAGTGCCATATAACTAAGCCTCTCTGGTGGTACACTCCGTCTAAAAGATGTCTGTGGAGGATCTACCTGCCTGGAATCCTGCTCTGTGGATCTAAACCACTTAGGCCTTGGCCTAGTGTCAACCTGTTGTGGCTGCTGGATATCCGTCTCCTTCTACAGTTCATCCTTCAAGTCAATGACTGAAGGATCCTGTCCACCTAACTCCCTCTGACCACTAGAACCTATGCTCTGTGTCTGTACCTGTACCTATACATCTGGCTCCTCCAACTTGACTCCCGACTCCTGTGCTGGTTGCTGCTCTGCTGGTAAGTCTAGAGATCTCCACAAGGCCCTGTCCTCATCGAACTGGACATCCCTGCTCACAATGATCCTTCTGCAAGAAGGAATGTAAACTCTATATGCCTTCGAAATCTCGCTGTAACCAACAAGTAACCTCTTCTCTCCAGAAGGGTCCAGGTTCTTCCTATTGTCAGCATGAACATGACAATAGCAGACACTGCCGAATATGTGAATGTGACTCACATCTGGCCTAGTGCCTGTGAAGACCTCCTCCGATGTCTTCCTCCCCAAGGCTATGTGGGAACACCTGTTCTGAATGTATACTGGAGTCCTGTATGCCTTGGCCCAAAGGAATAGTGGTAATCCTTGATCAAGTAGCATGGCCTTGGCTACTCCAACCATAGTCCTGTTCTTCCGCTCTGCAACTCCATTCCACTATGGGGTATGGGGCACATTGTGCTCCTTCTCGATCCCCTCAGTCGAACAACAGTCCATGAACTCATTGCAAGTGTACTCACCACCGTTATCTATCCTCAACACTCGAATCTTCTTTCCTGTTTGGTTCTCCACAAGAGTCTTGAACTCTTGGAACCTCTCAAAGACCTCTGACTTGGCCTTCAGGAAATAGATCCAGGTTTTCCTGGAATAGTCATCAATGAAGGTTACGCAGTAACTATAACCACTAAACAAATGGACACTCATAGGTCTGCACACATCCGAATGCACCAAGTCCAAGGGCTCCTTAGACTTGTGCTCACTCTGTGGGAAAGGCTTCCTACTGTTCCTCCCCAAAGCACAACCCTTGCAGTGGTTATGCTTTTCCTCCTATACCTGAGGAACTCCAATGACTGCCTGTCTCAAATGCTTCAGTGCTCCATGGGGTAAGTATGCCATCCTCCTATGCCACAACTCACCCTGACTGCTACTGACTAGAGCCTTTGCAGGCTCAAAGTGTAATATGTACACTTTCCCGCTCCTTTTGCCAATCACCCGATCCAAGCTCCTATCTAACCCCTTGGGCCTGATATACACTCTATGGTCACGGAACTTCACCTGATATCCCTTGTCCTCCAGAGTGGAGATTGATATAAGGTTCTTGGTCAATCCTGGAACATATAACACATCAGCAAAACTGAGGGGTTTTCCAGACTCCCTCTCAAATGAAACAATGCCAACTCCCTGCGCACGATACCGCGCATCATCACCCAGCTCAACGTGGATCCTTGTTCCACCCTCCTGCAAGTCTCTGAAGAATCTCTTTTGTCCATTCATGTGACTAGATGCTCCACTGTCAATGTACCATATGCTACTCCCTATGGTGCTTGCCATGCAAGCTATCAAACAGAACTCCTCATCGAAGTTCCTGCTGAGCTCATCCACCTCTGCAGATCCAGCCATCTAAGTGTTACTCTTCTTCTTCTTGCCTGGGCAGTGGGAGGCAAAGTGTCCCTGCTTGTGGCAGATAAAACACTTGACCTTTGACACGTCAAGGTTCTTCTTACCATCCTTCTTCCTCTTTGCCTTCCCCTTGCTCTTCCCTATAAGGGCTAGAGCCTCCTCATCCACAATCTGTGGGGCACTGCTGGATGAGCCTGATCCTTAACCCATGCAGGTCTCCTCCTACACAAATTCATCCCATAGTCTCTGCCAATCAAGGAGCTTCTCCCTAGCCACAACACCTTTAACAAATGTGTCCCATTGAGAGCTATCCGAACTAGCTCCTCATCCACTGTCCTAGAGCCAACAGCTCCAAGCTCGTCCCTGATCTGTGTGAGCCTCGTGAGATAAGGCACCACTCCTTCCTTGGCCATCTTGGTGTTGTGCATCCTCTCTTGCAACACCATCTTCCGGTTCTCGTTCTTGCTTTGGTACATACTCTCCAAAGCCGTCCACATCTCTACTGCAGTCTTCTTACCAGAAAGGTGAGGGACTATATGGTCCTTCACTCCATCCATGATAATCAGCATGGCTCTGGAATCAATCTTCTTCCAAGCTGCTAAATCTGTCGGATCTGTGGGTGCAACCTTCATGGAGTCAATGTGCTTCTCTGCATCACTGATGTCCAGGATCCTTGTGATCCTTTCTTTCCATGTAGGAAAGTTTTGAGCACCCTGGAGTCTATCCTCAACTCTCAACTACACGGCCATAGTGAAGTGTACCTGTCAAACCCTAGATCTGGAAGTCTAGGTTTGTGTCTTCCCATAGATTTGCCCCAGATCTATCACCGTTGCTACAAATCTCTCAGCTTTAGCTCACCGGAGCTTTAATACCATTTAAATTTTCCTTTAATATTCAACTAGGGCTAAACAGTGCATGCAAAATATCAACTGATAACCACACATGAATATCATTTACAGTATGCAGTGGAATATAAAACTAAGAAATAAATCACAACATCACATCACAATATTGACACTATTATTTTGGGTATGGAAACCCCCGGAAAAATCCAAGATGGGAAAACCGGTGCAACAGTCAGATATAGATTTTATTATGAGAAAATATGGAACTTTTACAATCACTGCAAATTCACCCAAACCTAGTACCCGGCAGAATCACTAGGCAAATCCCAGCTAAACCTCAACACCCTCCTGTGTGAGTGTATGGCCCAGCTATACGAAGCTCGATGATCCTATTGCCTGCTCCTCCGTCTTCTCGGCTAAAACCTCTGTTTGACTTTCTCTCCTTGTCTGTATCCTGTCTCTGTCGGAATACAAGTGTGTGTTCTCTCCACCAATTGATCTCTCTTTTATAACTTTAGGTAAAGCGAAAACCCTAATTTCACTTTCACTTGAACTAGTGATAAAGCAAAAACCCTAATTTCACTTTCACTTTACCTAGTGGTTCACTAAAGTTAATTTAGATCACTTTGATTTATTTTCCAAAGTAAAACTTAGGAAAAGTAAATTAAATACAACTGGTTTCCTATTTTAAGTCTTCTGCATGCAAGAACACATGCATGTAGGAAGACCTTCCTTGTTGCTACTAGTTTAACAACTAAAAGAGGAAAAGTGACATGACCTTTGGTCCCTTGCATTAATTACATGAGACGTGTAATTAATTTCACTTTATAAGTTTTAAAGTGACTTTTTTATCATTTTAAGTCAAAGTTGAAAGAAATTAATATTTATGGAGAGAAAAGTGCATTTATTCTCATGCATTGAATTTATTGGATGCTCTTTCCAGTGGTTATCTATAGCAGACTTGATATTTGCAAGACAAAAGTTCCCAGACGTCTGATACAACACTAGAGTAGCCTCATTTGTGTTGATAAAAGGATGTACATTTAGATCTGCTCATTTATCACTACCAGGCATGTAAATACAATCCCTTTAATTAAATATTCAGATCTGAATGTGCTTTCTTGAAGTCTGGTCATTAGTGTTGATTTAATATCTATTGTGCAATAATATTATCTATGGTGAATGCCATACACTTTCCACATGAAAACCTTCAATAGAAATCAGGTCTACAAGCTTTTAAAGTCACACAGTATCTACAGCAGTAAACATTGAAGTGTTGACGAAACTCTAAGTCTGATTTGATTAACAGTAAGCTGCCGCAGTCCTTGTGTGAAGTGTGTTGAGTATCACATTTAAGAACTTACATGAAGCATAATAATCAGCTTGGGACAGACTTCTAGCTCACGGGACTAGGTTAATAGTGTTCATAAGTGTTGATAAAATCCTTAACCAGAGTACTAGCTTTGGGGAAAAATTTGTTCAGTTTGGCCAGGGGATTTTATAGTGGTATCAGAGCTGGTGATCTTGTCAGCCTTACAGGTACATGCAAATTTTATGAATCTAGGAGACAGTGAACCGGTCACTTATAGAAGAAGGAAGAGGAAGTCTTCCTATTAGAGTTATTAAAAGAAGAAGAAGAACTTTAGTTTCAATTTTAGTACTGAAATTAAAAGTCCCAGCTTATAGGGCACCTCTTCTCTATAGTTTCAATTTTAGAACTTTTACAAGCATGGACAAGTCTTTTAGTTTCAGTACTTCAAATCTTATAGACATAGATAAGTATTTCGGTTTTAGTACTTTAAGTTTTATGGGCTTCAATTATATCAATTTGTCCGGCTGGAAAGCCGGTAAACCACTCACCTCAAAAAATGTACTCTCCCTTTTAATAATATAAATCTTTTGCTCGTGCCTTGAAAAGAAAAACATTAACACAAAAAAATTTGTTGCAACTTACAAATCTGAAAATGAAATAACAAAACAGCAAAGATAAACAAATAGGAAATAAAAATTAAGAGATTAAAACAACCTACTAGATAGGTACTTAGATTAGCTAACGAAATTCATAAATAAGACAAAGAAGCACAACAAAAATTAATGGTTTATTTCTGATTTATTTATGGTATTATAGTGTGTTTGAATTAAAGTTCCTTAATATGTTTACAGATCTGGAAATTTTATGCCAAAGTAAGGGGCAAAAATAGGCTCCTCTAGGATTTTCTCAAATATGATCTTGAAGAGCATTGAACCAAATACTTGAAATTTCAAAATGATTAGTGGGAAGATTTAAATTGGAAGAAAATATTTGAAATACAAAATAAAACTACTAAAATCAAAGACAGTGCCTTAAAGAAAAACAAGTGTTGGCACGAAGTTAGAAACAAATTCAAAAATGGCTAAGTAGTCTTCAAGGGAGAGTGGAGGCAAGCAATCCCTCTCCTTTGCTAGACAAGTACAACATCTACTCCTCACTCTAACCTTTTGATAAAAATCTGAAAGGATCAACAGGAAAAACAATATATTCTCTAAATAAATCATTCACCAAAGGATAGTAAATGTATCAAGTGATTAGATCCAACTAGAAATTGAAAAAAGGTTGCAACAATCTTATCAAATACTAAAGATCCGATCATAAACAATGAGGTTGCAACAATCATATATCTACTTTAATTGAAACATAATGAAGTAGTAAATATTACCTATGATCCTTGTGAAGAGCCTCCTTCCACCAATGAAATAAGCTTGTAACAACACAACAACAACACTAGAGACTAAGAATCAATAGAGCAAAATTCCAACATTGTATTATATTCCAAAGTAATTTGACCTCTACAAATGAGCAAGCGACTCCCTTTTATAGCACAATGGGGCGAATTGGCTCAAAGATGTGGTAAAAAATTTAGTTACAAAGAGCGGTGATCTCTAAGAGATGATGTGCTAGATCAATGATCTAGATTGCACCTTTTATATAAGTAGTTATGCCACCAAATCAAATTGTTTTTACTTAATGAGATGAATTCATTATTTGACATGTAAAAAGTAGTAAAATACTACAATACCATGGGAATTCTCCAAAACAATGAACAAAAACCATGAGTTAAGCTAAATGGTATGCCAATACCATGTGTGGGTTTCCTTGTACAAATTGTTGGCCAAAATGTCTTTGATGAGCAATTCATTGGAGCAACACGATCCATTCAAGAGTGACGATGATCCATGTGAAAAATAATAAAAGGAGGGCCGAGATCTAATCTTGAAGTGAGATACAGGCTAGATGATCTCCATAAGCCTCAACATATGTGCCAAGGTTCCACATTACCAAAATTGCCTCTACATGTGAGCCCAAGTGCTACTTAGGCAAATCAAACTCTTAGAAGAAAAAGTAGTAATTGTAGTATTTCTCACGCAAAAATTGATAAAATGCATCTCAATGAAGAATTAGAACACCAACTTAGGTATTTTTTTAAATAATAACCTTATAAATAACGTGTATTAATCTGCTACCTTTCTAAAATAAACTTATAAAACACCCTATGGCTGGAAATCACTAGACGAGGAAAGTTTTGCGCCTTCTTAGAGGCTGGCTAGATAGTAGAGCCAAATGGGTGCCCAAAAATGCCAAATTGTTATGGAGATGAAGTCTAGATCATTTTCATGCATGTTGATGAAGTTTACAGGCTACTCATTGATACTACATAGAATGACCCCTATAGATATGACTAATATGGAGGATCATTTTGGCATGCAACCCTATGAGCTGATAGTAGGGCCAAATGGGTATCCAAATCCATCAATAGACTTGGAAAATACTTAATGCATCAATCCCATGCACATCCATGAAAATCAAGACTGCAAAACACTAGGGAATAACCCACCACCTTTTTGGAAGGGACTGATCTGAGGCATCAGTGATCAATAGGATGTTATATACCTTAGTAAGTGGCCAAATGGGTATCCAAATATGTGCTCAAAATCATTGTACCCCATGTACAACTAAAATATGTAATTGGTCCCTTAGTGAATGGGATTAACAACTTTATAACATTGAAATTGGCACTGTACACAATAGCTTTGAAGAAGACATGATGATATCTCAATGGTAATAAAATGAAGTTGTACTATGATCAAAAGTGTCCCTAGTGGACCAACATCAAAGGGTTTCCACGTGGACAAGTACATACAAATGTAATTAATCAATAAAATTGAGTCATCATATGGTTAGTCATGAAAAACATGATAATATACCAACACTACAAATGTCTTCAAACAGATTTATGAGAAAAATGATTTATAAATTAACCAGTACCATGATAACATCTAAGCATTCACAAGAACAGTTTTCTTCTTCAAGGTAGGTTAAACGTGGATTGAACCAAGCTAAGCAAGTGAAGTGGGATTTAGTTTACTGACTGACTGGCTCAAGATGTAGGACAAGGGATCCTCTAGGACAAGGGATCCTCTATAATTTTCTCCATTTTCTCCATTAGTGCAGACAATAGGGAAGTGCCTTCAATACTGGATAAGGTTTTTAGGTGAAACAATGGATAAGGATCCTTTTGTTAGATTTGAGGAAGGAGCATTGCTCAATGATAGTTCATCCTGTTTAATAAGCAATCAACCTCAAGGAGCATACCTAGGGATCTCATGTTGCTATTCATACTTATGTTCGAAAGAGACAATTTTCATAAGTCAGAGGTTGGCTCCCATAGGGTTCAGATGCAAGTTGGTTCAGTAATATGATCCAGTTTTAGAGTCAAATACATTGCACAAGTTTTTCATTAATGTTGGAGGAGATTTCTATTTTTAGCAATTTTCGTACTTTTTAGGAGACAAGTTTCAAAGGTCTGCATAGTAGAGATGATCACATTTTCAACACCCTTGTGAGCTCAAGATTCCAAGGTGAGTGCACAAAGTTGAGGGACCTTTTAGATGCAATGGTAGAATGAAGTCAATCACTCTTAATCCATAAAATAGAAATCATCCCAAGCAATCCCGACCCTGCGAAGCCTAGTCCCAAGGCTACCAACATGCATGCCAATTAAGATAGTACACAAAAATGCACTCTTGTTTTACCTTGCAAAAACGCGCTCCCATTGTGCTTCAATAAAACGCGCTCCCATTTTGCTTCAATAAAACGCACTCCTGTTTTGCTTTAATAAAACGTGCAAAATTGGGGGGGTCCTTAGTGGTGAGGGGAGACATAGGGATGTGTGTGTGTGTGAGAGAGAGAGAGAGACAAAG
>LPNX010623573.1:59093-110906 GCA_001517045.1 Pseudotsuga menziesii | reverse complement strand
TCAAACATGTAAGCATTTTTTCTATTTTTAGCAATGGGCCATGCAGACATGACATGTGGCACTGGCATCCATGCATGTACAACACATGGCAACATACATTCATTTTGTAAGTGTCTCAAAATAACAGCATTTTCAATAGAAAAAAATTATATATTTGGAAAGGTCATTCAATTTCCTACAGTTCTTGTTTTTTACTCATCGCAAGTTGATGGATGTCTATTTTTTCAGTTTTCTATTGCATCTAAATCGCCAAAAGAGACCCTCAACTTTGTGCACTCACACTCCAGTGAGCCTATCTACTTTTTGCAGTTAGGGTTTGGCTTGCATGGTGTTTCAGGGGCATGCATAGACTTGCATGTTTTTGCATGCCAAATCTTCAAACATGTAAGCATTTTTTCTATTTTTAGCAATGGGCCATGCAGACATGACATGTGGCACTGGCATCCATGCATGTACAACACATGGCAACATACATGGGTGCATGCAGGAGAATGAGGGAACATGCTTGGGACTGAAGTGAACTAGACTTTAACTAGGTGCATGCATGAAACATCCTCCACTTAACTCAGCGTTGAAGAGGACGCCTCCACTTAACTCATGCATGCAAGCCAAGTTAAGAATCAAGATGAGGGTGAAGTGCACAAAGTGAGTTAGACTAGGCACTTCACTCATGCATTAGGCAAAGATCAACTGCAACAAGGGGGCACACAAATTCATGCATGGTGTTAAATAGAAGTTAGAAGGTCGGCTCACTCTCTCATGCATGCTTGTTCAATCAACGAGAGGGTGCATTAGGGTTTCTTGCCCATCTATCTAGTGAGAATTGGGAAAGGAGACAAGTTGGAAGGGCATATTGCTATTCAACATTTACTACTGTTATAACTATTGTTAAAATGAAATTCCAGATCTAATTTATGTAGGATAAGTTGCCCACATCTAACTTAATATAAAACTACTATTACTATAAGTTAAAGTTGTGCTTTCTCTTTTTCAAATCTTTATATAACTGGACGTAGTAGTTTCAAATGTGAAGAAGTTAAAAAAATACATTTAGCTTTTGCACCAAACGACTTTTATAATTCCTCAAAGATTTTAGAAGATTCTTCAAAATCAATTTGACGTAATTAGAAAATTGAAAAAGCAAAGCCAATGATTTACATGCATTATCATCTATGTTTTTCAACTTGATCAATTTATTAAGGTTGTGTAGGCTCTAGTTTAGTCCCTTTGATTATCACTATTTCCCAAATTCAAATTTTGTCTTTTATATATTTTGCAGGAAATTTTTCACAATATTAAAGTACCTATGAAGGCTCTATCTCTCTCTAAATTTAAGTCTGATACCTGTCATCGCTAAACTCGGACTAGTTTGCACAGTCGCGTTCAAGTTGATCTGCGGCGGCTCCCGCGACTTTCTTTATTCAATACCGAACCGCCGGTTTCTTCAAATACCCGCTGTGAATAATAAGCAATTTTTTTTCTGATAAGTACCTTCACATTGATAGGGACTGTACAAACCTTCGAATTGAAACTAGAAGGTCTTCTATTCGTGTTCTATGGAAACTCAATCGCGTCCCTCTGGCGACTGACTGACTGACGTGAGGCGACTCAATTTTCAGATGGCTACTTCCTGTCCCTGGTCGATTGCAGACTCTTCTTGATGTGATGGCTCCTGTTCCATATAACAGCTCCTTTTATTTCGTGGTTTTACTGACATCACTAGAAGCGGTTTGTTTTCGAAGCGGTTGGTGAGCTCTCACAACGAACAAACCCTTTCACATTGTTTAAATAAAAATTAATCGCCACCTTTTCGGTATTGTTTCTCTGTCCAACAGAAATAAAGATACACTTAAATTTAGTACATCTCGGAGATACATTTCAACATTTATAGAACAAAGTGTTCGTATTTTAAAAAACAAATATACTTCAATTTTGTCAATCGCCACCTTTTCGGTATTGTTTCTCTGTCCAACAGAAATAAAGATACACTTAAATTTAGTACATCTCGGAGATACATTTCAACATTTATAGAACAAAGTGTTCGTATTTTAAAAAACAAATATACTTCAATTTTGTCAATATTTTTAAAAAATAATGAAAATATAATCATAATAATGATAATAAAAGGTTTGTGTGGTCCAGGCAGAGATCTTGATTTTGAGGGCTTAGATGCTCTTGGATTGTGGTTTCTCAAGGCTCGGGCAACAAGTCACAGGTACCGAGTAAATAAAAAATATTAATAATAATAATAAAAGAAAATTGATTATCCCCTAAAATAAATGTCCTCCTGAAAAACAACCCAATATGGAGGAGATGTTGTAATATTCCTACCTAACAAAACAATGAAAATTAAAAATTTAATTACTTGCCAAAAAAATGTCCGCCATAAAATCAAACCAATATGGAGAGATGTTGTAATGTTCCTACCTAAAAAAAAATTATCTTACAAAAAAAATGGTGGCCTTACATATGGTTTTAAAACCATGTGCAAGGCCTCCTAAACAACTCACGGTTTTTATTGTACATGGTTTAGGAGGACCTTGCGAATGGTTTTAAAACCCTCTTAAACAACCCATGGTTTTATTGTACATGGTTTAGGAGGGCCTTGCTCAATACCCTTGATAGAGCCTAGTATTTGGATTTACAGTGGTGTATTTTGAATCTCGAAGCCATCTCCACATTATTTGTGGGACAAGACCTTTTTGCTTATAGGATAAAGGACCCCCTATGGGCGATGTAAATATTGTATATCCATTTACTCTTGAACTTATGAACTCATAAGAACAAACACATATTCCTAAGTGTTAAACCCACTCAAATTGTACGACTATTAAAAACATTACTAACATTTTATTATTCAATTGAGAGATTGTTATATAATTTAGTTATGAGTTTTTAATAAAATTATTAATTATTGTCTATTAAAGTTATTTAATAAGTTGTGTTTATTATATCTTCTTTGATCAAAGTGTTATATTTCAATATATATTTTTTATGAATTATATAGATCACGGATGCCAATAGTGGTGCATCCTCCTTTGGCCACCTAGATGAACACACGATGGGTAATATACGATGTAAGGAAGGAAGGAAGGAAATATTTTAACATCCGCGAGGCTAAGAATAGCCTATGGGACAGACCAACTCGCACGTTGTTTTCTACAATTCAATCATTTGTCTGTTCAACTTGATGATGAGCGCCCCCAGTTTTTCCACAATCCCCTCGTTAAATAAATCATCCCCAGATTTATCCACCAAGACTTTTTCGTACCTGTCCCTATTGTCCTTAAAGACTTCACACTCTAAAATGAAGTGTTTTTTTGTCTCCACTTTACCAGCGGTGCAAAAAATACACACTCTTTCTGCCCAAGCTTCTTTTGCCATTTTCCAGCGCCCTGTCTCACAACGGAGTTGATCGGAATTAGTTCTTAATTGAGCAATGAGAATTTTGGATTTCCAAGGAATATTTGCCCCTATGTACGCCTTTTGATGTTGATCGTAGGTAGGGTTAAACTCTTTGATATAATACTTTCTCTTTCTCCCTAGCTCTTTATCCCAAGTTTGCTTATGGAACTTATTGATAACAAAAGCCTTTATTTCTTTACTATTCGTAAGACACGTGCTCAAGCACATATCCCACTTGCTAAGCCATTTAATATTTTATCGCATCCAAGTCTTCTTTCTTTTGCACAATATGTCATTGAAGACAACCTTAGGCCATCTACCTTCTTCCATTTGCTCAACTCTTTTTAGATATCTTATGAGTCTCACCATAGCAATTGCTTCAATGGAAGCTACCCCCATTTCACTTAGCATGATTTCGTATGGCACTGAACCCTTAATTTTGAACTTGCTTTTGATCTTGTGTTTTTGAATCTTTTCTATTTGATTCCACTGTAAGTCAAAGGTATTGTTGGCCCAAACTTCACAACCATAGAGAACAACCGGGATCACTAAGAGCCCAAAAAGGGTTTGCATAGTTTTCCAGTCCCATAACTCTGCCTCTCTGCACCTATTTTGGAAAGCATAAAACGCTTTCCAACCTCCCAGAGTTCTTCTTTTCCTGCAACCTTCCCAACTCAAACTTTTGTTGAAGTCGATTCTGAAGTACTTGTAATCTAACCCTCCAATGCATAGTACCACGTCTTGTTGAAGAGTTGGTATTGAAGCATTCAATAGGAGCTTGAGTTGTCAGGCAAGTGCGTCGGTTAGAGTGGAAGTCAGTTGTGGACGACAGTCATAGGATTCTCGAAGCTCGCAGTGTTTCTTGGCTTGGGCAGTGGTGTGACTTCAGAGAGTTCGGTTGGAAGCTCCTTGTTGTTGCCTTGCCAAGGCAGCAACTTGGGCTACTTGGCAATGGCTTGTCTTATGGAATCAAGAGTTTAGCTAGAAGTGTGCTCGTGGATAATAGGCAGGCAACTCACCTAGATGGGTGTCGCAGCGTTGACGAAGTCGACACACAGAGGCAAAATTCAGGTGAAGTATGGTACGGTTGGGTGGACCAGTGAACTGGCATGAGATATCCCTTACTAATGATGGGCTAATTTTCTTATGTCTTTTCTTTTATGTTTCTTTGATGGTATATTTCAGATCTCATTGAAATGTTTAGACAAATAAATTACACATAAATGGATCTATTTATATTTAGCATGAAGAGGAAAATATTATAACCATCAAAAGATAAGGAACCCAAAACATCTATTGCAACAACCATCAATAAAATTTTCTTTAAGGCTATAACAACATTACAAAATACAGTAAATAGTTATTTCCTCACCCATAAGAACATATGATAGTTGCAGACCTGCTTTATGGTTGTACTGGCCCACTATTGGCATCTTTATATCAGCTACATAATCATGAACAAATACAATTCATGGACTGCTAAAGGATCACAGCGGCTACAAAATCACGAACAATTGCAGAATGGCGACTACAGAATGTGGTGGTTGCAGAATTGCGGCTGTAAAATCACTTATCCTGAATGAGGCAGTTGCAAAATCGTGGTTGCAGAATGAGGCAGCTGCAAAATCGTGGTTGCTACAAAATCATGGTTGTGGAATGAGGTGGTTGCAGAATGAGGCGATTGATGAATGGTTTAAAACTATGAAATCTCTTCAAATCTACGAATAAGATTTATGATTCGTCCTCGCCAATGAAGTGAAAGTGAGGAATCTAGATGATCCCTCCTCCAAATAAATTAGGGTAGATAGTTTCACTACCGAAATTGAATCCCTCTCTCTTAGGGTTTCATCCAAGAGAAAGCCAAAGCTTTAGAGCTCTCAAGTTTCGAAATTGCATTAGACAAGAAAGAATTATGGAGTGGGCTCTCTATCTTTTCTTATAAAAAAAATCTCTCTTGTGACTTTTCAAATTCCCTTTCTCCCTTTTTCTCCCTTTTTAATTAAGAATGTCATTTTTAGTAAGAAAATAGCTTATATTCTCGTGTTGACCCTTTTTTGCCCCATTTTACCATTTTGCGCCACTTTTAACTTAAGTGACTTTTATAAAGTCACTTTAGCACATCATTATTAAATGTCACTTTATAACATTCTTTTGAGCCTAGGTGACATTAAATAATTACCTTATCCCATATTCCTACGACTATAACCTATAGGGACTAGATAGTCTAATTAGTCTCCCTTAAGGTGGTCATTCGGAAAGGGATATGACAGTCCTCCCTTCTCGAAATTGTTTATCCTCGAGCAACTGCAATTTGGGGTGTTACATGATCTATTCACTCTCGCAACTAGCATCCTCCACTGACATGTGCCTCCATCTAACTAGGTACTCCTGAATCACCATATTCCTCAGTTTTCTCTCATGAACATCCAAGATCTCCTTTGGATCTAGTATCAACTTCCCCTCCTCATATAGTAGAGGTAGCTATGTTGATGTTGTAACTTGTTGTTTGGATACCTTCTTGAGGCACAACATATGGAATACATTATGAATCTTGCTTCCCTCCAAAAGATCTAGCTCATAAGTCACCTCTCCAACTCGTTGAACAACTCTATATGGCCCGTAGAAACGAGGCTTCAATCTGCACCATCCTCTTCAGTAAGGATTGGTAACAAGGATATAATCACATGAATATTAAGTCCCCCACCTCAAAATTGTCTTATGTCTTCTTCCTATCCACATATACCTTCTGTTGATTTTGAGCCACCTATAGATTTCCATTGAGAACTCAAAGGATGTCCAAACTCACTTTGATCCATTCCTTCGCCTTTGAGGCTCTACTATCCCCAAAATCCATGTCTGCAAATGATGTGGCATCATACCCATATAAAGCTCTGAATGAAGTCATGTCGATTAACATGTGGTAAGTGGTATTTTAACAATAGTTTCCCAAGTGCAACCACCTAATCCAAGCTCTTTGTTGTCACGATATATAATTTAGCAAGTACCCATCAATCCATTTATTCACAAACGTTGTTTTCTCATCAGTCTAAGAATGGTAGCTAGTGCTAGGTGTCATCTCAGTACCTACTAATCTGAAAATCTCCTTCTAGAAAGCCCCGATAAATATGCTATCTCTATCACTGTTGTAATCTCACAAATCACATAAGGTTACCAATGATACAGACTAAAACATACATACATAACAGAGACAAGAGATAAGAACAAGTAGATAAATTAACAGATTATATTAACATGAATGGGTCCATACAATACAGAGAACTGAACTGATTTCTCTTCTGGCTCAACAACTTAATATATATGAGTACAAAACAGTTACAAAATAACTACCTGTCGGTTCGGTGAACTGACATGACCTTAGGTGGCCGACCTAATCTCTAGTTTAGTCGGCCAACCGACTTAGTCGGCCGATCGACTAAGTCAGCTATCGTTCAAGTCGACTTACCGACTTGCTCCTCCAACATCTCCCCCATGAACAAAACGTTTCTTCGTCCTGAAGAAATAGGGAGGTACAAAAATCTTCCTGTCTATCTTAGTAGTCATTATGATGTGCTTGGTCTTCATGGGCTGTGAAGTCTGATGGTCGGTCTAGAATATAAATGGGTTAGCTAGAAGATAATGTCAATATTTTTGTAATGCAAAGACCATTTCTAGTGCTTCTCTTTCTGTTGTTAAATAATTTCTTTCAGCTTTGTTTAATTTTCTGCTACTGTAAACTATAGGATAAACCATTCATCATCTCCTGGTTGAGTTAAGATTGCTCCTATTGCTAGGCCTGATGCATCAATATGAACATGGAATTTAATCGACCAATTTGGAAACCTTAGGATTGGTGCTTCGACTAGTTTTCTTTTTTAATTTTTCAAATGATATATGGCACTCTTCTGTCCAGTTGAACTCTTTATCTTCCCTTAATAGTTATTCGAGTGGATAGGTCATATCTGAACAATATCTTATGAATTTTTTGTAATAGCCTGTGTGGCCAAGTAACACCCTGACTTGTTTTGGGTTTAGTGGTGGTTTTAGGTCGAGGATAATTTTGATTTTTGCAAAGTCGACCTTAATACCTTCTTTACAGACAATGTGCCCTAATAAAATCCCTATGGGGGTCACAAATATGCATTTCCTGATGTTCAGGGATAGTTGAATTTGTCGACATCTCTCCAACATAAGCTTTAGCCACTTGCAATGGTCCTTTAACATGGAGTATATTGTCCAATCGTCAAAGTAGACTGCCATGGTCTTGTAAATATATTCTTGAAATGTTTTGACAACAATTCTAGAAAATACTGCAAGTGCATTCTTTAATCCAAAAGGCATAACCTTATAAGCAAATGAGCCAAATTCACATACAAATGTTGTTTTTTTTCTGATCCTCTTTAGCTATTGGCACTTGGTCATAACCTGAGAATCCACCTGTAAATGAGTAGCATTCATGTCCTGCAACCTCATTTAAGATTTCATCTGCATAAGGAGTTCGAAATGGGTCTGTCAGTGTCACTTTATTTAGTTCTCTGAAGTCGACACAAATTCTTAGTTTGGTCGGATCATGTTTCTTAGGTTGTACAACCATTGGACTTGCCCATCCTGATTGGTCAATAGGATAGATGATGCCTGCTGCAAGCATGTTATCAATTTCCTTTTTGACTATCTCTTTGTATTTGTGAGCTAGCTTATATGGCCTTTTCTTCACAGGTCGAACATCAGGTTTAGTGTCAATCTTCATTTCTCCCATTTCGTGGAATAAACCTTTGAAATCTGTATAATCTCTAGCAAATACATTCTAGAACTCTTTTAATAGGTTCACTACTTCTGTGGTATGTTCTTCATTCCAGTAGTCTCCAATCTTGGCCATTTTTTATCGATCATCATTTGAGATGTCGACTTCTCTGGTTTTGACTTTAGCATCTAGCCATTCTGGAGCTTTGGCTTCATTGATTGGTCGACTTCCTTCCTTAAACTATGAGAATGTGGCAGGAAAGTCAGCTACATTCATTCTGTCGGTTTCCTATTTGACAGTTATTTCAACTTTAAGTACTGTACGAATAGGTTTGGTCATTTCGACATGGTTTGATTTCCATCTAAAGCTTTTCCATTTTCCATTTTTGTTTTCTAACTGTAGTCTTATCGACTATGGTATTGTACCAGTTTGTATATTGTTACAATTCATTGTCTATCGGTTATCTTTTAAGGGTTTGTTTTCTGTCGGCTGTATAAATTCTTTAATCTATTTTGTTGTTTCGACCAAGTTTTCATTTTGTGGTATAAAGTTGAAATTTTTAATGAAATTTTCTCTGAGTTCATGCCATAAGAATGTTTCACCCCTAGCTTCTTCCATTTTATACCATTTGTTTGGTAAGTCGACGAGGGTTGATGGAAACAGGTGTGGCCATGTTCGTTCATCCTTGTATCCAAGTCTTCTCTATTCTTTTTCACATGTCTTAATATGATCGTCTGGATTCTGTCCTTGGATGAATATAGGTATCTAAGCCTGTTTGGTTAACTTCTTTCCTCCAAATCTTTCTACAAAGAAATTTGAAGCTACTGTCCAGGTCTGCAGTCTTGTCTGGTGGGTATCCCACCATCTAGTAGCTTGTCCTATAAAAGTTTCTACTAGGCTTTGAAGTCGGCCATGTTCACCAATATTTTTGGAAACTTGTTCTACATGCATGACTGGTGATTCTCTTTCCTTGTATCTTGGTATTTGTGTAGTATTTACATTGGTAGGTTTTAAAGTAGGGTATTCCCTAATTTTCTTCTCAAATATTTTTGGGACAATGGACACTATGAAGCACTGTTGGGTGGGATTTTTCTGTGCTTTTTGAATAGTCCAACACCCTCTTTCTTGTGTTTCGTAGTTCTCGACTTCCCAATCATATAATTCTGCATTTGAATTATAACTGACTGAGTCTTGGTTGCCTAAATGAAGTTCTCCGTAGATATTAGGTTCTGTATAATCTGTATTGTTTTGTATCTGATAAAGTTGTCGAATGTTGACTTCTTCATCGATAGGTTCTATCCATGGTTCTCCTTGGGATGGATGAATAGGTACAATGACCTTTTGCCCATTTCCTTTTAATTTGATTCTCTCTTTGTCCAGGGATATCGATGCTTTCATCTTTCTACCCCAAGGTCGACCTACTAACGCTGGGAAGGAACTGGATCCTTCCTTAGGGTCAATGATTTCGAAGTCAACTTTGGTCAATATTCCTTTTATCTTTGTATCAACATTTTTCCAGACTCCAATAGGTTCAATTAGGCCCTGGTCGGCTAGTTTCAGGTATATACCTTATTCATATAGTCGAGGTCTGCCCATTTGTTCCCAAGTGTCACGAGTCATGATGTTTACTTGTGATCCAAAGTCAAGCACTACTTGTCGGACATGGTATCCTTCAATTTCTAGGTCGACAAGTGGGTCGGCATCACTTTTATCTTTTTGATTTAAACTGCAGATATTCTTTGTTTGTTTTTCGATGTTGTTGTGTTTTATTTCATATAGCAAATCGATGAACTGGGATACTGAGTTGTCTTTTTGTACGTGTTGTATTAATTCTTTTATTGTGTTATGTCGATTGTCATTAGTCTCTTCCTGTCGTGCAAATTCTTTGAATACATTTGTTGCTTCTTTACATGTTTGTTTTTCTTTAAGTGGATTAGGGTAGACATTCTTCTCTTTTATTTTGTTGATTTTTGGGTTATCACTTCCTGTTTTTGTCCCTTGTCGAGTTACGATATGCAAATTCTTTGTGTTTATTACATCGTTTTTTTGCACGCATGACAAGATATTAACATTCTTCTTTTTAGTGGAGATGTAATCGGAGAAGCCACAGTATCGAAATGACCAAGTCGACGTTTCGAATCCATATCAGGATCCATCATCAGGACAAGTCGAAAGTGGAGAGAGTGAGAACAAAGTTAAATACTGGAGCTGGTTAGAAGGTCTAAGGTCGGCCGTGGAGACTAGGGTTTGCTAGGTCGGAAAATATTTATTAATTTTATTTTGTGCACAGAAAAAAATTCCCTACACCTATTTATCCGGAAAAAATTGTTTGTCTTATTAAGTTTTTATTTATAAACTTTTACCATGGATGAATTAAGACAAAGAAAGGTTGATTTTAACTATTATTAACCCTAAAGTTTTTGAAATGATTTTTTCTAAAAACACCCACCTAATGCCAAAAAGGTTTTAAAACCCTAAGTATAAATTTATTATCATTAATAACACTTTTAAAAGCTTTTAAAAATAAACCTAAAACCTAAAGTTTATAAATATATTGTTATTAAAACCAAATATAAAACCTAAAAAATTAAAAACCCTACAGTTATTAAATTTGTTATTATAAATGAATTTAATATTAATTATAATTAAATTTTAATGAAAAGTGACTTAATTTTGGATTTTAACGGTTGAAAAGTTAGAGTATGAAACCATTTAAAACCCTAAAGTTTTAAATTTTATTATTATTAATAATAATTTAATACTAAATTTAAAGACCTTAAAGTTTTTAAGTTTATTATTATTAATGACCATTTAAAAAACTTTCATAATCAATTTAAAAAACTTAGAGTTATTAAAATATTAATGAATTTTAATTATACTTAAGTTTTCCAACCTTAAAGTTTATTAAGTTTATTATTATTAAAAACAGATTTAAAAACCCTAATAATAGATTTTAAATCCTAAAGTCATTAATATTATTCCTGTTATTACCAAATTTTATTTTAATCTTAATGCATATTAATGTCTAAACTTAGGGTTTTAGATTAATTTTAGGATGAGGAGGGGTGGGGTCTATTAACGGGTTGATTTCAAAAAATTGTTTATAATATTAAATTTTCATTTTTAATTCTTATAATGGCTGAAATAAGACAAAGAGATGTTGATTTCAATTATTGTTAACCTTAAAAATTTCTGAAATGATTTTCTCTAAAAGACCCACCTAATGCCCCAAAAAGTTTACAACCATAAAGCTATCAATTTATTATTATTAAAAACACTTTAAAGGATATTAATAATCAACCTAAAAACTTAAAGTTTTTAAATTTATTGTTATTAATAACCAATTTTAAACCTAATAAATTAAAAACCTAAAGTTATGGATTTGAATATTAATTATAATTAAATTTCATGAAAAGGTGACTTAATTTTAGGTTTTAAAGGTTGCAATGTAATAAATTTAAAATCTTAAAGTTTATTAAGTTTACTATTATTAATAACAAATTAAAAGAATTTAAATTCTAAAATCATTAAATTATTCCTATTCTTAACAAAGTTTTATTTTAATCTTGATGCCTATTAATGTCTAAACTTAGGGCTTTAGATTAAAGTATGGAATGAGGAGGGGTCTAAAACGTTCAAAGGTTGATTTCAAATTCATTTAAAATTTTTAAAGATATGAAACGAAATTATAAGGTTAAAGGTTGATTTTAAATAATTTAAAACCCTAATGTTTTTTACCACTGAATCTAAATTGGTCATTCAATTTAATATTAATTTATTAGGGTATTTTAAATTAAGGTTTTACTTAAGGGCAAGGAAGGAGGACAAAGGGAAGAAAAGGGGAAGGGTTTGGAAGAGGAAAAGGGGCAGAAGGAAAACGGTTAAGGGACAGAGTGGCCTTTCCGATTGAGAATAGATGGAAGCCAACTGGTGCTCACCTCGAGGCCACCATCCCTGTTTAGGTTGTGTGGGAGTTTGATAATCTCTAAGGCCTCTGTAAATTTCCTTTTAAAATAGTGGTCCTCTTTCGCGAGGATAATGGTGTCTTCTAGGCAAATGTGGTGTTTGGTTTTGGCTACATGTTCCGCAAGGGCTGGGGAACGGATACGTTCTTTTCTAATGTCCGCCCCATGTTCTTTTAGCCGCGTGTGGAAAGAACGTCCTGTCTCACCTATATAGCTGATCTTGCACGAGCAAGGGATCTTATAAACCCCTTTGAACTGTGTATGATCAACTGGATCTTTAACGGATCTCATTCTTTTCTTAATGGTCTCTAGGGGTTTAAACGAAGTCGTGATGTTGTTCTTGTTGAGAATTCTAGCGATCTTATCAGTCACCCCTTGTATATACGGTAAGTAAGCTCGTGGGTTGGTGGAGGTCTTGTTGTCAGCGGTTTTCACACCCTTACGGTTCTTGTTGTGGGTTTTGCCGAGGGTCTTCGAGATGACCTTGGGTTTGTAACCTATGTTTGTGAAGACTTCTTTGAGGTGGTCTTTCTCTTTTTCAATATGTTCTGAATCTGCAATCCTCGAGGCTCTCACTGCCAGATTATTGAGAACACCTATCTTTTGGGAAGGATGGTGGTGGGAGTCCGCGTGGAGGTAGCTATCCGTGTGCGTCTTTTTACGGAACACCTCATGTCTTAGAGTGCCATCTTCCTTTCTCGTAAGGAGGACATCTAGAAATGGAATGCTCTTGTTTACGTCAAGTTCCATTGTGAATTTGATGTTGGGGGAGATGTCGTTTAGGTGTGTTAGGAACTTTTTGAGTTCATCTTCACCATGTGGCCACACCACATTCGTGTCATCCACGTACCTTTTCCACCTTGAAGGTTTTACAAGATAGGAGTCCAGGGCTTCTCTCTCAAATTTTTCCATAAAGAGGTTTGCAACAATGGGTGAGAGGGGGGATCCCATAGCTACACCTGTGGTTTGCTCATAAAATTCACCTTGGAAGCTGAAGAAGGTTGATCTTAAGCAGATTTCTGTAAGCTTGGCTATGTGGGGGTCGGTGGCATCCTTGATAACCTGGATTGCTTCCTCTAAAGGTATCTTTGTGAAGAGTGAGACCACGTCAAAGCTTACAATCATGTCCTTAGGTTCTAATTTCTCATCCTTGATTAGTTCAACAAAATGGCTTGAGTCCTTAATGAAGGAATCAGTATTGCCGACCAAGGGACCTAAAACTTTTGCTAGGTGTTTGGCAAGCTCATAGGTGGGGGATCCTATAGTGTTGACGATAGGACGGAGCGGGACCCCTTCTTTATGGATTTTGGGTAGGCCGTAAATCCTGGGGGTGATGTCTCTGGTGGGGAGGAGGCGTTTTTTCAAATGATCATCCAAATTAGAGTTCTGAATCACTTTTTTGACTTCTTTAGTTACTCTAGAGATGGGATTGCTACTCAGTTTCCTATAGCTTCCACTATTGGTGAGGTGGTCAAGCATTTTAGCATTGTAGTCTGCCCTATCCAAAATCACAGTGGCACCACCTTTGTCTACTTTAAGAATGACGATGTCTTCGTTAGCCCTCAAGTTTCTTAAGGCCCGTTCTTCTTCTCTTGTAATATTGCGTTTGGGTGGCTTGGCTTTTCTCAAAACTAAGGCACACTCCTGTCTTATTGTTTCTTGATGAATAGTGTTCAAATTTTGGATGTTATTTTCAATGTTGCAGATAATGGGTTCGATGGGAATGGTTCTAGGAGCTACGACAAAATTGAGACCTTTTTTTCAAAATAGTGGACTTCGCAATATCTAATGTGTGGCTGGAGAGATTCACTAATTTCCTCCCATCATCTGCTTTCTTGCCGCAATATGTATTCTCCACAGGTGTATTCTTCCCTGCGCTAGGGATAAGGCTCGATCCCGGAACCTTACCAAGATTTGTCCTATGCGATGAAATATTGTTCTGCGCAGATGTAATTAATCCCACGCTAGGGTTTAAACACGATCTAAGACTATTATCCACGTTTTCACTTTGCGCTAAGGTATCATTTGCTTCATTCATTAATGTAAGGTCGAGTTTTAGATGTGACTCAGAGCTATCATTTGTAAAACAATTCTTTGCTGCTGAAACATTAAGAACTGACCTGTCTTTTGCCGCAGTCCCACTGAATGCTGGTAAGTTGTCAATGGCATGATCTGTCTCACACGCTGGTGTATAGTCTCGCGCTCCACTCGCTGGTGTATGTATGAAGTATGCCCTCAGCGCTGACGTGGGTGTATTGCTAGTGTTAAATTGCTGGTGTATATCGCTATTGGCTTGATCTACAATCCGTACTAGTGTATTTCCAAGTGCTGGTAGTGTATGTCCCTTGCTTGCACTGCTCGTTGATGCTGGTGTATGGACTTGCGTCCCATTCGCTGGTGTATGTCCCACGTTTTCATTCTGTGCTAATGCTGGTGTAGTTGGTTCATTTGCCGGTGTATTGCCATTGCTTTTGTGGAATGGGCTCGGTTCATTTATCTTGCAATTGTTTGCCACCAGATCCTTGATCGCTGTCAAACCATCGAGTGCTATCTTCCCCTTGATCGCTGTTCTCTCATCCATTGTGGTCTGCGCAGGTGTATTGCTCGGGTTTAGGCGCGATTCCAGTTTCATGATTTTCTTCTCTTGTCTCAGTTGTGCCTTACGTTCTCGGTTCAAAACTTTCAGGGCTGCGCTAGCGTCTACCACTGTCCAGAGATCCCTGCGTGTGGAATTTGCTAGATATAAGTGCAGGGTGAGGGATTTTTTGGACAGATCATCCAACTCCCATCGTGTCTTCTTTATTTCGGCTCTCACCAGCGACTTGCTGAGTTTGCCAAATGCTTTCTTATTCCAGCTGCTGCGCATTCTGTGTTTGATGGTGGCGAATTCGGGGATGAGTTTCTTATCCCTACATTGTTTCAAAAAGTTTAAGTCCACAGCTCTCAGTTTTATCTTAATCCTCAAACTCTCCAGAAGACAGAATTTTTGCCAGATATCCCTTCCGTGCAAGGATGTAATCTCTGTTGCCAAATTTCTGTGGTGAGGGCAATCCTCTAGTGAGTGATCCCCTACTCCACAATGAGTACAAAATTTGAGGTCAGTTCTATCTTTATATGGACAGTCTGCATACCAATGTCCGTCCTTATAATATGTAAAGCATTGGATTGGTCGACGTGGTCGGTTGTCTCGATTTCCAGAGAATCGACCTCGACCTCCGTAGCCTCCATGTCGATTGTCATACCGGCGCTCGTATCTTTGACCTTCACATCTCTGAATGTTCTAATTGTTTGGTAAGTTGTTTTGCTCATTATTTTGTGCAACTGCAGTGGTTTGGTAGACTGCATGATAATTGTGTCGATTCTTCAGGTTCAGATGGCAGTCGGCTGTGTTATGATTTTTATTTTCGCAGATTGCACACCAATATGCCTTGCCGTTCTTCATGTTGAACGGTCAATCTTTTGTCGAATGGTCCCCATGCTCTTGGTAGATGTTGCAAAAACATTTCGTATGCACGAATCAAACGTCCTGTCGGCTGATTTCCTGTCGACAGTTGTCTTTTGAATGTCTGGCCGTCGAACACTTCGTGCACCAAATATCCTGACTTTTGAGGTTTAATTCTTTTAATGACTTCTGCACGATCTCAAGCTGTTCTTCTAGTATGTGATTAGTGGAGTATGCTCGTATGTCCTCATCCATTTCCACTTGGAGAGATTTTGTAAGCGCATCTTCGTAAGACTTGAATATTTCTAGACTTATGTGTCGGCATATTTTCTAAGATAAACCTACAAGAAATCACTGGATTAATAATTGTTCATCTATAACATAGTCCAATTGGCTAAGAAGGTCTTTCCATTGTTTATCATAATCGCAGATAGTTTCTCCTGGCTTCTGCGATATTGTTTTTAATTTCTTTGATGCCAGATGTTTTGCATCTGGAGTTTTGAAAAATGATAGAAATCATGCTTTGATCTTGGCTTTGGTTGCTCAAGGTTGTCTTTCAGAAAATGTCATATACCAAGTTAATTCCCTTTTCCTCAAGGCACCGACGAACTGTGCCATCTGCCTGTCTTCGTCCGTAACTTGGTTAGCCTCCCAAGTCGACTCACAGACGAACCAGTGTCGTCTGGGGTCCTCATCCCCCTCATATAGAGGAATGTGTGCTGACCCGTGACCCATTTCGAAATCACTGTCGCTACTTTCAGGAGGTGGCGGTGGTGGAGGTGGGGGTGGTGGGGTTAATTGCGTATTCCTCTCTGCAGAACTATCGTCGATGAAACTTTCGTCTCCATCGGTTGTTTTTATCGTTTCGTCTTCGACCAGCATTCGGTTGATTTCGACTTCTTCTGTCGATGTCCAACTACAGTTACCTATCTGCAGTTCTGAATGTTCTGTGTCCCCAAAAGCTGTATTTGGAAGGGGGGGTGCTCCTTCATGTGTCGGTAAAAGTAAGTGGATACTTCGGTTGGAGGGTACCGCTTGAAAGGTAACCTAATTTCCTTCTTCTAGTCGACTGATAATGAGGTGTCTTCCAGTGTATGTCTCATCGTCTAGTCGACTCCATATACCAAAGTCACCAGCTCCTAGTTGGAGGTCCTCTTCAATAATAGTTTGTATTCGGGTACATGGATTCAACGGAGATAGAGTTGTTCCTTCTTGGGGAGCTCTTAATTAGAGAGCTTCTGGCTGCTCTATCCACAATTCTTCTTCCGTAGGGGACACCTCTTCTTCCATGCCTTCTTCTTATCGGTCATGACCCAACTCTGGCGGATTTCTTTCCTGGTCGGTCGCCCTAGTACTTATTCCTCTGTGCAGCTCTAAGGCTCTTTCTCTTCTTTCTTCCCTCCTTTGTTGTCTCTCTTCCCTCTCTATTTTCTGAACGTCCGACATACCTTTGTGTGATACTATCTTCTTGATTTCCCTTTTGGTCAACTTCTCATTACTGGTGATTGGTATCTGCTTTTAGTCGACTAGAATCCACTCCACTTTATCCCGACATATGACCAGCTACCCCCCCATAGCCTACTCGATGCTTTAGAAAGCCCGGATAGTTCGGTCTACTTGCTTAGGAAGTATTCTCACTCCCTTTCTGCAATGAATTTTTCCCACCTCTTTTGTTTTTCCGTCTAGTTAGGGTTTAATGGTAGTCCATGAAGTGATGGACGAGGTTCGACAATATGACCCACTCCCTTCTCGATCAGGAACTTAAACAGCAAGGTCGGTAAGGAACACAAAAATTTCTCGGTGAGGTCTGTGTAAAATTTCTCCTTGACGGTTTCCACCAAAGTTCTGTCTTCTACTGCTTGCTCCTCGCAGAAGTCGTCGATGATGTTTTTCGAACCACTCCGACAAGTTTGTTCTTCCCCCTCGGATCAGTTTTTCTAGCAACTGTTGATCTTTAGTCCCTTTCGGCTTTTTCATCCAGGAGTTTCTTCAGAAGTTGGGGCACTGATTCTACAAAATTCTCATGTGTTTCTGTAAAGAATATTTCTTTTGCTTGTGCGATCGTCAATCTGTTTCTTCGTGCGTAATTCTGCAAATAATTTGCAACTTTACGTTCCCACCAATCCTTAATCTCCTGTTCTGATATCATCTACTTGCATACATCTCAGACATGTACTACCGACAACGGAACCAATGTTGTAATCTCACAGATCACATAAGGTTACCAATAATATAGACTAAAACATACATACATAACAGAGACAAGAGATAAGAACAAGTAGATGAATTAACAGATTATATTAACATGAATGGGTCCATACAATACAGAGAACTGAACCGAGTTCTCTTCTGGCTCAATAGCCTAATATATATGATTACAAAACAGTTACACAATAACTACCTGTTGGTTTGGTGAACCGACACGACCTGAGGTGGCCGACCTAATCTCTAGTTTAGTCGACCAACCGACTTAGTCAGCCGATCGACTAAGTCGGCTATTGTTCAAGTCGACTTACCGACTTACCGACTTTCGCAAGTACCCATCAATCCATTTATTCACAAACTTTGTTTTCTCATCAGTCTAAGAACGGTAGCTAGTGCTAGGTGTCATCTCGGTACCTACTAATCTGAAAATCTCCTTCCAGAAAGCCCCAAGAAATATGCTATCTCTATCACTAACAATGTTCTTTGGAATTCTGTGGATTTAAAACACTTCCCTAAATTATACATTGGTCACCTTTGTTGTTGTATAAGTTGAGGAAATAATGAAGAAGTGTGTGAATTTCATCATCCGATCTACCATGACATAGATACAATCTCGGACCTAGACTCAAGGTAACCCTATGATGAAGTCCATAGAAACACTTTCCCACTTTTGCTTTGGAATAGATAAAGGTTGCAGAAGACCTACCAAGTGGTTTTGTTTAGTCGTGTTTGGCTGACAGACCATACACTCCCTTATGTACCACAACACGTCATCCTTAAGGCCCTTCCAAGAGAACCTTCCCTAATCTGATGGTATGTTTTGAAGTATCCTTGATGCCCTAATGTAGGAATGTCATGTGTGGCTCTGAAAATATTTTATTTCAGTTTGGATTCTGGTACCAAATATATCTGATCCTTGTAGAAGATGATGTCATCAACTACTCTGTACATGTCATCATGTATGATACCATCCATTAACTCGCAAGGGAATTTGTTTTTGGAATATTCCACTAGCTTGGTGGGATTTCCAATCAGCCGAAATCTCCATCAACATGTAGCTGGATTTCATGAGAGTGCATCAACAACAACGTTCTTCTTTCCCTTCACATACTCTATCTCAAAATCATAATCTTGTATTCTGTTGTCCCACTTATGTTTCCTTTCATTCAGATATTTCCGCTCCAAGAAGTATTTCAAACAGTTGTGGTATGTGCTCACCACAAATTTTCTTCCCACCAAGCATTGTTTGAACTTTGTCAATGCATGCATGATGGTGAGCATATCCTTGTCGTATATAGAATATAGTCTTTATGAATCCCTCATTTTCCTTCTCTCAAAGGCTATTGGGTGTTTTTTTTGCATCAAGACTACCACAATGTCTATTCCTGAAGCATCACATTCCAACATGAAGGGTTGGTTCAATTCTGGTAGTTCCAAAACCGAGCAAGTACTCATCACTCTTTGATTCTGTCAAATTCCTTCTGAGAATATTCTGTCCATCTGAAATCCCCCTTCTTAGTCAAATCTATGAGGGGTGCTGCTAATTGTGAAAACCCATTCATGAATCACTGGTAATATTGGCATAACCCAAATAATCCTTGCAACTAAGTAAGGGGCTTTGGTGTGGGAAAATCTAAATTAGCCTAGATATTTTCCTAATGGATTTGCACACCCTATGCACTGATCACGTATTCCAAGTAGAAAACATCTATGAGCCCAAACTCACATTTGGAGTCCTTGGAATACAAGGACTGCTCTTCCATAATGCTCAGTATCTCATCTAAATGTCTCAAATGCTCCTCCCATGTCCTACTATAGATGAGGAGATCATCGGAAAATACAATAGAAATTTCCTCAACTACTTCAGTTAGATATGGTTTATGCAAAATTGGAAGGTATTGAGGGCGTTGGTTAGCCCAAATGGCATAACCAAAAACTCATACTATCCATAGTGGCATGTGAAGGTTTTCTTGTGCACGCCTTGCTCATAGACCTTGATCTGGTGGTATGCTAACCGAAGATCAATATTTGAAAAGTATACTTCCCTATGCAGCTCATCCAACAACTCATCAATCCTGAGAATGGGATACCTATTCTTGATAGTCTTTTTTTTCAAGGCCCTATAATCAATGCACATTCACATTGTCCCATATTTCTTATTAACCAACACAACTAAATATGTGAATGGATTGGAGCTTGATATGATATGTCCCATAGATAGAAGCTCCTTTATTTATTTTTCGATCTCATATTTGAATGCCTTCAAATGTCTATAGGGGGTGGTGATCACAAGTTTATCCCCCTCTTCTAAATCTATAGTATGCTCAAAGCCTCTATCCGGTGGCCTCCCTTAAGGAATCTCTCTGAACACCCTTTCATTCTTCCCCAATAAATCTTGTATGTCAACATGGTATTGTTGGCCATCATGGGAGGTCTTCTGCAAGGTGATTAGACACTTCGATGCATATGCTACATCACCTCATCTGAATAGAGATTCCACCCGCTTGGTTGAGACCACTCTTGGGGATTCATTGGACATGCCCTACAGAACTACCCTTGTGCCATCTGGTGCATTGAACCCCATATGCAAGGTTCACTAGTCCACCATGATAGGTCTCAGGGTGTTGATCCACTAAATTCCCAAGATCATATTGGTCTCTACCAGATCGACAATATAGAAGTCATCCATCAAACTATAATTCCCCATTGTTACTTTCAAGTGGGGATACTTGAACACATAGGGAATCACTAGCCCATTGGTTACCTCCACAACAAATCTCTCAAACTACCCAATGTGGATTCCTCTCCTAGATACCAAGGAAGAATCTATGAAGTTGTGGGTTTCCCCACCATATATCAAGATCGTGACTCTTTGCCCCTCGAAGTAGCTGATAAAGTCACAATGGTTCCATTATGTGTTTGTACCTATGGTTGTGTTGCAGCTGCAACGCTTTCCCAATATTTTTTAATTTTTAATTTTGGACCCTCCTTGTAAATTTTATCTTGCTTGGATCTATTTTGATTGCTGAACTTTGTTGTTCCTTTGCTACTCTTTGAGGTTGAATTGAGTTAAATTGTTCAATGACTATCTTTATCTACTGATGCTGATGACTTGAACTTGATGCTTTGACTTATGAATGATTTCCTTTTTTGCTGTCGAAAGCTTATCAAACTGTAAATCGGGGCCGTAGTTCTCTACGCAGCCGCCGTTGCGGAGATTAAACAATGAACGTCCCGATGCCCAATTTTTATTTTTTCGTCGATGTGCCTTTACTTGTTTTGTTTTCTTTGGACTATCGACATTTTTAGTTTATCATGGTCGGAGCATCAGCCTTCTATATCTCCATAGTTTCGGAGGACAGACGAAGAATGGGCCGATGGTTAGTTTTTCTTTCGCCTATTACATGAATTTGTGGTTCAAACTTTTGCTTTGCGATGAATTTTTCTTTTTTCCCTCGTAGGGGTTTATGACTTTGATCGAAATTCGTAGTCTTTTTTATTCCCGCCATTGCGACTCCGGAGCGGACTAACCATCCGGAATGGTTTGTTCTGATTTTCTCCGTTGTTTTCTATTATTACGGAACCCTTAGACCATGCGTCGTCCACCGTTGTGGCTCCTTAGCAGGCTAACCGTTCGACTTATAGCTGTTCCCCTCGCCGATGGTTTGTTATGGTTTTCGTCAATTTGTTTTATTTGCCGTAGATCGCTTAGCCTGATTTTTTCTTCGTCGTTGCAGCCCCGTAGCGAACCGACCATCCAATGCTATAGTCGTTCCGATGTCCGATGCTGTTGTCTCTAGTGTTTATTTCGCCAACGTTTGATTTGGCCGCGGAGCCCATACTCTGTCTGTCGCCCACCATTGCGGCTTCTCAGTGAACTGATCATCTGATGCTTAGTGTTTTTGCTTCCGACTGTCGGTAGGGTTTTCTCTCCATTTGTTGTGCTGTTACTCTATTTTTTGGGATGGCGGATTTTTCCCATGGGTGCTGGTTGTGTCAAGGTTTTTTCTGAAGTGAAGAGCGCAATTCAAGGGTTTTGTGTTTGAGAGGTGGCGGTTGCATTGTCTAGATTCATGCTTCTTTCGCAGGGTTTCTAGTTAGTTCAGTTGCGGTTTGGTTTTAGATGAAGAATTTGTTCTGTTGGGACTATGGTTTAGTGGGACAGCAGGCTTAGAATTTTTCCGGACCTAGCGTGCAAGATTTTCTTTGCCTTATCATTTTTATTTTCATGCATTAATATTGTTTATAGATCATTTTACAGAATGCATGTATTAATTTAGTTTGAGTTAATTTGTCAAAAGCTAAGTGATATAAGAACTGGTTGTTCATGACAGGGTGATGGCTACTGCAGAGAAGATATGTCTAGAAGACTAAGCAGAAAAAATGAGGCAGCAGGGAAGGAAGAGAAAGAAAATGAAGAAATAGAGAAGAAGAAATTAAAGGTTTGATATCTCAGACATATCGATAGCAGCAAAGGCCCAGGCTTGGGGGAGATTTCGTCAGTTACCAAGCTGGTCCTTTTTATAAAAGTGCTTTTAAATCTTAGTTTGAAATATAACGTTTGTATGAATCATGAGCACTCACAAAAAACAAAATTGTGAGATTAAATGGTTGGGGGAGCCCAAAGGTCACCGAGGGGCAGTCCAAGAGTTTGGCTTGTAGTGTAAGTATAGGAGAGTTAGATAGAAGAAGGACTTTTTCTCAGTTAGACTTGTGAGAACATGTTGTAAGAAGAAATATTTCCTTTTGCAATAGATAATTACAATTTTTCCTGTTGGAGAAAGCTTTGGTGGAATGTTCAAATGATGTGCAATTGATGTTGTTGAAGGGGAACTATTTCGTTTTCAGCTTTTGTCCATTAACCGTGAGATCGTTCTAACTTGTTGAACCTATGTTCTTGTATGAATCCTCTCTAGTTTATTTTATGGAATTTCCACTGTGAGTAATAAATGCTTTTCATAAACAATGAGCTATCTTGTTGTTCATCTATCTATTCATGTTTATGTGTTTTGAAATAAAGAACAACTACCTGTGACTTTTCTTAATGTATGAACAGTAATACATTACTCATTAAATGATAATCTCGCTCCCTAGGGACTGTTTAGTTAAGTTAGTTTTAGTTTTCTTGCTGTGTGTGATTTAGATGCGAGAGAGTTAAGATGAGAGGTAAGAACCTGCGCATCACATTGTGACCGCTCCTCGTATTCTCTATCAATCTGCATTCTTAGATAGGCACTTGCATCTCATACTTTAAACTAAAAAAACTAAAAAAGATACACGGTGGACCGGGCCGTAACCGGTAAAACCCTTTATTTTGGTTACTTGACCTACGGTATTCGGACCGCAAACCGAACGGATTCCCCATACCAAACAGTAACGGGATAGTTGGGAACGTTTACTGGGGAGCATCCCTTGCTGTTGTCGCATGCGATTTTCCAGGCCTCAACAGTTTTTGGCGCTAGAAGGAGGGCCGCCAGTGCATGGATGGTAGAGGAAACCCATTTCCTCAAAATTACTCCTTGAGTGATAATTTTGAAAGCAGTTCATTTCCCAATCTGATTCCTGAAGAGAAAGGTAAAGAACATTTGTATTCTATAAACAACGAAGTAGTTAATGATATGGGAAGACATACTAGGGCATATGTGAAAAGTATTGGAGGATTACCGATTATCCTTGATTTACCCAAAATGGAGTAAAAAAAAAAGACCTTCCTGTATTGGAAGACTTAGTTTTGGTTGGAGATTTGGAAGAATTGGTAGAAACAGCCTTGCAAGAAATTGTTCAGCCTTTGAACCAAGTGGGCCCAAACACACCTTACGGTTCACCTGTTAATACTCTTGTTCATTCACCACCTCACTCTCCACCTAGACTCATGGTGGGCATAAACGCTAATCATCCACCTAACCCACCAAATCCACCACCTGCTTGGAAATCCAGATCACCTTTAAACCTAACACCTCCTTTGCATGACTTACCTCAGGCTTTTGAGAAAATGCTGCCCAAATTTGACCCAAGTGAAAATATTTTAGTAGATGATCACTTGCAAAGTTTTTACTTGGCCATAGAAGGACTAAAGACTGGAGAACACGAAGATGTAGTCTGCAAACTCTTTCCACATACCCTTAAAGGAGCAACAGCCTCATGGTATTTTGGTCTTCCTGCAAACTCAATCCCAGAGTGGGATACTTTTGAAAGGATATTCAGAGGAAAATATGCAGCCCAAAAGACTCATGTAGCTCTCATGAAAGGACTGTGCACTTTAATGAAAAAAAGAAAAGAGAAAGTGCATAGTTTCACCCAAAGGTTTGCTGCTTATCTTAAGAATTTTTCTGCAACTGATAAATCATCTGATAAAGTTTTGATCGAATACTATACTTTAGCTTTAGGGCCTGATTTGGCCATGTTTTCCAAAATGAAAGTCAAACCCAAATTATTAGAAACTTATGAAGAAGCTGAAAGAGAGAGCATAGAAGACTGTCCTGAACAGTCGGGAGAAATTTTTTTGGAAAGAAAGCCTTATTATTTACTAAGCCTAAAGAGGAGCAGTGACATGACTTTGAGGGGATGGTAAAAATGATGCAGATGCTATCTAACCGAATAATAGATTTGGAAAAGGAAAAGGAAGCTCAGAAATCATATAAACGTTATTACAAAAGGAGAGAGGACAACAATCAATCTAAGCCTCCTCCACATAGTCCTGCATCAATGAACTTAATAGAGGTGGGTATGGATAATTTTTGCACCTTTCATCAATAGCCCCATTCTGAAAAAAAAAATTGCCCTCAATGGATCAATTCAATGACATTAGTGATGAATCAGCTATTGGATTCTAAACTAACAGAAGCTGATGATGAGGAGGAAAAGGATAGTAAACCCACAGAAAAACAAGAGGATGCTGCTCTGGTTTTATGGGACGGTGTCTCACTTTTTGACATAGAAGAGGAAGAAACAGCATAAACAAATGTGACAACAAGAAGCCAAGGCTTGTTAAGTAAAGACAGATCAGTAATCCTGAAAATTAAGAGACTTCAAGAGAACGTAAAGAAAATTCAGAAAAGCATCACAACTGACAAAATACCTGAATTCACCATTACGAGTTAGGATCCAAAGCAAATCAGCATGCCTGTCAAGCCCATTGAAGAGAAGACTGATGATGTAAAAAAGAATCTCAAAGAGCATAAGATGGAATATGACATTGTGGAAGATATTAAGAGGGCTAAGGAAAATATCTCGCTATTTGAAATGTGTAATATGCCTCAGCAGAAAGAAATATTGTTAAAATCACTTGATATTCCTAAAGAAAAGCTTACCACTGACAATCAACCAGAAGAAGAGGAAATTCGTGAAGCAAGTGTGGGAAGTAAGCCTAAATGCAAAACTCCACCATTTCTCCTGACTTTTGAAATTTTCAACCATAACGTACACAACTGTTTAGTGGAATCAGGGGTATCAGTAAATGTTATGCCACTTTCAGTCTGCAAAAAGATAAATCGACAGCTTAAACCATCTACCTGGCAGGTTATTCAGTTAGACAGAACAAATGTGAAGGTAATTGGGGAAATGGAGGATGTTTTGATTCGACTATCTTCAAATGAAAAGGTATGTCAGTGCATAGATATTGTAGTAGCACACATACCTTAAGCTTATGGACTTGTTTTGAGTCGGGATTGGTCAGCAAAGCTAAATGGGTATTTTGCTTCAGATTGGTCACATCTGTGGTTGCCTTATAAGGGAAGTCCCAATCAAATCAAAGTATTAAGAGAGCCCCACATGAAGCACAATGTTACTCAACTGGAGGGTAAGAATGAACTAGTGAACTCTGTATTGGGGAATTACTTCATTGAACTAGAACCGGGAAACTACCAAGCGGAAGAAGTCAGTGACACACCAGACACACAACCCGATCTCCTTTGGTTTTCACGGGCTGATGAATTTGACTGTAAAATAGTAGAATTAGTTTTAGATGTAGTTGTTGATTCAAGTACAATAGAAGTAGATAGTTTTTGGATGCTTTTTTTTATGGATCTAAAACTTTGGAAGGATCAGGAGCTGGTTGTGTCCTGATTGATCCAAAGAAGAATAAACATTTTCTTTCATGTAGATGAGAGTTTGAATGTACCAATAACACAACCGAATATGAAGCATTAGTTCAAGGACTAAGAAAAGCAATTGAATTAAAAGTAGAAAATCTGAAAGTATATGGGGATTCTGAAATAATTGTAAAATAGATTCGAAAACGGATACATTGCATCTCACCTCATTTAAAAGCTTATCAGAATGAAGTATGGGATTTGCTAAAAAAAATTTATGCATTTAATATTTTATCCATTCCTAGACTTAAAAATGTAGTAGTTGACTTGTTAGCTACCTTGGCTGCAAGGCTTGTGCCTACAAATAACAAGTGTTCTATTGAATTACTTTTCAGGCCTTCGGTTCCAGACATGATTACTAATCTACAAGTTTTTGATGATGATCAACAAATCTTGGAATGTTTAATGAATGATGAAACTTTCAAAGGGGCAATTATCGATGACGAAGAACACCAAGCTGAGTTAAAATTTGACAACTTCATTCCTAAAGGGGCCAGGACTTTAGAGTGGGTGTTTGAATTAGACAGCAAGTTCAGAAGACCAGCAAATGTCAAGACTCACAGCTCGTCTTTGCAATTCGAGCTGATAAATTTGGGAACTGAATTTAAACCCAAATGTGTAAATTTGGGAAAGTGTTGCTCCCCGGGTGAAAGAAATAAGTTCATTAGTTTCTTCAAATAGTACAAAGATGTATTTGCCTATAAATATGAAGAACTCAAAACATATGATACCAAGATTATACAACACATCATTCCTATTAGATCTGGAGTCAAGCCTTATCAACAACCTTTGAGGAAGATGCATCCAAAACTGGAGTCGTTAATTCAGAGTGAAGTGAAGAAATTATTGGATGCCAAAATTATATTCAAAGTTAGACACTCAAAATGGGTTTCAAATTTGGTACCAGTAAGGAAGAAATCTGGAGAAATCAGACTATGTGTGGATTTCAGAAACCTAAATCATGCTTCAGACAAAGACAACTATCCAATCCCGCCCATGGAACAGATATTGCAGATGGTTTTGGGTTCTATGTTATTTTTCGTTATTAGATGGATTCTTTGGCTACAATCAAGTGTTAGTAGCTAAGGAAGACAGACTTAAGACTACATTCAGAACAAAATGGGGAACTTTTGCTTACAGAAGGATTCCCTTCGGACTCATTAACGCTGGAGCTACTTTCCAGAGGGCTATGGATATAGCTTTCCACGGTCTAATTGGTCGTAGTGTTGTAGTGTATCTCGACGATGTGACGATATTTTCAAAGAAGAGAGACGAACACGCATTCCATTTAAAACAAATTTTTGAGCGTTGTCGAAAATATGGCATCTCACTGAATCCAAGGAAATGTGTGTTTACTGTTACAGAAGGAAAGCTACTGGGTCACGTGGTTTCTAAAAAGGGGATCTCTATAGACCCAGAAAGGATCAAAGCTATTGAACAGATCCCCTTACCCCATAACAAAAAAGGGATGCAATCATTCATGGGGACAATAAATTTCGTGTGAAGGTTTGTGCCGAAATTCGCTCAAATTGTTAAACCTTTGCAGCAAATGGTAAAACAAAGTGTACAATTCTAGTGGACTGATGTAGACAAGAATGCATTCAGTAAAATAAAGACATATATTGCTCATGCACCCTCTCTCAAAAGTCCAGATTTTGAGAAGGATTTTATTTTGTACACTTTCGCTTCTGACGATTCACTAGCAGTGGTGCTTACTCAGAAGGAAGATGGGGGAGATGAGTTCCCCATATCATTTATGAGCACTGGTCTGCAGGGGGGCGAATCGAATTACCCAGCGGTAGATAAACAAGATTATGCAGTCTTCAAAGCGGTAAAACATTTCAGGCCGTACATACTTAAGAACCGGACAAAGGTAATAGTTCCACACCCAGCCGTGAGGTCTCTTTTCGTACAAAAGGAATTAGGAGAAAGAAGAGGCAACTGGGTAACATCTTTACAAGAATATGACCTCGAATTCAAACCAGAGTGCATAGTTAAAGGACAAGGACCGTGCAAATTAATGACTGAAGGTAAAAACAATGAAGAAAATGATTGCGAAAATGAAGCTGAATTACATATGATGGATGTATGTCCTCTTTTCACAGCTCCAGATTCCTGGTACCGAGACCTTGTTCATTACCTTCAGGAAGGATTGTTTCTAGAACATTGGAATTCTAAACAGAGAAGAGTGTTGCGCCCTAAATCAGCTGCATATAATATCATTGATGGAATTTTATTCAGGAAGAATTATGATGGAGTCCTTCTCAGATGCTTAGAGAAAGAAGACGCAAAAAAGGTCATAACAGCGTTACATGATAGGCCTACCGGAGGCCATTTTTTCGGAGATATGATAGCCCACAAGATTCTCCGAGCCGGATACTATTGTCCCACGCTGTTCAAGGATGCTCATGCCCATGTTATAAAGTGTGATATCTGTCAGAGGTGTGGGGGAAGACAAGCCAAAGCAGTAGGACCATTGAAGCCTGTGATGATAACGGAACCATTTGAGCAGTGGGGAATTGATATCACTGGAGAAATAAAACCAAATTCTTCCTTGCAGCACAAATATATTTTAACGACAACTGACTACTTCACTAGATGGGTCGAGGCCATTCCACTACGTAAGGTCAATGAAGATGCGGTCATGGATTTCTTGCAAGACCATATTATGACGAGGTTTGGGGTTCCAATTTCCCTGGTTTTCGATAATTCTACTTATTTTTCTTCTATTAGGTTAACTACATTTGCTCATGAAACAAGAATTAAGTTGCATTATTCTGCCAACTACTACCCCCAAGGGAATGGTTTGGAAGAATCTACAAACAAGAATCTGATTAGGATCTTAAAAAAGACTATGATATAAAACCAGAGAAGTTGGCATTTAGCACTACTGAACGCTCTTTGGGATAACAGGGTCACACCCAAGAATTCCTTAGGTGTGTCGCCATATACCCTTGTTTATGGGAAAGAGGATATACTTCCTCTTAACATTATGCTACCATCTTCCATAATAGCCCAAGAGTCTAGAGGCACAGATAACGAAATCCTGCAAATTAGAATATATAATATTTTGAAGGCGGAAGAGTCTAGATCCAGGGCCAAAGAACGTTTTAAGCAACATCATGAAGTAGTGAAAAGGTGGTTTGATAAGCACAAAGCTAGAACAAAGGAATTTGAAGTGGGAGACCTGGTTCTTAAGTGGGATCACCCGCATGATGAGAAGGGGAAGCACACAAAGTTTCAACAGTTATGGGTAGGCCCTTTTCAGATTGCAACAAAACTTGGCCCTCAACCTAAAAATTGCAAGATTTACAGGGGTGGGAAGAGAACTTACCAGTTAATGGTTTAGTTCTCAAACCTTACTTTTCCTGATTTTTGTTTTTTTTTTGTACATAAATAAACTGATTTTGATTGTTTGCTTGATTTATTTTATTTGTGCTTGTTTTTAGTTAAATTTTGTTTAATTTCAATAAAAAGAAGCGAGATTTTGGTTGCATGGAGAGCATCAGAATTCTGGATTAATTAATTCCTTGATTATAAGACTATGTACTATTGTTTTATTTGAAAGAATTTATTCTAGTTTAAACACTTTTCCTAAATGGCTGTGAACACATTGAAGTCCTACTTAATCCCTGTAAAAAAACTCAAGATCAAAAGGTCTGGAATACTATTTCGAGGCTCCATCGATCTCACAATTAAAAATGCCCTAGAGGGTGACAACAAAAGACCCACGGAAAGGAAGCAGGGTAAACAGTATATTATATATAAATGATCCCATGCCAAGAATTGAAAGCCAAAAGGCTAATAAGAGGCAAAACTCCTAAGAAAGCAATATGTATCAAAACAAAGTACTGAATCATATGAGTACAGGATTGCCAAAAGTTCTTCTCCGTCCGTGAGCTGAAAATTAAATACATATCTCACACAAAAGGACACCATGGATAGAGGAGACTGAATAAAAAATTCAGAAAGAAAGGCACGAGGAGGACTCAAAAGGACAAAAAAGTCCAAAAGCACAAAAAAGTGGAAAATGGCATGGGAATGAGGAACAAATGAATATTTATGTTTACCATATGTTACAATCCTGTGGTGTCCAAGCTGGAAGCTACCCGAAGACAGAGGTAATAAATGAAACTCATCTTCCTGGCCTCATAAGAGTTATCTTGACTTTGGGATCTTAGTTTCCATTTTCCTAAATTGGACTATCATCAATGATTAAAAGTACATATATTTTCTATTTGGGAAATCCAGAAATCTAGAAGAATTCAACATGTTGGTTTTATTGTTAAACAGTCTGTTACTTAAGGAAGAAATTGTCCAGAGATCTGGGTTCACCAGGTAGTCGCCAATTGTTGCAGCTGTAACATTTTCCCAATTTTTTTTTTATAAAAAAATTGGACCCTCCTTGTAAATTTTATCTTTCCTGGATTTGTTTTGATTGCTGAACTTTGTTGTTCCTTTGCTACTCTTTGAGGTTGAATTGAGTTAAATTGTTGAATTACGATCTTTATCTGCTGATGCTGATGACTTGAACTTGATGCTTTGACTTATGGATGATTTCCTTTTTCACTGTCGGAAGCTTATCAAACTGTAAATCAGGGCCGTAGTTCTCTACCTAGCTACCGTTGCGGAGATTAAACAATGAACATTCCGATGCCCAGTTTTTATTTTTTTGTCGATGCGCCTTTACCTGTTTTGTTTTCTTTGGAATATCGGCATTTTTATTTTATCATGGTCGGAGCATCAACATTTTATATCGCCGCTGTTTCGGAGGACAGATGAAGAATGGGCCGATGGTTAGTTTTTCTTTCACCGATTACGTGACTTTATGGTTCAAACTTTCGCTTTGCGATGACTTTTTCTTTTCGCCCTCAGAGCAGTTTATGACTTTGATCAGAAGCCGTAGTCTTTTTTATTCCCGCCATTGCGGCTCCGGAGTGGACTAACAATCCGGCATGGTTTGTTCTGATTTTCACCAATGGTTTGATTTTCGCTGTTGTTTTCTATTATTGCGTAACCCTTAAACCATGCGTCGTCCGTCATTGCGGCTCCTTAGCAGGCTAACCGTCTGACTTACAATTGTTCCGCTCGCCAATGGTTTGTTATGGTTTTCACCGATTTGTTTTATTTGCCGCAGATCCCTTAGCCTGATTGTTCTCCGCCGTTGCGGCCCCGTAGCGAATCGACCATCCGATGCTGCTGTCTCTAGTGTTTATTTCGCTGGTGTTTGATTTGGACATGGAGCCCATACACTATCCGTCGCCCGCTGTTGCGGCTTCTTAGTGAATTCATCATCCGATGCTTAGTGTTTTTTATTCTGACTATCGGTAGGATTTTCCTGCCGTTTGTTGTGCTATTACTCTATTTTTTGGGTTGGTGGAGTTTTCCCATGGGTACTGGTTGAGTCGAGGTTTTTTTTGAAGTGAAAAGTGCAGTTCGGGGGTTTGGTGTTTGAGAGGTGGCGGTTGCATTGTCTAGATTCATGTTTCTTTCATGGGGTTTCTAGTTAGTTCAGTTGTGGTTTGGTTTTAGATGAAGAATATGTTCTGTTGGGACTGTGGTTTAGTGGGACAACAAGCTTAGAAGTTTTCCGGACTCAGCGTGTAGGATTTTCTTTGCCTTATCATTTTCTTTTCATGCATTAATATTGTTTATAGCTCATTTTATAGAATGCATGTATTAATTCAGTTTGAGTTAATTTGTCAAAAGCTAAGTGATCTAAGAACTATTTGTTCATGACAGGCTGATGGCTACTGCAGAGAAGATATGTCTAGAAGACTAAGCAGAAAAAACGAGGCAGCAGGGAAGGAAGAGAAAGAAAATGAAGAAATAGAGAAGAATAAATTAAAGGTTTGAGATCTCAGACAAATCGATAGCAGCAAAGGCCCAAGCTTGGGGGAGATTTCGTCAGTTACCAAGCTGGTCCTTTTTATAAAAGTGCTTTTAAATCTTAGTTTGAAATGTAACATTTGTATGAATCATGAGCACTCACAAAAGACAAAATTGTGAGATTAAACGGTTGGGGGAGCCCAAAGGTCACCGAGGGGCAGTCCAAGAGTTTGGCTTGTAGTATAAGTATAGGAGAGTTAGATAGAAGAAGGAATTTTTCTCAGTTAGACTTGTGAGAACATGTTGTAAGAAGAACTATTTCCTTTTGCAATAGATAATTACAATTTTGCCTGTTGGAGAAAGCTTTGGTGGAATGTTCAAATGCTGTGCAATGGATGTTGTTGAAGGGGGACTATTTCATTTTCAGCTTTTGTCCATTAACTGTGAGATCATTCTAACTTGTTGAACCTATGTTCTTGTATGAATGCTCTCTAGTTTATTTTATGGAATTTCCACTATGAGTAATAAATTCTTTTCATAAACAATGAGCTATTTTGTTGTTCATCTATCTATTCGTGTTTATGTGTTTTGAAATAAAGAACAACTACCTGTGATTTTTCTTAATGCATGAACAGTAATACATTACTCATTAAATGATAATCTCGCTCCCTAGGGACTGTTTAGTTAAGTTAGTTTTAGTTTTCTTGCTGCGTGTGATTTAGATGCGAGAGAGTTACGACGAGAGGTAAGAACATGCGCATCACATTGTGACCGCTCCTCGTATTCTCTATCAATATGCATTCTTAGAAAGGCACTTGCATCTCATACTTTAAACTAAAAAACTAAAAAAGATACACAGTGGATCAGGCTGTAACCGGTAAAACCATTTATTTTGGTTACTTGACCTATAGTAGCTAGACTGCAAACTGGATGGATTCCCCATACCAAACAGTAACGGGCTAGTTGGGAACATTTACTGGGGAGAATCCCTTGCTGTTGTCGCCTGCGATTTTCCAGGCCTCAACAGGTTGTTGTACTTGTAGTTGTTGTAGTTGTGGATTCTCCTCACCCAACTCCTCCTCTAACTCCTCATCCTCATCACTACCTGACACCACCTCTATATAATGAACCTTACCTTTACCCATACATCAATGTCCGACTGCCATGGTTTTTTGCAACTGAAACACAATTTCTTCCTTCACAACTATTTCTAGGTTTCTTCATCCAACTTATTCTTCCGGAATCCTCCCTTCTGAAATGGATTCTTGTCCTTGCTTTTTGGAGGTACGAAAGGTCTGGACGAGTACTTGTTCTTGGGTGAAACATCCTCCCTACCCTGAGTGTGTGTGATAACATCATGTAGAGTACCAATATTGAAATCCTTTACCCAACTACGTAAAGGCTCAAATAGTCCTTCTGTAAATAACATGATGAGCCTGGGATTTGAGATATCAGTCACCGTGAACACTAACCTTTGGAATTCTCTGATGTAAATGTATGGAGTCCCTATCTTCTTGAGTTGATCCAAATCCTTGAAATGTACCTATGGATCCTTCTTGTAAAATCTATAGATCAACCTCTGAGTTAAGTCCAAGTAAGACATGATATTGGCATGTCTTAGGGTAACCATTCCATGGTACCACCACTCATGTGCCTCTCCTCCATATGTAACGTGGCATGATTGCCTCAGTTTCCCTCACGGGGTTGAGCTAAAAGTAAGTGTCTATATTTTCAACCTAATCTCTTGTTGTGCACTTGTTGGACCGATCAAATGAGGGAATATTCTGATTCCCCTTCTTCCACCACAAGTCAAAGTTTTGTAGCATCCTAACAAAGTATTTGGGTTTGTTTCAGTACTTAATGTTGCAGAACTCCTACAAGGACATGTTGGCATGAAAATCTGTACCCAAACCCATGTACATTGTAAGATAATCCGTGAAACTGACTCTTGGTACCGACTATCCCGGTTGGAACACTAGATGGTATGGCAGGAATTAAGGCAATGTCGGTCTAGTTATTACTTTACTACTGACCCCTATGTTGATTTGTATAGTATTGTTGGTATTTCTTTCTTTAGCTTGATTCCCATTATGACCATTGGAACATTTTGCACCGTTGGTGTTCCTACCTTATGAATTCACTAAGAGTTGTCATAAAATTTACTAGTTGTTGCTACCCATTAGCTAAGTCATTCAGAATGCTCATGGTTCTGCCATCATGAGGGTCATTTCATTCCATGTTTAGGTTGCTCCTAGTGCCCTTGAATATCTCATTCTTTTCACCTCCAAGTGGATCCATCATATCCCCGATGTCTTCTTCTCCTTCAATCTTTGGCTACTCCTCTTCTTCTTCCAAAAAAATCCTCTTCTTCTGACTCCAACCGCCCTTCCCTAAATTCTGATATGGATACTCTGGTTGGTTCACTCAGATATCTTCTTCTATAAGTGAGTGGCTCAATATTCTCTGGACTCATAAAAGTTCATTCCCTAACAGGCTAGCATAATCTTTGGCTCTAGTACCACTAAGATATCCCTTGCTAAGTATGGGAATTTTTTTTTATCCTTTTTTTTTTATGTTTGTTTAATGGTACATTCCAGATCTCATTCATCGAAACTCTTAGTCAAATAATGTACACATAAATGGATCTATTTATATTTAGCATGGAGAGGGAAAATATCATAACCATCAAAAGATAAGGAACCCATAATATCTATTACAATAGTCATAAATAAACTTTTATTTAAGGTTGTAAACAATACAAAATACAATAAACAATTATTTTCAGACCTGTAGGAACATATGATAGTTGCAAACCTTATTTATGGTTGTGCTGGCCTCTTTATATCAGCTACAAAATCATGAACATTTGCAAATCGTGGACTTCTACACAATCATGGTGGCTAAAAAATCATGAACAACTATAGAATGGCGACTACATGTTGTGGCGGTTGCAGATTCGCGACTGCAGAATGAGGCGGATGCAGAATCGTAGCTACGAAATGAGGTTGTTGCATAATGAGGTGGTTGCAGAATCGCTGCTGCATAATGGATTTAGACACTAAAATCCCTTCAAATCTACAAATAAGCTTTCTATCCATTCTCAACAATGAAGTGTAAGTGATGAATCAGGCCGATCCCTCCTCTAAATGGGCTAGGGTACATAGTTTCACTACCAAAATTGAATCCCTCTCTCTTAGTCTTTTGTCCAAGAGAAAGTCAAAGCTTCAGAGCTCTCAAGTTTTTAAATTGCAATTGAGAACAATGAATGAGAGAGTGGGCTCTCTCTCCTTTTTATAACTCTTTTCTCTCTTATGACTCTTCAACTTCCCTTTTTCACTTTTTAATTTAAAAATGTCCTTTTAGTGAGAAATTAGCTTATATTCTCATGTTGACCCTTTTTGGCCCCATTTTACCATTTTGCACCACTTTTAACTTATTAAGTGATTTTTATAAATTCACTTTAGGAAATAAGTATTAAATGTCACTTTATAAAATTCTTTTGAGCCTAGGTGACATTAAATAATTACTTTGTCCCCTATTCCAACGACTATATCCTACGGGGACATGATAGGTTAATGAGTCACCCTAATGGTGGTCATTCGGAAAGGGACATGACATGACACTTGGCGAAGTGCAGAAATTCGACTAAGTCCCAAAATGGGGCAACTTCCTCAAGCCGCTCATGACTGTGGGTAAGGTAAGTTGTACTACTATTAGAGATTTAAAAGGGTAAATAATTTAAGTTATGAAATCAATCAATTATTTTCGATGTTGAATGTATAACATTAGCATTGCACTACCTCATGGTATCTTATGATTGTGCTGCCAATGAGCGGCTTGACTAGTGAAGGTTTGGACTAAACTTTGTAGTCGTCCTTACTCTCCCACATTTTTAGAAACTTAGTCTACATGACTGGATGGTGATCCATGTTCTTTATACATAAGTGGTGGTGAATCGGTCGGTTCATTTCTAGTTGGTACCCAAGTTGGGTACTCCTTGGGTTTCTTTTCAAATACTTTTGGGATTACAAAGATAGAAAAGCATCTTCACATAGATTGTTTGGAATGGCGCCGGACATATAAAATTCTCGTGCTTGGCCATCATATTTTTCAATCCACCAATCATATAATTTTGTCTGAATTTTGTCCTATCAGCATGGGAGATCCCAGATAGAGCTCCCCATTATCATTAGGCTTGACTGAATATTCACTATTTGTCATTACTTAATCTAGTCTCTTTATATGTGCGTCGTTGTCATCAACTTTCGCTCAGAGTTTTCCTTGGGATGGGTATATGGGAAAAATGACCTTTTTCCCATCTCCTTTTAGCTTTACTCTATCATTTTTTAATGGTATGAAATCCTTCATCTTTCTTCCCCACGGTCAACCAACTAGAGCAAGGACAAATTTGGAACCTTATTTTCAACAATTACTTCAAAGTCAACTTGGATGGAAATTCCCATTATTGTCATGTGAACATTCTTCCAAACTCCCATTATTTCAAATAAGCCCCGGTCAACGAGCTTGATATAGATGCTCGACTCAGACAATTGTAGTTGACCCAGTCTTTCCCAAGTGGATATTGTCATGATATATGCTTGATATCCGAAGTTGAGGATGACTTGTGAGACACAATATCCTTTGACTTCAAGGTTGACTAATGAGTCGATTGATCCGGATTTATGTAGGAACTCAACAGAATACACAAATAACCATAGAAACAAAGATGTAGCAAAAATAACACTTCATTTCATTAATAAAAAAACTGAACTTGTTTACATACAAAATGGAAATAAATTAGCTAGAGTGTTGGTAGTTTATCTCGGAGAAGAGATGTGGCGGCTACATGCCTCTGAACTTTGTGTTACAATGAGGCTCGAAGGCCTATATATTATTGAGAAACAATGGAAACCCTACACTTCCAAAAACCTAACCCTAGGAGGTGAAATGCCAGAATGTGGGCTCGTTGGGTAACTTGGTACATCAATTTCCCGAGGTCATAACTTTGGCTTACTACCTCCGTTTGACGCGCATGATACATCGTTAGAAATATCTATTCAAGGACTATATCCACAAATAACAAATAATGAGTCTGAAATGGACTCATATTTGCATAGCCGTTCAATGCCAAAAAAACATCGTTTAGGGCCTCAAAACAACTCCGGAAGTTTAGGACCTGAAAACTGCCAAAAATAGTAAATTGTGCTACAATTAAGGTAACTGGAAAACTGAAAGAAACAATGGTGGGGGTCCAAGTGGAATAGGTGGGTGGCCACCAATATCCACCTGGATCATCGATGTTGATTTATCTTTATAGTTTAGTCATCATAGATTTTTAGACATCTTATTGTTCCCTAGTTACTTTTTATCATATATTTCAAATCAATAATCAAGCGACGACATCTTCCTTTTTGAGAAGTTCTAACAATTCATTAAGTGTTTTGTTTATGGAATTTTGTGTATCTTCTTCAGATGCTAGTTCTTCAAAGAATTTTGCAGCATTATTAAAAATCTATCTCTTCTTGTGAGGATTGGGGTAATTATTTTCTATGCTTTGAATTTTTGTAATGTGTGGATTGTCGCCTCCCATCTTCGTGCCTTTTTAGTTATGATATGTAAATTTTTAGTATTAAGAACTTCATGCTTGGGAACACCAGACAAAATATCTACATTCCTCTTATTGATAATTTTCTCAAGGATTATGTGGCAATATTCTAATGAATGATCACACACCCTACATTGTGTACAAAATTTGAGATCTATCTTGTCTATCCAAGGATAGTCAAGACTCAAATGTTCTTCTCTATAGCATATGAAGCATCTAGACTTCCTTCAATAAGTAGAATGGTTACCTTGATTATTATTAAATCTTCCTTGAACGTTGTAACCTCCTCATTGGTTGTAGACATTGTTTCTCTGTTCATTGTTTCTGAAGTCTCAACCATTTTGGACATTATGGTCAATGGTCTGATCTTGACCATAATACATATTCCAAGGTATTATGTGAATTGTCTTGACATATACCACACCATTTAGGTTTATCATTCTTTGCATTGTATGGAAATATGTTGTAAAGTGGGATTTGAATACTTTGCATATACACAATCGTAACTCCTCTGGACAACTCTATAGTTATATAGTCTTCTTTCCCCTTAGAATGGACATTTATATTTGGTATTCCTCTCCATTGATAATTTCGTACACCACAAGTTGTTATGTCTCATAGTAAGCTCTTGAATAGATCAATGCATTATTTTAAGCTTTTATTATAGTCTTATGTCGACACGTGAGCCTATGAAGTCATCGTTGGACTCTATTTGTTGTTATTTCTTTAAAGCATACACATCTGTCGTGAATCCGTGTAGTCTCAAAGGTGTTCTATTTTCTATAGGAGACCCACGACCAACCATTGGATCGATAGATATTCATCAATCTGGTATGATATGTTGCTGAGTAAATCTTTTAATCTTTTATCATACCCTTGGACTGTTTTTATTGACGTTTGTGGGAATTTTTTAGCTTTTTTGTAGTTTAATGGTTGTTGTATTGAGTTGGAAAGAATGTTAAAAAATAATTCATTATATCTTCCTTTGTTATTATCTCATTTCAATGAAATTCACGTACTAGGTGAGTGCTCTTTTACGGAGGGCACCAACAAACGGTGCTAATTGTTGATTTTCATCATTGAATGGGTTATCTTCCCACATGCTCTCATAAATGAACCAATGTCTTTGAGGATCTTCCTCCTTCTCATATATTGGGATATGCACTAAATGATGAAAATCCATATCGATTTTTTTATTATTATCAGGAAGATGATCACCAATTTTAGGTGTACTTACTTCTTTTTGTTGAGTTGTATACCACAATAGTCGAATTTATTCTAAATAATCTTCGTCATCAAGTCGTATCTCCAATGGACTTGGCACTTCAGTATATAACATTGTTGGCAGAGGGGTGCTATCATGTGCTTTGAATAAAATAGGTGAAAATTGTTTCTTCCGAATTCGGGTGAAAAATTGATCCAGTAACCATGAAGTGGTCTCCAGATCATCAATCAATCCATGATTCATCCATAGCTTCCTAATTGACACCATATGCTACTTTTTCCAACTCCAATTCCCAAGTCACACTCCACGATCTATCTTACACTTGGACCATGAGTCAAAAGCATCAGGAGCGAATCTACGGGACTCGTAACTTCAGGTATTACTATCTACAAACCTTTCAAACCTTCCTTTGTTGGTTGAGGTTCTTTGACCAATGTTAGCACCTCATCCTTCTCTCAAATGATTGAATTTCCCTCAACTCAGGTAGGCCTGGCTACTTGACCTTCTCAATCAGTTTCTTCATATTTCTTTTGTTATGAAGTGAGATTAATATTTTTCTAAGCTCTTCCCTTTTTCCTATCTTTTCTCCCTTTCAATTTCCTAGATATCAGTGTTATGCTTGTGGTTGGCCATCTAATTTTTGTCGAGTCGTACTTCATTTTTCACTGGCTTCATTCCATTTTCATTATGTTGGCTAGTATCATATATTCGTTCATTTCACGTTGTTCTTGAACCCCCAGTTACCTACTCAACTTACTCCTGGGTGACAAGTGCGGGTTCAATAATAATGCTCATTTGTTAAGAAAATATTCCCAATCTCTTTCAATTAACAATGCATTCCCAGCTTGTTTTTTCCTTTTTTTCCAATTTGAGCAAGTAGGGCCCAATGGAGGTCAAGGTTCGACTATGTGCCTGACTCCTTTTTCAATTAATAAATTATAAAGAAGAGAAGGAATTGTACAGAAAGCCTAGTCATGAACGTTTTCGAGAGATTTCTTTATTTCAAGAGGAACAGTCTCTATAAATCGTTCATGGGATTCTATAACTAACTTCTCTTTGGCCTTTGCAAGGGTTAACTTGTTCCTTGTGGAATAATTCTAAATGTAATTTGTAACTTGTATATTCCACCACTTTTTTATTTTCTCCTCTCTTACCATTTATGTACTAATGTGGATGTTTTATCCTCGTTCAATATTATCAACGTTAGAGCCAATATCGTAATATATGGGATTACATGTGGTTACCAAGAGTGCATTGCAAACATATAATCATATACAATAACAAGCATAAAGAGAGTGAAGAACATGTAGTGGTCACACCAACAAGAAGTCTTATATTATATCAGAAGGCCATAAAGTACAATGAGGGATAATCAGTGTACAATTGGTTAGATAATTATAATTATTAATTATCTACAAGTAGGCCTAACTGACTCAACTAGACTGGTCTGACCATTAGGTGGTCGGTCAAGAGACCTAATCGACTCATCGACTAGGCTCCTCCAACATTTAGGTTTAATGTCAACTTTTTCCAAGAGGATGTTTTTTTATTTACTATATAGAGACATTTTCCCAAGTAATGAAGCAAGCAATATGTTTTGGGTTTTCACTTATTCTCTTAGTTTCTCTATTTATGTGGTTTTTGTTTCCTTTGTTCATTGTTTTCTTAGATGAGGCTCTTTGAGCCTTATCATTTTGGTACCAAATCTATATTTCTTCTAGCTTCCACAACCACCAATGTTGTCTACTCACCTCATTTGGAAATCAGGGATTTTCTTTCTCACCTCATTACCCAATCAAGGATATGTTCCCCCGCCTTATTAAGCAATCAAGGATCTACTCCCTTGGCTCATTTTCCCATATGGGTATCATCAATTTAACTCTTGGCACCAAAATCCCTGATTTGCTTAATACCTCCAACCAATTGAGGTTAGTTTACATTTTTTTCTCAACAACAAAAAAGTCTCCTTTCTATTAGCCATGAATTGATTTTATAGATGCATACAATTAGACACATTACCAAGTCAAAAATATCTAACCTAGTTGAATTTAATAAGTCATCAATAACTACATAAAATAAATGCAATCTACTTGAGTTTAAAAATTCATAACTAAGTACATAAATATATATACACAAAGCTAAAGCTCAATGAGGTTACATTTATTGGTGAATGGAATCCCATAATTTCCATGGCGTCCACCCCACATATTGACCCACAACAAATGGTTTCCACCATCCGTTACATCTTACATAATATTCTTGCTCTATCTAACCCTAACCTTTTCACCTGTTTCAAAGATGTGTTACTTGCTACTTGTAATCTATTAAAAATAACATCTATGAAAGCTAGTTTTCTGCCAAGTTTGACCCCCGACTCAATTCGCAAGAGTCAACCTTTTTTCACCTTATTGAACCCTTTAGGTGGCACTTAGTCAACATAACCAAACACAATCACCTTCTGCAACTTTTTTGCACCATTTCATATACCCCTCTAGCCACTCTAACACGGATCTACATATGCCCAATCCCTTAACTACTTCTCTTAATCCACCCACACCTCTTTCTTTGGATTTTTCCTTGGTCACCTCTACCCATGCACACTACCCCACTATTTATATTTCCAATACCTATCTATTTGTTGAAGCACATCATGCAAATATGCCCTTCTGTCTTAGTGAAACCACTCCTATTAATCCTGAGTTGGATTATGCCTAGCAACCTGGACCCATGGTCTCTCACCTAGGTACTACTACACAAGGAGAAATGCAGGGCACATATGAATCTAAACAAGTGATTATTACCTTAAAGTATCCAACAAACTCAATTGAAGAATTTCCTTCCACCATCACTCCCATGATTGACCTTGTAACCATTTGGGCAGTTTTGGTTTTGACTTCTGTCATTGTAAGATTTCCTTTACACAAGGTGCATTGTGGGAAAAAATTGGAAGCAACTATGTACATGGTAAATGAGAAAACCCATAGTGACATATTTTTTCCCCTAACAATGTAGACTACACTTACAAAGGAAAAGGTTGTGGCTTTCGACAATGCCTATAAAGTTGGTAAAATGATTCATCTTGGTGCCCATATTGTATGTTCCACATTGTTTAGTATTGCCTGCAAGGACTCGACTTAAATTTTCCTATCAACCTTGCTACTTCTATTGATCATGATATGGTCTCTTTCTCTCCTATGTTGTCACCTTTGCAAGTTCCTCCTTCCACCCCCGATCAACATTAACAACCTATAATACACATTGTTGGATATTTTGTTCTACATCAACAAGTGATAGTAGGATCACATCATGTTTCTCCCTTTAACATGGGTCTTATTAACATCATTCAACATTGGAATACATAGTGTTTGACTTAGCAATTTGTTGTGGCAACTCCATGTGATGCCCTTTGTCATACAACATTGTAGATGCAAGATCTACTCCAATTTGCTTTGCAACTAACAATATTTTTATAAGTTCCCTCTTATTTCGCACAATACATGTTAGTGTGGACGCATATATAATTTTAATATTAGTTTATGTTGTTTGCAATTGTAGACATCACACTCTTTCTCTCACTCAAACACTCTCATCTTAGGCAGCGAACACTAAACCACACATTGTAGACATCAACCCCACAGTCAAGGATACAAAGGCCTATGCTTTTTTTATGTGTCTCACCATACCAATATGTGGTGCACCGGTAATCTTATAAAAGTTGCTTCTTACTCATCTCTTCACCTAGAGTCATCAGCTAAACTAATGCACTTACCAATTTTCGCAACTACAAGTGATGATGACAACACATATGTAGCTAGGTTCTTTGTGAACTGAGTTGTTTTTTTGTCTTAATAGCTTGACTACAATGTAGGTTTATCAATATCTCCATTATTACTGTTCTAATCCTACTCCAATCAATTGTCTCCATCTCATTCATTTTCTTTGGGGATGCTACCTCAAGAGTTTGCAATTCTTACCCAACACATTCAATCTCCCAACTTTTGTGTTAATCAAGATTCAACCATATGATGGCTTTGGTGTAGCTTGTAAGTTCAATTAGTTTTCTTACAATACCAAAGTACCTTGGTATTTTATTATTATTGACCATCCCAACTTGCAACACTCCTTGACTTAGAATTATCCAAGTTGTTTCACGTCAAACTGATTTCCATATAGCATAAAAGATGACCTTCACTAAACTCAAATTCAAGATGAAATACCTCTCTCTCTATATATAGGTTCATTATTCCTAGTTGTAAATTGGGAAGAAAGTGGGGATTGCTTTCCACATAAACCAAGAAGAAATGATAGGAAACTTGCGCATGTCTCTCTAGATCATAATGGATGCACTTCTCGATAAGGGCATGCAACTCCAAGAAGTAGTTAGTATATATAATATTTTAAATAAAGCACATTTAAAATCAAACTTGCACTTTTAGTTAGAGTTAATGTTGGCTTGGCCTAACATGATGTTTTTTTGTTTACTATAAAGAAGCATTTGTCCAAGTATTAATATGTTTTAGGTTTCATTTTATTGGTTTATGGTTTTCTTATATGAAGATCTTTAAACCTTAAGAAAATATCCAAAAAGGCCATTAAAAATGAGTAATTATTATAAAATAAACAAACTCAAATTTTAACTAAATGCAAAGCATGTGATTATCATTCCATAATATGAGGAATTGGTAACTTAACCTCATGATCTTATTAAATTCATGGTATTTGTTCTCTTCTTTCATTTGCAACTAAGAAAATCTTTATCATTTTTTTTTACTTAAAGGTTATAAGAGATAGCAACCTGTCATATAATATAAAATGAATGAATATAGTAATTAGTACAGACACTCAACTTGTGGTGAGTGAATACCCATTGTCTATGCTTCAACTACATGTTATCACTCACCTTCTTTTAGTTAAAAAATTGTATACCACAAACTCTATGTTATCCATGTATCAACTACCAACTTAGATCTAAATCTTAGGCTCTATCAAGTGCCGAGAGAGATCAAATCTCTAGATGTGCAAACCTCCTTGAGTGCAGTACCTCATAAGAGGTTTTCACCCTGAGATATTTGATCTCTTTGAACAAATTTAAGGAAAGATTAGAAATAATATTATCAATACGTTACCATGTTTTATCCATGTCGGTGCAACCACAAACACCATAATGTAAAGAACTATTAATAAGAGAAAACAAAAGTTACACATTCATGATTTCAACATTTCAATAAGTGTTGAGAGAACTCCTTCATAGCATTTTTGAAAATTTCAAAAATAGGAATTCAAAAAGATTTCCATTAAAAAAAATAGTCAAAATATAGTAAAAAAATGTTCAATAAGTGGAGAGAACTCCTTCATAGCAATAGAAATTCAAAAAGATTTCCATAAAAAACAAAATTAGTCAAAATATAGTAAAAAAATGTCTTGAGAAAATTCCATCATAACATTTTGCCAATTTCAAAAAAAAATCCAATTAAAAAGTTCTCAAAATCTAGTAAATAAACATCTAAATTATTTGAACATGATTATAAAATTGTGTTCAAAGTTATTGAATCCTGAGACTATTAAAAATGTTTCAAGATCATTACAAATATACTATTAAAATGGTTTAGAATAATTTAGTTAAAAAAACACACACAATGCAATTTGGACCCACGCGTATGAATCATGTTTTGAAATAATTATTTATTTAATTTTAGAAAACACATGATTCAATCTGAACCCAAGCATAAAAATATTGGGAAAATGCGGGGATAACAAGAATTTATAGATGCAAATAAAAAATAGAGGAAATCTGATTTCTGTTAGATAAAGAAAATAATCTCCCAAAGACTTTGTTTTAAAACCATTAAAAAAATAACTTTTTGCAATTGAAAAATTACTTTACAAATACAATTTTAAAAATAACTTTAAAAATACAATTTTAAAATAACTTTCTACAGCAATTAAAACACACGGTAGTGCAGGTAAAAATTGAATCAGTTCGTGAAACGAGGAAACCCTTGATTGATTAGTGACCAGTGTTTCTAAAGATTTCTCTATTATATTCGCAAAAAAATATGAGGAGGTTTAACAACTTGCCATGTTAGCCATAGCAGTATTGAATGGTTAAACTTACAGCCAATAACGAAAAATCCTTCCAGCTTTTTCGAGTTTCTTTTAACTGGATCATATACTTCGCGAGGCATCTGAGCTCTTCGGATGTTTGAGCTCGCTCATATCAGAAGGAACTAGTTCGAAATTGAAGAAAAGCATGAAAAAAACAAAAAAGCATTACTTGAAATTGAAGAAAAGCATGAAAGAAACCAAAATGCATGATTCCAAATTAAAGAAAAGCATGAAAGCATCTACAGCGGTTTGTTGAAGAGAGGGGAGAAGGCAACAAATCATCCATCCATTGCAAGGAATGGTATATATATATCTCATATCTCATACAGTTTTAACATTTACCTCCTTTCTCCTCTGTCTATGTTCTGGTTTGATTGTGTACATATGTGATTGTGTGTTTGAGTTATTCCTCTGTCTATGTTCTGGTTTGATTGTGTACCTATGTGATTGTGTGTTTGAGTTATTCAAGTTTGTGTCTGTGTATGGTAATGTTTGAGTCATGTATCTATGTGATGAGAAGGAATCTCAGTTGCCATGGAATGGAGACAACTGGATTTCGATCCACGTTTGGAGCAAATGAACTTCAATATGGATGAGGCAGCCGAGCTATTCAACATAAAGCTGTTGATAGTAAATCGTGTAATAAATGAATGAATACCAACCAGCAGAACGAGATCTCTGGCAGCGATGGCCAACATGTCAAGACATCACCCTGCAAGATTCCCAATGGGAGGGAGATTACTCAAGGTCATCCAATCTGAGTTATGAAACCAATATAGATCTATCTTAATTATGGTTTTATCAAGTTCCCAGAGAGATCAAGTTCTTTTGAGGTGTAAACCCTTTTTAATTTACAAAAATGTGTAATAAGTATTCCTACTTGGAAGGGAAATGAGTAACTTGCTTAAGTAATTTCAAAATAGGGTAAATATCAGAAGAATGAGATGAGTAACATTAATAATCATATAATCAATAATTTTCCAAAAATTGTTTTACTTGTCTTTCTTTAAAACTAATAATGAATATTAAAACAATCCATATAAAATTTTAAAATCTAGATTTTCGTAATAAATTGGAATTTGAAAAATATTTTAGGATCAAATAAGATTTTAAACATTTATTCAAATGTTTTTGAGAAACCACTTGTTTTTCTCTATAACTAAAAATGAGCATTTACATATTAGGGTTAACCTTGACTTGTGAATGAGCAAGGATGTAAGTGGTTTAAGGCACATGGTTTTAGTGGCACCTGGTTTCTTGCTAGTTGTATTTGCATTTAAAGAACCTTTTAAATATGGTTGTAATAGTTCATGGTAATGTGCCAAAGTGACGAGTTCAGAAATTTGATATATAATTACATAAATGTGTTTTACAATTTAACTAATTTAAAATTAAATTTTATATGTTATTTATTTATAATTTTTTTTTTTCCAAGAAAAAAAAGCGTAATTTCATTCATCTTTCGAGATCAAAATTACATTCTGTAGATTCACTTCTCGTGAATATCCAAAAACCCAAAGTTCTTGTGACTGTCATGAGGCTGTGAAGGATTCAAAAAAGTAATTCATCACTACATACACAAATACTCATTCGTTGCATAACTAACTGTCCCTATCTCAAAAAATATACAAAAGTATGCTGCCAGAATCGTTATACAGTTTATAAATCTGCATAATTATCAGCTGTTCCAAAAAGATAAAGTGCAAAGTAGTGTTAAGAAATCTTCTATAAAAGGCCTGTGATAGTAATCCTGGGATTTGCCTTCAAACACTTCTTTCACTGTCCAAGAGCCCGCTGCCAACGTGAGCCCTTTCTTGGAAGCTTTGTCCGCTTCTTTGTTATTTTCCCTGTATACATGCCGGCAAGAAAACGTGTCAAAACGCTGGAGAAGAAGTCTGATAGCAGATAAAATGTGTGCCAATATCAACTGTCTGTATTCTTGAGTTTCGTTGATCCAATTAATTACATTCAGTGAGTCTCCCAAAAAGTTCAGGTTGTTGCATCCCTTTTCTAAAGCAAACACCAGCAGCAGCTTAAGGCTCATTAGTTCTGAGAAATTGTTGGTGCCCTCCCCGAGTCCCATAGATAAAACAAAGTAATGAGAATCCAATAGATACAAGACTGCGCCTCCTCCACATACATTGTTTTGAGCTGCCCCATCGAAATAAGCCCACGGGGATGATCGATCTAGTTCAACTTCGAGCCTCCTTCGTTCCCTTGCCACCCTTATATGTTCCGGGAAAGCTTTATAGTATCCCATCGACAGTGCTCCTATGATAACAGGTATGCTGTTAATGTCCTAAAAAATAGCCTTATTGCGGGCCAGCCATATCCCCCACATAACCAGAATTGGTAGGATCTTGAATTTCTTCTGTGTTCTCCTCCGCCACCAAAGTTCCCACGCATCTTCCACTGTTGCCCCTTCCCACTGGCAATTGAAGCCCACCATTAATGAAACTTCCCTCCAGACAGCTGTCGTAAAAGAGCACGAGAGGAATAAGTGACTGATGGATTCCAAAGCCCTTTTACAAAGCACACACCTGCCGGGACCCTGAAAGGATCGTTTCTGCGGTATATCCCAGGTAGGAACCTTGTTGTTTAGGGCACACCACATAAACAGTTTTGTTTTAGCTGGACATCTCATCTTCCACAAGGGCCTCCACCACTAGACTTCATTCCTGGTTATAATTTTTCTTCTTTTTACTACTCAAGTCAATTGAATTTTACTGCTAATATTTCACTATTTAACTTTAAGATTGTGAGTATTACTTGAATATGATTGTATATTTATATGAGTATAATATTTTTTATCTTTTATGTTTTTAATTATAAGTCCACATGTCATAAGTTTTTTTTATTTTTTACTTTTTTATTATTATTATTTTTATTGAGCACATGTGCTTATGGTACATATCTCTCCCATTTGGGCTATAGAAAGGGCCTCTCGTCGCAATTATGTGTGCATTGTCATAGAAATACTTGTAGTCATATAATTTGGGTTATAAAAATCTATGTGTAGTTTCAATCATGAAATTTATACGTGCATATTCATAGATTTACTCACTTTATCTGTTCTTCAAATTTGTTGTTCAAAGCAAAAACTTTGCTACAGGCGATAATATTTCACAAAATTTTAGAACAGAAATCAAAATAGCTTGCTGACTTCAGCAACATTTCTTCTCTCTGGACTAAAGTTGCTTCATGGCCCTACTACACCAATTGTTGTGCCTTAGCTCCATAAGCCCCTCTCTTCCTGTTTCTGTAAAAATTCTTTGTGAAGATCTTTCATTATAGGCGATTCATTGACTTCTAATCTTCCACCTTCCAACTGTTCAATCCTATGCCTTGACAACTGCATCCAGGAAACGTTCTTTTCTTGAAAAAATCATTTTTCCACTTTCAAAACTGAAACTACCTTCATATTCCGACCTGAACTGTTGCTGGAAACGTGCTACCATGTATACCATTAGAGGGGATTTATTTACCTAATCACTCAAAATTCCAAGCTGTACACATTGATATTTCTATGGTATACTGTACCGAAACATGAAAATATAACCTGCACGAAACTGGAGAACAGAAGTGCAAACCGGATTTCTCTATGCAGTGAATCTCGGAAGACTAGTCTGGCGATATTCTCCACTTGTGGGCATTTTTTATCATAGTAATCTGAGCTTAGATCAGCAAAAGCTAGATGAAAATCTATCACCAACACCAGTAGTAGAGTGACATGAAACAAAAACAGCTTGAACTTCAAATTCATAGCTGCGTATAAGCGATTGAAAGTTGGTGAAGATTATTGCACTGCTTGCAGATGCACTCACAGATTTAAAGCCGGAGAGTGACACTGTCAGTGCTCTTATTATATCAATACCGATATATTATATCCTTTATTGATGTTGATATCGATTTCTTTCTATAAGCACGCCCATGGGACCTGATGACGTTAAACATTTTATTTTCTTCCAAACCTCTTTTATTTATTAACATCATAAATTTAATTAAACGCATTTCATTGGTTTTACTTTTAAAATAAATGCCACTCACCCATGAGCATTTATTTATTTTTACTTATAAAATTCCCCACTTTGACCGAATCAATTGCACTCTTATCTCAGAGCTGTATTGATATATTCCACTTACATTTCATCAAACATTACTTTCCCAAATTAATAAAATAGTGAATTAAAAAAGCATGACTATCTTTTTTCAACGAGTCATTGTTAACCAACTAGTGAATTATAAAAACATGATTATCATTTTCTAATGAGTCATTGCCGTGTAGGAGAGTCTTGTGACCTTTCTTTTTATTATTGCTGCATATAATGTTTTAAAATAAATTTTATTTATGTCATAACAAAATATTGTATTTTTTAATGTTGATAAGTTAAAGTTTTTGGATGTGACACGCTTGTGAGAAAAAAATATTTACTTTTCATTTAAAAAATAGAAACTTGCAATGTCACTCCAAAGTGGTATAATTTGATCATGTTACTAGGTTTTTAATGACTAATTAGTGTTTAATGTGGAGGTTTTTAATGACTAATGAGTGTTCGTCTTAGGTGTTGGGATGATTTGAATGCCCCACCACCATCTTTTTAGGTGAGCTTGGAATTGTGTTGGGATGATTTGAATGTCCCACCACCATATTTTTACGTTATATTTTTTCATCTTTAGCTTTTATCAATGAGCTTGGAATTATTTTTAGAACCTTTCTAGTAATTGGAGTTGAAGGCTTTATTTTTTAATATTGAACTTGCATTTTTATATTAGGTTTATGTTATTAACACTCCATTGTTGAGTTTGGTTAATTTACACTTTGGGCTTTTGTGTTTGAAGACTTATTAGTGTGTGTGGGATTTTAGGTTTGAGTTTTCAAAATTTTATTTTTAAAGATCAATCTAGGTTGGGATTGGGGTGTTGTATTTTGAGGAGGATTACTTTTTACATGTTATTAACTAGATATTTAAAAAACTTGTGTTGTTGACTTTAACATTTATGTTTTATTTTTAACTATTGTGTCATGGTTTGTAATCTATAAAGCAAACTTTAGATGCCCATGAGCTTGTGGATGATTATGACATGAATATGTTGAACTAGAGTGCCAACAATATTTTATAGATAGCCCTCAGTAATAGGGTGTGCTTATGGGATGCCTCTAAGAGCATAACTTATGAGGTCCTATCTCTGGATGATGATGTTAGCTCAACAACTAATATTAAATGAGCACCAATTAGAGGAACACACGTTATCTCGTTGCAAGTCCTTCACTATGAGGACTACCATTGTCATGGCTCCCTCATTTTCACACTACAATGGTGCTAAACACAACAATTTAAGTTGGAGCAAGAACATGCAAGTCAACCACAGTGTGCTAGAGATTGAAGCGACCAAGAACAATATGCTAGGTGGCTTGAATCCTCTCAACTAGGCCCTCTAGAAAACTACCACTCATACTACACAAATTGAGGACCTATTTGTGTGGGTCCCATGAAAGGACTTGACTCTTACATTCACCAATTCCAAAGGATAGCCACACATCGTTGTCCAAAACCATAATGGGATCTTCTAAGTTTGGGAAATCTACTCTTCTTGATAGTATGTCAGGTGGGTTGTTTCTCACAACATGCCTATTGTTATTTATACATGGTATCTTGTTTAACATTGAATTATTTTCCAGTACATTGTTATTGATAGGTGGAAGTTAATACTTAACATATAGAATCTTATTAAAAAAAACAAATGATTTAATCATTTGTTTATACATTAGTGTGAATTTCATTTATTTATGCTTGCTAGTGCCTTCGTTGACCTTCTAAATGCTTATCAACACATGCAATAGCAAAATTATCCTAACGATGCTCCATAAAATAATATATTAATATTAATTACTTCTTAAACCCCCATTACATCTCAATGCTAAATACACAATAAAAGAATGAAGTTTATTAAAAAATGATGAGTAATTTGAGTTATGTGCTTACATTAGAGCCAGTTTAACATTATATATGCTCTCTAAGATAGTTAACTCGATCAAGGATAATGTCCAAGAATACTTTTTAGACAAGCGAAATCACTGTCAATGGCAGAAGGTGGATGTTTTTGTATGGAACCGTCGTACATATTTTCTATTTTTAGCTATTGGGATTATTATGTGTGATTGGATATCTATAGTTGTTGTACCGAGTCAAAGGTATAAATGGTTCATCAATATTGCTACAAATGGATTATGTGTGCAAGTTTATGTTACTCAAGAAGATACTCTCATCATCACTCTAACGATTAGAGATTCAATCCATTATTCTACCCATATTAGGATACATGATAAAATGCCTCAAGAGCACCCTTATGGAAATGGATTTGCAAGATTGTATAGACACTTTGATTGAAAATAGGCATTTGTGAGGATTGAGCGGTGGAGAGAAGAAGCATGTTATATATTGGGTACGTTATATTCTTTACATGTAATTTGATGGTCAAATTTGGTAATCATTAGCATTATCACAAGCTTGAACATTGGATTCCTCATAGATACCATTATCAAAAGCTTGAACATTTACCTATTACCAGCTTAGATCCAGCTTTACCCGGCTCTATCATGCGCCGAGAGGGATCAAATATTTCGATNGTTATTTTTATTATTCTAGTGTCAAGTGAAAACTGTGGGTAGTTTATTGTTAACTTTTTGGAGTGTCTTATTATTATTCCAGTGTTAGTATGTTTTAAAATAGATATATTTGATATTCATATTGAATATAACACATATTACAAACAAAGTTAAGTCGGCTCGGCATAGCCTAAAATCGTAAATCCTTGTAGATAAATAGTCTTTTCTCTCTGCATTGCTTTAACCATTTTGGGAAGTTGGCTCGGCATAGCGCGAGTGATTGATGATTTTGGGAAATTGTGTGGAGCATAATAAGTATACGAAGTGATTTAGGAGACGACAAAGTGGTTTTATTGCTTTTGTTTTGAATTTTGCAGTAGCTTCGAGGATGTTGTTGATTTTTGCCCCAAATACCTTGTCTAGAACCTAGAAGCGTTCTGCAGTTCTGGCATTGAGTGCATTATCAATATCCAGAGAGTGTTCTGTNAGAGTAGTGACTTTAGTTTTTTATTTGCTTGGTTTGTCACCCAAGTGCATTGTTTTACATATGTTTATCAATGTAATCTCTGTTTTCTTTAAATTATTAAAAATTTCCAG
>LPNX010623573.1:4050-58545 GCA_001517045.1 Pseudotsuga menziesii | reverse complement strand
ATATTCATTTTAAATACATAATTATCAAGCACTTAGAGTTACTGTTAGGAACTTCAAAGAACTCCATTTTAAATCCAAGATTATAAGTGTAACTTAAAAGAATCCATTTTTTTTAGAAGTATTAAGACAAATTATCCTCTCTACTAAATTTTTAAATTGCAGCTTCATGATTTTTTATTTTCTTATAATAATACATGATGATCCAGATGAAAGTGTGTCCATTTAAGTTGTTCTTCTTCTGCACCTCCCGACGGTGGACAGACTGCGATAGCTCTAAGCCAAAACATTCCACAGCGCATGGCAGACAAAATACCTGAAGTTGTAAGCAGATTGAAAGACGTAGGGTTGGTGTCTAAAATAACTTCTCCCGCCGAAACCTCAGCTGCTTCCTTCATAGCCAATACTTGGCAGGGCGTTCTTCAAACTAACGATGCAATCAAAACAAAGAAGAGGTAAGTGCAATGTACCAATCATAACTTATTAACAATTCACCAAAATTATATTTGGATACGTATCTGGACCAGGACTGAGTTGTGTGAGAGCTGTAGTGCTCCCATATCTGGGAAGAATATGGGCGAGATTATTGTAGCATTTGGATTTTTAATTTTGTTATGATCGATTTGCCATTTTTTGAAAAAATTGAAATGATTGCCACCTCGATACAAAGAAGCAAATCCAAGAAGTCATTCAGAGAAGTCGGCTCGGCATAGCTGATTGTTTGTAATAACACATATTACAAACAAAGTGAAGTCGGCTCGGCATAGCCTAAAATCGTAAATCCTTGTAGATAAATAGTCTTTTCTCTCTGCATTGCTTTAACCATTTTGGGAAGTCGGCTCGGCATAGTGCGAGTGATTGATGATTTTGGGAAATTGTGTGGAGCATAATAAGTATACGAAGTGATTTAGGAGACGACGAAGTGGTTTTATTGCTTTTGTTTTGAATTTTGCAGTAGCTTCGAGGATGTTGTTGATTTTTGCCCCAAATACCTTGTCTAGAACCTAGAAGCGTTCTGCAGTTCTGGCGTTGAGTGCATTATCAATATCTAGAGAGTGTTCTGCAGTCTTGCCTTAAGCTCATTCTCAATGATGCTAGGTAACGATTGTGAATTTTCAATGCTTCATTTCTTTATACTTGTTTGGTTTCTATTAAAGCTTTAATCGATATTCTTTGACTCAGACGCAGAGCTGATGTTGAGAACACCTCGCAGATCCTATGGGATGAGGTCCTTGCTATCAATTGTACACAAATATATATATATATAAACCTAAGATTATTAATTATTAAGCCGACTTGTATATATATAGATATATAAGCCGACTTTTTTATGTGACACGTGTCATCTCCACATTGAGCACGGAATCACACTTCTACCTCATACCCGGGCTATAGAATGCGCCTCTCGGCGCAATAAGCATGGGCATAATACTAATGATTAAAAACATGGTTAAAAAAGGTTTAGTGAGCATTCAATTATGGTTTTCATTATGCACATGTTTAATTTGATGTCGTATTGAAAGGCCTATGCTTACCTCTCATATTCATGAAATTTGTAGGCACATTTGGGTTCTTGATGGGCCAAGGGTCTTGTTTTTATTGTGTTGGCATAGTGATCCTTTGACTGTGTAAGATTATGGACATGTTGCACTAGTTGGGCGACTTAGAATTTCCATCCTAAGTCTTGATCTCCATGACCTTGGTATATACACTCATAGGCCCACAAGATTAGGAGAATCTTTAATATCGTGACACCTTAATGAACTGCATCTTGGATTTGGTACCAACATATCACCAACATTGATGTTGATTTGTCTGGTTGAAATGGTTCTTATTAGGACCACCACCCTATGGGAATGAAAATATTGATTAAACTGCAACGATCACATTGCTTAGGACTGTCGATTTGCATCCATTGACCAAGGTGTGAGTCTTTCACCCTTCCACTTGAATCAATGTTTTCCAAATGTATATTGTTATGTTATGGCAGTCTAGTTCATGTCCTTTAGTCCTCTCTTTGTCTACACTAGTTGTTGTGTTATGAAAATCCCATATCCTTCTTATGGGTTTGCCCTTTAGTCCTATCTTTATCTACTCCAGTTAGCAATATCCTCTTTGGTGCTTCCCTGCTGGGCTCAAGTTGTTTAAATATGAGGGAACCACGATCCCAGAGAGTAGAAATAAATTGTCATTAATTATATAGATATTCTAGGTGCTTCCCCTATGACAATGAATATTTTTTTAATTTCTTGTGATAACACTAATAGTAAGGGGTCATACCTTGTAAAAACTCCATTAATTTTTATTAGGATTGACCTTGTAAGAAAGAGGGTTATCACTGTAAAAAGAAATATTTTCAGTGGACAAATAAAGTGTTCCTATGAATGGCCCAACATTAGTTGACAAGTAGCAAGTGCCAATGTCTTTTATAATTGTTCTTCTGGAGAGGTTTCAAATGTATGCTTGAAAATATTTTCATAGACACATTTAGTAAGCGCTTTGGTACCTTAAGCAATCCTCTCCATAGTTATGCCCACAATACTACGACCCGTTGGTGGACTAAAAAGTCATTCCATCTAGGAGGATCCATTCTAGGCATGTTTCAACCTTGGTAGAGGATAGATATAGCACAACAACAGTAAAACAATCATATGACAGCCAATGAAACGTGATGAACAATAGATTTTTTTAGTTCTAATCAATGTAGCAGCCTTGAGGAGGCTTTATGTGCTCTCTATAGAAATAAGGAAATCATAAAATAGTCACTCACAACAACCCTCATCAGACATGTAGCAGCCTTAAAATTCTAGTAAGTGGATGATATTAAATCATAGGCATCTTTTAGCCTCAAAACAATGGTAAAGAACACATATGGGATCGCCGATTAGCAGTGTTTCCCATTTTTTAGTTGATGATAGATTTTCAAGCCCAATTATTTTCATTTGAATTCAGAATGGTATTGAACCAATCATCTGTATATGGGATTATTATTAACCATATCTATGTCATTATTATGATGCATGCATGTGTCGACAAGTGTCCTTATAAACCATATATGTACCAGTGTGAGTTGTATTGATGCTCATGTCTCCTACAATCAATGCATGGTTAAACAAGTGTCCTTATAAATCATATATGTACTTGTGTGAGTTTAATTGATGCTCACACCTCCTATAATCAATGCATGGTTAAAAGTCCTTTGAAGACTTCTTCTATGTTTGAATGCAGTGTTTTCAACTATGGGTAGACCCATGGTTGGAAAAAAAAACTTTTGTCTACTATTTTGACCTCTCCTGTGCGTTCTACCCATCAAAAAATATTACGAGGCCATGGTCCAAGGGCTATAATTTATGCATAAACAATTGAAGGATATGAATTGTGCAGATGTTCGAGGTTCAGTGAGTGGAAAAAAAATTAGTGAATAATTAGTAGATTATTTGGGTTTGAAATGGAGAATATATATTATATGTTCTAAATAAGGATATTAGTGTGTGTGATTCTAGTTATAGATTACTAAAGTATTGATTGTTGTAAGTTATTCCTCTTACTACATGTTTGATAAAAATGAGTGGAAATGGTAACCACCTATTGAGCTCAAATAGGGAAAATAATTTGGATGTGATATGCCCCCAGATCTATATCTAGGAATTTTTGGGTAGAGAGGGTGGTGCCAATGTTGATTTAAAGGAGGCACCAAGGTAAGAAATAACCTTGTAAGGTTTTATCTTTCAATAAAATTTGATCAAGAGTCATATGAGTCCCTTGAACTATGACATACCAACCACCACTTCCTTGGAATTCCTTCTGAAGATGATAAAGTAGATTTTTTGTTTTTTCTTCATTATAATTTATATTTTAAAATGTTTTGTATTAATTGTACAAATGCATGATATAGAAATGTGATCATTCATCCATTGTGGTTATACTTATTCAAGTGGTTGGTTGTGAATTGTTGGACTTCAGGAGGTGAATAAAAAGAGATTGAGGCGTAAATTAGATGAAAACAATAACCCCAGAGCATTGTCAGACTATGAGCGTGTCCATAGAGAAAACGTGACCGATAATTATCAATATTTATCATCTTTTGGTTTGCAGAATAGGCAAGTTATTAAACCACTTTAGTATATTAATTGTTTGATAGTTGTTAATGTTTTATAGGAAAGAAATTTATGTATATAAATACTAATATGATATAGTTTTTGTTTTATAGGAAAGAAAAAAAAATGCAAAGAAAAACCACAAAAAAATCAAAGGAAAGTAAAGATACAGTGCTGCCAACCTGTAAAAGCTAAAGCATTTTTTATTCAACAAATGTAGTTGATGAAACGAAGAGTTGTGGTGATGTGCAACCTGATATAACACATGTTGATGTTCATCCACCTGGTGATGTGCATCCCAATGAGCATAAATCTCTATTAATGGAAACTATAAAAGACATTATTAATCAACATGAGAAAAAAGAACTTTGACCAAGTTTGCATTTGATTTATTCAAAATTAAAGGACATCTTTGAAGGCACACCTATGGAGACCAGTATTGATTTACTTGCTTCCACACCTAATGTGGCCAAGAATATTGCATGCATCTCTGGTTAATGCAAGTCATGAAGATACACTACTTACATATGGATGCCTCAAAATACACCTCCTACATCTATGACTTTTGATGAAACTGGATCAGCCATAAATAATGGTAGTGTTTCAAATGATGTGTCTGTTGTTGTTAAAAGACAAATATTGAGCTAATATTGGTACATATCTACGGAGAGGAGTGCAAAAGAAAAAAAATTAAAAGGTAAGAAACCTTTCTTGGTTGAGGTGTCGAAATATGGTCATCCCATTGGGAAAAATGATGGAAGGTGGTCCACGATGTAGGGCTCATTTGGATATTTGCAAATCAAATTTTGTGGAGAAAAATCCAAGATCTATAGAAACTATTATACAAAAAATGGAAAATTATTTTGAGACAGTCAATGGACAAATATATAGAAAACATCGCAAGGACAAGATGTGAATTCTAATGAAATTTTTTAGATACAATTGAAGAAAATCAATCATGGAGGGAAAAGATATCACAAACTCCTCTCTAACTCCAAAACAATGGGAGGCATTGAAGGAAAGTATGCATTCCTTGAAAAATTTCTTAAAGAGGAATAGAGGAAAGAAAGTAAGAGATACTCTGAGGGCTACATATTCATTTGGTTGAGGAAGGTTTCAGGCAAAAAAAGACAAATTTGTAGTAAGTGTATGGATTTTTGCTTGAATTTATGTTGTGTTATTTACTTGGATTTGTTTATTGAACTGATTGTGTATTAAATATTAACATTGTATTTTAGATGGAATACGATAATAGAGAACCAAGTGCACAAGATATTGTGAATTATATGGATAATAGAGAACCAAGTGCACAAGATATTGTGAATTTTATGGAAGCATTGGGTTCTAGTAAATATGACAGTAAGATCCAACAGAAAAATTCATTGTTTCCATATATTTCACTACCATATGTTGGAGTTGAAAGAGGCAAAGTTTTAACAACCATTGTAATTGTAGATGTCAACATGAATGCTGGATACCAACATGTAATGCAATGCATATACGGGATCAATGATACACTTTAAAAGTTGGCTGTCACCGTTACGCCAATAGTTTATGCATTGAATCAACATAAGGACAGTGATTCAAATGAGGTAAGTTTTTTATATTGATAACTTGTATATTCCATTATAATGCACTTCAAGGAAACCATGCATATGATATAAAGGTTGGTAATGAAATGTGATACATAGGACAATGAGTATGCCATATCATTTTATACCACATACTCTTTATACCTGTTCTCATAGGGTATGGGTATTAAGTATGTTATTCAATCAACTAATTGTCTTCTAGAATGGTTGAAAGGTTCTAGGCTTTCATTTCCAACATGGAACAACAATCAGGGTTCCACTTGCCACTATGAGGAGAGGGATTTCTTGTGCTTTTTCCTCCAACGATTCTACCTTTATGCTTGTCTTAACACATGCCATGAATATTCTCACTCATAATTCTACCTCGAGTTGTTAGTTGAATTTGGGAAACTATTGATTTTTTGGTTGATGGCACATGCCCTCTTTCCCATTGTATTACTAGTGTGAGCCTTCTGATTGATTCATAGCCTTATTATTGGGGTTCATGGTTATAAATAGGATGACATGGTTGTGTATTGTCTTACTGGCATCATCTTGTGGATGAAATCTACTTGGTATGCTTACTCTCTTTTTCACCCAAGCATTATAGGTGACGTCCTCCCTCTCCTTATCTAGGTAAATGTTGCAATCCAAGTTCTATATTTATTTTAATCCTTTCTTATCTATAGGTCTGTTGATATGTTCACATCGTGACTCGTTTAGCATTGATACTCTTACATTGCATCACAATGGCACACAAATTCTTGTTCATGACTAGATTTCCTTAGTGTTCTCCGTAGTTACCAAGGGATTGCTTGTTTAATGGGTTGAGGGTTTATACTCTCGGGTCATGATCATAATGGCCACAAGACTCTTGATAAAAATGACAATTGTCGATTCAGTTTATCGGTATTGATCTTGGAAAAAAGAGGGTTATCACTACAAAAAACAATATTTTCAGTGGACAAATAAAGTGTTCCTATGATTGGCTCGGAAATAGTTGACAAGTAGCAAGTGTATGTCTTATGTAGTTCTTCTGGGGAGGTTTCAAGCACATGCTAGAAAATATTTTCATAGCCACCTTCACTAATAACTTTGGTCCCTTGAGCAAGCATCTCCATAGTTGTGTCTACAAGACTAGGTCCTATAGGTGGACTAAAAATTCATTCCATCTAGGGGGAGCCATTTTGGGGATGTTTTAGCTCTGGTAGGTAATAAATATAGCAAAACAACAGTGTAAAATTCATATGACAAGTAATGAAATGTGATGAATAACAAATGTTTTAAGGTCTAGGCAATGTATGTAATGAACAAAATATATAATAAATATGCATTAATAAATATTGATAATATTGATAAATTAATCAAATAATTAAATGAAAAGGTAAATGAAGAGGCACCTTATGAAAGGTGGTGTCTCATCACCAAGGAAACCCTTGCATGGGTATTTATACAAGCATCATTTCTAATGTAAATCATCATTCATATTCATATTTACTCCCATATAATTATCCAACATGGAACTATTTTCTATTGGACTATTCCATTGAGATAGATTTCTAGAATATCTAGATATGGATATTACATTGGTATAAGAACGATTCGGCCCTTCGCCATTATTTACACTTTGTATAATTTGATTTTTAACCATTATCCTAGGGTTTCCCTAAAATTGTGGTCTTTCACCAAGAAGGAAAAATAGAATAGGTAAAACAATAAAAATAAGAAGAAGGAAAAAAACAACAACACAAGGTTTATAAAAACCACATGCGGTTTTATAAACAAGTCAAAGAATAAAAAAGTAAAAAGAAGAAGGAGAAGAAGGAGAAAAGGGAGAAAAAAACCCATTGTATTATGTAACCACGCTTGTTTTTTTAAAACTATTACATTAATAAAAATGGGTTTTATGATAAAGGAAAAACAATTAAAATTTAGAGTGAAAGGTAACCGCATTTTTAGATTGACAAAGATTAAAGTGCCTTACAATTATTTAAGAAAATATATTATTAGGGTGAGTCCCAAGGCTTAATATTTCGTTTTTATAAAAGTTAATCCTTGAGATTTGAACTTGGGTGGGGAGGGTAACATTCCTTCTTCCCAACCACCCAATCTACATGCAATCCACAATAAGTTTTAAGAAGAATTCCTTCCAAGGGAACTACATTAGGGAATATTATGCCCTTCGTTCTACCTCTTATCAAAGGAGTCAAAGACAAATTATCGACAAAAGAGCCAAGTCAAAGGGGGACCATTTACTGTTGAAAAAGTTGAAGACCAAATTGTCTACAAAGAAACATAATAAAAGGAGAATCTAACCTTTTCATAAGAATACAAATCTAGTCATAACCATGGCTTATGGTTTATATATTCAAATAAAAAAATTAGAAGATGAATTAGTCTGTTGTCAAAATGAAAATATAAGATTACAAACGATAATCGGCTTACAGAATATTCAAAAGGAGTTTAAAGACAATAGATATTCGGACCAAGAAAAACAAATGGAAGAATCATTCATGCAGATCAAGGAATTAAAGTGTCTCAATAAAAAATCACAAAACCAAGGTATCAACAAGGAAGTTGATGACAATAACGCAAATAAGAACTAACACATTTGAACGCGCTCCTAAACGATAAGGGTGAAGAAATTGCGAAAGTAAAGAGAAAGTTGGAAAGTCAATAATCTCAGATATGTTGACATTGGAAAGAGATGAGAGAACTCCAACAGAAATACGACGACATTAGAAGGGAACACATGTTGGAAATTAAAAAAATCAATAATACATTAACAAGCAAGACTGAAGAAGTATTGCGACTAAAGAATCATAACAAGAAGCTAGTTACAAAGATCAAGAAGTTGAAAATAATTCAGAAGTCAGAACAAGTGAATGAAGACTTCGAAGGAAAAATTATAAAGAAGCAAGAATAAAATCACCGCCTGATAAATCTTAATCAAGAACTAGAAGAGAAAATAAAATAATTAAAAGAGGACAAAAAGTCGCAAGTAGAAAGGTTCGAAAAGATTTAGAGTAATAACACTCTATTAGAGAAAAACTTAGACCAAATCCAGAAGGAAGCTTCTAGAATATAAGGAAAACAAATTTAAGTTAAGGAACAAGAAGCCACTCCAGTGAAAAAAAAACAACAAAAACTCCTTATCGACACCGAAACCATACAAATCATTTTGACCAACGACAGGGTCAAAATGAACATAAATGGAGGAGTTATGATTTCATAAGATAAAGAACACAAAATGAACGAGCTAAACAGAAAATGAGAAATTCCATCCAACAAAGCGATCAACAAACAACTCCAATGAAAATAGATCTCGGATGGACAAATTCATAAATGATACGCCAATTTTTCTTGGGAATTCGTAACTCATATTGTTTTGTTTTATTGTGTGTTGTAGTTACTAACACAAATATCGAGAAGATTTTATTACAGAAAAGAAATCATATGTAAGCCTTGTATTCAATAAATATTTGAGGACAACGCTTCCTTTAAGGTGAAGGCAATGTAATGAACACAATATAAAATAAATATGCATTAATAGATATTAATAATATTTATAAATTAATTAAATAATTAAATGAAAAGGTAAATGAAGAGGCACCTTATGAAAGGTGGTGTCTCATCACCAAGGAAACCCTTGCATGGATATTTATGCAAGCATAATTTCTCGTGTAAATCATCATTCATATTCATATTTACTCTTATATAATTATCTAACATGGAATTATTTTCTATTGGACTATTCCATTGAGATATCTTTCCAGAATATTCAGACACATATATTACAATGTATCATCCTTGAGGAGGATTTCTGGGAACTTTATAGCAGTCATAAAATAGTCGCCTACAACAGCCCTCATCAAACCTGTAGTAGCCTTAAAAGAATAGTAATATGGCAGATCTTAAATATTGGGAATATTTTAGCCTCGAAACAATGTTAAAGAACAAATATGGGATTATTTTGAGCCTCAAAGTGGCTCAGCATATTTGGCTGGGGGTATAGGCTCTTAGTTTTAGCTATGGGTTTTAGTTTTGATATCGAGTGGTGTTGAATAATAGATATTTCCCCACACTATGTCCCTCACACTATGGTATGATTCCAGGTTAAATATATTGAGTCATACGCAAAGGATTTCCCATAGTGAATCTCATGTTGTTCAATTAATATGGTCACAAGTAGTTAGAAGCATATAATACATTTATATTGGTTATGATGCATATAATATTTATAAGCATATATGTAGCTTCCTATTTCTAGCCCCTTGTTAGAGTGGTATACAAAATCATGTCCTATAATATTAAGGCTTGGAACTTCAAACATGCCTTAATGGTGCCTTGTTAATGGAATTGTGAATGGTTTTAATGTAGTTCTATTGAGTCTTGTATAGGTCTCAAGAGAATCATATTCTATCATTACAATTCATTGTACTCGAATTCAACCACGAAAAAGAACCTACTACCATGACATATTTTGTATCATATTTGTGTTGGGTTTTTGGAATCCTTGTAAGATAGTCCATTGATACAGACTCCCATGGTTGCTACAGAATCTATAGATGTGTTTACAATACCTAATTGTAGTTTGTTGGATTCACTATGGAGGAAGCTACACAAGGATCCTTGAAGTGCTCTTTTCGTTATCTCATATAGCCAATGATGTTATTTATACAAAACGTGAAGAGTTTCCTAGATGTCAACATGACCTACAATCTTGGAGAAATGCACATCCCAAATAAGCTTCTTACATTTCTCACCAATTAGAACACATAAATGTTCAAGGTGAAAGGTCAAATCATCCTTAAAATAATGATATGTAACCGACTTACATGTGTGACATCTTGGTATATATTTTTATAAAGTGGGTTTGTGTCAACAAGTATCTATAAAAGTGATAAGTTTGTTGAGTAGCGGAGACTAAGGAATTTGACTAGACGATTTGTTGTGTTGTACTTATGCTCGATAACCAAGTGAAATTGTTGCAAAAAAGGCATCCATTTTAGTTGGTGTGTTCTTTGTATCTCGTTCTGTGTCTAAAGAAACAACAAAGGATTGTGTTAAGAATGAGTAAGTATCCTTACCCAACAAATGGTGTTTCCATTGGTTCATTGCTTGTACAATGCGATACAACTACTATTTATATGCTGAGTAATTTTAGATGTTGTGAATGGTTTTGATGTAGTTCTATTGATTCTCTATGTCTCAAGAGATCCTTGTAGTGCTCTTTCCATTATCTATATATAGACAATGGTAATATTTATCTAAAAGATGAAGAGTTTCCTAGATGTTGAAATAACCCGCAACCTTGGACTAATGTGCATCCCAAATAAGCTTCTTGCACTGCTCACCAATTAGAACACATAAATTTTCAATGTAAAAAGTCAAACCATCCTTAAAAACAATGATCTGTAACTGGCTTACCTGTGTGAGATATTGGTATATATTTGTATAAAGTGGGTTCCTTGTCAACAAGTACCTATAAAAGTGATAAGTGTGTTGAGTAGTGGAGTAATGTTGAGTAGTGATAAGTGATAAGTAGTGGAGTAGTGGAGTAGTGTTGAATAGTGATAAGTGATAAGTATCCATAAAAATGATAGATGGTGTTTCCATTGGCTCATTTCTTGTACAATGTGATACAACTACTAGTTATATGCTGAGTAATTTCAGAATTTGTTAATGGTTTTGATGTAGTTTTGTTCAGTATCTAGGTCTCAAGAGATTCATATTCTATGTGATTGCACTACCCTCCCTATCTCCACTTCTATCCATTAATTTGTCTGAGTATATAAGGTGTAATGTCCCCATTTTAAATAATTGCATAGTAGGACAATTCCATCAATCCTACTAGTTCCTAGGTTGGATGGATACATTTGGAATTTTAATAAGGGAGCTAATAGATGATGTTCATACATTATAATGAAAAATATATTTAATAATGGAGCTAATTAAATAAATACAAGTGAAAATTGAAGTGTAAATGGTGCATGGAGACACATGGAGATTATGGGGCCCACACAAGCTAGAATTTTTGTGCCACATGGCATCCTCCTCTTGCAATTTTGAATCCATGGTAAGCCTAAATGTTTTTGGATGATTTATAAGGATAATAAACTTGGCCATATGCATCATAGGTCTAATTTGGAAGGAAATTTAACTTACATAGGAGAGGAAGAGTCATTCTAGAGCTAGTGAGACACTTGGACTAGATTCCCTAGCTCTATGACCACAATGATGAAGATTCTATGAAACCTATGACACAAATCAGATCTGAAGGCTGACATATGACATATATGAAATTTCAGGTCAAAATATAACATCCAATAGGGTGCTCATGTTATTTGGGGAAGCTCAATGGGTTCCTACTCGAATTGGGAGAAGATGGAAGGATAGGAAAGGGAGGACATGTGGAAAATATTGAGCACACACCCTAATTTGAATTGGATTAAGTTTGTGGATGGATTTGTAACCTTATAAGGATAAGTATGTTTATAAAATATAGGGATAAACCAAGAGAATATCTTTTTATCATTAGAGAAATTTGCATTTGTGAATTGAGAGAGCTAGTGGATGACTAGTTTCTTGCCTTAGCCAATTTCGAGGGTGAAAGATTCCCATAAAAGTTGGTGTTTGGAGAGGCCATTAAGGTATTTAATGGAGATTTAATGGATTTTTTATTTGTAAGTTTAATATATAGGGAATCTCGTGGTTTCTTCTAGTGTATCCTATTCTCTCAACCATTTCCAGTTTTTATTGCATATTCTTACTCATGGAGGGATTGCGCTTTGGGTGAGATATTGCACTCTTTGGGAGAGATTATAATGGTCCATTATTTATTTTATTCATATTAATATACTATTTTATTCATCTTCATAAAGTATCAGGTCGAAATATCAAATGGTTGTAAGTAGAAATGATTATTAATGAGCAAACAATGACCATTTCCCCACTATACTGATGTATGCCATTGAATGCTAAGGATTTCAAGATCATCATGGTACATTTATGATTTTAATAAGAATAATATGCTATTTTATTCATTCTCATAAATTATCAGGTCTAAATATCAAAGGGTCGTATGTAAAAGTGACTATTAATGAGCAAACAATGACCATTTCCCCACTATATTGATGTATGCCATGGTAATGTTGATTATTATGAATGGAAGAATGTATCTATGATATATGATGAATGGAATGAAATTTATTACTATTACAAGTTTAATTTTCAGCACTTAAGCACTTGAGGTCATTTTACTCAGTTTATTTGCATTTGGAGAAGATTTGGTGCCATTTCCCTAAGGGTCGAATTAGTAATTTTGTAGATGTTTGGGAGAGGGTCGTGAAAGCCTATATAAACTGAATAATGATGCATATGAGACCTTAAAAAAATAATTTAAACATAATATGCCTCTGTTCATGAATTATAGTGGGTTTGTGAGCATTTGAGAAACCATTTCCAACATTTACCCAAGGGGAATTGGAACCCCAATTTGCTAGTAAAAACTCTCACCTTGGACAAAATATTAAACCAACTGGAAGAAGTTTTTGGAGGGTCATAAATCATCCCTGAACATCATATTCAAGTATTAATATCAGTAATATATCTTCTCATAATATTTTGGATCATTTGGGCCAATTTGGATACCTAGACATCAAAAGTAGTCAAAGGTCGAAATAGGGAAAAAGTGAAAAATTGGTCATTTTAATAAATTATGAAAAAGAGACATTATAAGTGGTGTCGAAGCATGGTATTGGAACCTATGCATTAATACCATAAATTGAAGAAAAATTTGCAGACATGCCTTGGCTTCACAATAGACCCACTATGCCTACTTTCCTTCCTCCTCGATCAACAAAAGAAGAAATTACAACCATAGATATTGAAGCATGCTTCTAGGAGTATCAAAATTTGAGAGGAGGTATTAATGAGAGGTATTATTTCCAAGAATATCTTGTTAATTATGGATTTAGTCGCAAGAAGGAAATTGTGAACTCATTAAAGAAAAATCAGCCTACTTGTGAAAAGAGCAAAGATTTATCCTGCACTATAAATGAGGAAGTTATAAACACTTTTACAGACATCACATGGAATATGTGGAAGAAATGTTGTTATAAAGGAGATAAAAATACCTTAGATACACCATTAAAGGAAGAAACAAAGAATCATGAAGTGGAGCATCAATTATCTCAAGGTGATTGCAGAGAAGAACATAAAGAGGAAGGTGAAAACAAGCTCACAATCCTTGCTAATGGGGGTTGTGAAAATAAAAGAGAATATACCGATGGGTGCTCACAACTCTATGTTGGTGACATAGATATCAGATTTGAAAATGTTTCTGTAAGCCAAATTTCTCATGAGCATAAATATTAATACCTTGTTGCAGCTAATGAAGAACCAAGGTCAACTTCCCCATCACCACTTGAGCTTCAAGGAGTCGAGCAAATCAAGAAGAAATAAGAGGAGGATGTTCACTCCCATGAACCATCCTTCATGGAAGGGTCTTTGAAGATGAGTGAAATGGATATCCATTAGGCCCTTAGCATACTCCATGATACTAAAGCATTGTTGTAAAATTCTTGTTGGAAAATTTATTCATTGGAGGAGCCCTCCGTCCTTGAAGACATGGAGAAGATTCAAAGAGCAATGTGTAACATTGAAGGTAATTTCATGCATTTTATTTTTTATAGAAATAATTTGGTTGAGCTTAATGAATGGTTACATGAATAATTCTTGAAGAATAATGAAGATATTCATGAGCTCAAAACTCAAATTGAGCAAAATCTTGAGAGGTTGCAAGATACTTGTTCTTCCTCCTATGTTTCAAATTGTAATATGGTAGATTGCTTGCAGGATTCTCATGACATGAGGGATCATGAGAGCCGTTCCGTGGAATATTTCAGGCTCTTGGTGTGTTTGAAGATCATATTGATCAGAGCCAATCACTTTTTGTGGTGGAAGAGGAACTTGAGTTGCCTCTTGAAAAAGGTTACACATTTTTTGGAGAAATGCATGATTCAACTACATTGGAACCAACCCATGAGGAAAGTTTTGCATTTTTAAGGGAGGTGCATAATCCTACCTCTATGGAACCTTCACATGATGACAATTTTTCACTTTTTGATCATTTGGGTGATTTGGTTCTTTCTCCTACATCCTACACTTCAAAATTTTGTAGCATTCATCCCAATGAAGTATGGGTGAAAGGTTTCTTTTTCATGGTGCCACATCAAGAGTATGGATTTTCTATATCTCCTTTTGATGATTACATGATTATAGAACCATATTATTTACATTTGCAGCAGCATGCCTCTTTACATTATGATGATACACATCTACATGGATGCACCTATGGTATTCACTTAAGTCACTTGGAGACTCATGATTTCCCTTGCTCCTTGCCAAGTCCATTTGATGTTGGAGGAACTTCATCCCACACTTGGGTGAAGATATATATGATTGAAGAAAATTATTGTTGGAAGAAAAATACTCTGTTATTTCATGATGATATACATATTCATGACTGTATTTATGAGACTTCTTTGAGCCACTTGAAGTCTTCATGTTTTCTTTGCTCCTTGTTTGGTTTAGATTTTGGTGGAGGTTCTTCGTTCACTTCTTGGATGAAAGAACACATGGTTGATTATATTGATGAACTTTATATATTTTTGGAGCAGCATTATGGGACATGGGATCCTCACCTATTTCATTGGGGAAAATATCATATAATACTTGATGCTTGTGTGTATGGGCCACATGGTGATATACTTACTTGGATGTATAAGCACTTTCCTGATTATTTGATGAGGTACCTTCTTGATGTACTTTTTTATGATGTTGTTATGTACTTTCATGATCTATATTTTGTACTCATGATATTTGGAAGGGTGCAATGCAAGCAATAGGATACTGACGTTGCTTGGTTTCATCTCACTTGGAGTAGTAGCTCGATTGTTGGTTTGAGAAAGCAAACCAACCTTCAGTTGTTTGAGTTCATCTTTGCAGAGCAGTGTTCAAGTTTCATGTGTGGGAGAACCTTTGAGAGATGGATTCAATTTTCACATGCTTGGTGTTCATGGCATTTCATCATAGACATTTCACACCATGTATATATTAGAATCATATGGGACATTGGGATCCTTTTTGGTCTCATTGGTTTCAATTTTAGGGGCAATAAGCAACACTGGAGATTGATTCGCCACTTGAGAAGATGATTGTAATAAGAGTAGTGCTGTAACAAGCATGGTCGTCACTCTCTGAATTTTTCTTGGAATATTAAAAAACTCAAAGTTTGGTAATTTAGCACCAACTTCAAAGAATTATACAGAAGCAAAAAGGGGTGAAAGTTTAGAAAAGGTTTCCAAAATATGGAGGTAAAGATTATTTGCACAAATTTGGTTTTTATGTATTTGAATCATCCTTTTGGTGTTAGTGGTGATGTTACAGGATATATCAATATGCATAATCCACATATATTTACATTTGGGAACACCAAATTACAGTACATGAGTGCCACTACTCAAGTTGCAGCTAAAGAAAATCAATGAGCAAAACCATAAGAGAGCACTCGGTGCAAGGGAAGGAGTACCAATTGAGGATGCCACTTGGAATATGAAGATTTTGCAGCATCCAAATCTTAAATTTCTTGAGGACAAGAAATATTGGGCGGGGAGGACTGTAATGTCCCCATTTTAAATAATTGCATAGCAGGACAATTCCATCAATCCTACTGGTTCCTAGGTTGGATGGATACATTTGGAATTTTAATAAAGGAGCCAATAGATGATGTTCAGACATTAGAATGGAATAAATATTTAATAATGGATCTAATTAAATAAATTCAAGATAAAATTGAAGTGGCAATGGAGCATGGAGACACATGGAGATTATGGGGCCCACACAAGCTAGAATTTTTGTGCCACATGGCATCCACCTCTTGTAATTTCAAATCCATGGGAAGCCTAAATGTTCTTGGATAAGTTATATGGATAATACACTTGGACATATGCACCATAGGTCAAATTTGGAAGGAAATTTAACTTACATGGGAGAGGAAGAGTCATTTTGTAGCTAGTGAGACACTTGGACTAGATTCCCTAGCTCGATGACAACAATAATGAAGATGCTATGACACCTATGAAACAAATCAGATCTGAAGGATGACATCTGAAATATATGAAATGTTAGGTCAAAATATAGAATCCAAGAGGGCGCTCATGTGATTTGGGGAAGCTCAATGGGTTCCTACTCAAATTGGGGGAAGATGGAAGGCTAATAAAGGGAGGACACATGGCAAATCTTGAGCACACAACCTAATTCGAATTGGCTTGAGTTTGTGGATGGATTGGTAAAATTATAAGGCTAAGGATGTTTATAAAATACAGGGATCAACCAAGAGAATATATTTTGATCATTTAAGAAATTTTCATTTGTGAATTTAGAGAGCTAGTGGATGACTAGTTTCTTGCCTTAGCCAATTTTGAGGGTGAAAGATTCCCATCCAAGTTGGTGTTTGGAGAGGCCATTCAGGTATTTCATGGAGATTTAATATATTTTGTATTTGTAGGTGTAAGATACAGGAAATATCATGGTTTCTTCTAGTGCATCCCATTCTCTCAACCATTTCCAGTTTTTATTGCATATTCTTACTCATGGAGGGATTGCGCTTTGGGTGAGCTAGTGTACTCTTTGGGAGATATTCTCATGGTCCATTCTTGATTGTAGTAAGATTAAAATACTATATTATTGATATTCAGAAAGTATCAGGTCTAAATACCAAATGGTTGTATGTAAAAATGATTATTAATGAGCAAACAATGACCATTTCCCCACTATACTGATGTATGCCATTGAATGTTGAGAATTTAGAGCTTCTCATGGTCCATTTATGATTGAAATAAGCTTAATATGATATTTTATTCACTCTAATAAATTATCAGGTCTAAATATCAAATGGTTGTATGTAAAAGTGACTATTAATGAGCAAACAATGACCATTTCCCCACTATATTGATGTATGCCATGGTAATGATGATTATTTCGAATGGAAGAATGTCTCTCTAATATATTTATGATGAATGGAATTTAATTTATGATTATTACAAGTTTCATGTTCATCACTTAATCATTTGAGGTCATTTTACTCAGTTTAATTGCATTTGGAGAAGATTTGGTGCCATTTCCCCAAGGGTCAAATTTGTGATTTTGTAGTTGTTTGGGAGAGGGTCATAGTAGCCTGTATAAACTGAATAATGATGCATATGAGACCTTAAAAATTTACCTTAAAAATCCTCTGCCTCTGTTTAAAAATTAGAGTGGTTTTGGGATCATTTGAGAAGCCATTTCCAACGTCTACCCAGGGGGAATCGGAACCCCAATTTGCTAGTAAAAACTCCCACCTTGGCCAGAATATTAAACTAGATGGAAGAAGTTTTTGGAGGGTCATAAATCATCCATGAAAATAATATTCAATTATTAATATCATTCATATACCTTCTCAAAATATTTGGGAGAAGTTGGGCCAATTTGGAGACCTAGACATCAAAACTAGTCAAAGGTCGAAATAGGGAAAAAGTGAAAAATTGGTCATTTTAATAAATTTTGAAAAAGGGACATTACATAAGGCAATGATTTTATCACTGTGGCCATGTAGTGAATAGTAATTATTCTAATTTAGTGAAAAGGATTGATTTTAATGGTTGTTACTTGCGTACTTGCAATAGTATTATATATATAACAAAATTTGAATTGTTTTATTCCATTGTTCTTGCACTATTAATCAATGATGAATATTTTTTTTTGCATGATGATTAAATCACATGCAGAGAAATGATATTAGAGCACTATAAAAAGGATAAGGCCTCATGAACATTGCTCTCAATGCTTCAGTACATTGTTTTTGCATCGTTCTATATATTTTAATACAATTGAATGATTGTGTACAATGAACAATAATTAGGATGTGTCAGTGAACATGATTGGAATTAATGGTTGTTACTTTTGTTCTAGAAATATTATTGTATATATCACAAAATTTGAATTGATTTATTCAATTGCTCGTGGACTTTGAATCAAAGATGAATACTATTTTTTGCATGATTATTAAATCACATGTAGAGCAACTATATTAGAGCAACATAAAAAGGAAAAGGCCTCATGAACAAAGATCCTAATGCTTCAATAAGTTTTTTTTGCATCTTTTTATATGATCTTAATACAATTGCTTTGTTTATCGTTCTGCTTTTAAATGTTGTATTAATTTTTTTTTGCATGATGAAACTAGATGCAGAACAAAAACAAATCATCACCACTTTAACGTGTTGCAATTGTCAAAATTGATGATTCCCAAGAAGGTACATTAGATCTGACAATGAGATTAGTAATGATCAACGAATCGTTGCTATAGAATATGCAGTGGCCAAATCACTTGATGTTGCGTAATCATCCTTGGGTATATGTGGCGATATTCCAAATATTAAAAAGGTGAATGCTAAATATCATTATATCACTGTTCTTTTGGATAAAAAATTATTGATTTCATTCTTTACTTGAATATTGAATGCTTAATATAACATTTATATTATGTTGTATATTTTTTTCATTATGAAACCACATACAGAGCAATTGTATGAAAGGAAATGAAAAAGAAAAGGTTGATTTGGATAGTGATGATGACCATGAGGATGCATAGGACATGGACATTCATAGTTCTTCCAAAGTACTTGGGGTGAGTGCAATGATAAATATTAAAATCTAATTATTGTGCCATTTTTCATATCTCAATATAATGATTTTATGATAAATATTAGAGTTTGATTGATGTTGTAAAAAAAAATTAAATTTCATTATAATGTGTTTTTTTTGCATAAATTCGTTGATAAACTCCAAGAAGGTGATCAATTAAAAGTTTTGGATCCGTATGACAGTGCAAATGTGGGAATTGAACGGATCCACTCACTATCTATTATACATGGAGTCAACTTGAACAGATCAGGGGATGCAAATGTGAATATTTTAAAGGTCAAAAGTAATGTACCCCTTCCTTATGAAGTTAAAATAAATGGATGTGTCCGTCTAAAAGAGAAGGAAGGAAACTTCATACGCTGGCCAATAAATTATTTTCAAAAGATGACATAGTTGTTAGATGGCTTGTACCACTAGTTCATGTCGGATTTATGCAATAGTTAAATATTTGAATGTTTGTTCATGCATCTGTTATTATGGTGTACTATTTTCACTATAGTCCGAAAGTCTCGGAAACAATGTTGTATTATGACATTTTTTATTAAATAAATATATGTTCATCTTGAAGAAATTTATCTAAATTGTGTTGTATGGTTTCATTTGATTTTATGTTATAATTCTAGATTACTTTATATTGTTCCTATATGCGATGTTTATATTTAATTTCATGTTTCCATTCAAATTTAATATTATGCTTGTTTATGCATTATACAATTTTAATAAATTATTCACATAAAATAAATGAACATTTAGTTCATTAAAGTAATAAATATATATCATGATTTCAACTAATAAACAATATATCAATAAACCATTAATTGACTCAAATCAATGAAACAAAATGACTAAATTTATGACTAATTGATGGCAAATGATAATATAAATGACTATATATATGACCAATTGACCACAATAAATGACAATTATGGTTAATTAAATTACTAATTAAAACAATCAACAACTAAACAAATGACTAAATATATGATCATTGATGGCAATAAATGATTGTTATCACTAAATAAATAGCCAACTAACAACAATAAACGGCTATTAAGACTAAATAAATGACCAACTAACAACAATAAATGACTATTATCACTATATATGACTAATTAACAACAATCAATTACTAAATAGACGACCAATTGACGTAAATTTAAGATTAAAATGACTATATAAACTACTTGTTGAAGGTAATAAATGTCTATTATGACTAAATATATGACTAGTTAACATCAACATATGACTAATAACAACCAACAATGACTAAATAAATGGCCAAATAACAACAATCAATGACTTAAAAATGAATAAATGTATGAACAAAGTGATTGCTCAAAACAACAAATGAACGACTAAAGTTTTGTAGTCGTGTATTTACTTGCATTATAAGTGACTGGCAATAAATGACTATTAATCATGTGACTAAATTTAGTGATTTATATGTGATTTTTTATTCATTTATCTAATTTTTTCTACTAGTGGAATGGTCCAAATTGACTACAAATTTACAATATTTTATAAGGCATTTTTTCAAAAAAAATCTCATTAGGGTGCTACCCATGAACCCTTGCTAGAGGGGAAGCTCTAAAAGGTTGTCCCCATACCCCCTGGAAAGAATAATTGGTGGGGAATCTCCCCCAGTCAGGAACTTGGATCCAAACACAGTAGAAACAATACCTCTGAATCATGAAGATAATCACGATCCACAACCAAATACCCTAGAAAAGAAATTGAAATATCCATTCAAAAACATAATTACCCACACCCTTTTTTGGGTATTGTATATAAAACTCACTTCCAACATTTTGTTTACCTTATGAATTCCACTATGCTACATTAAGCAAATTAGTACACAATTATAGAACCCAAATAGAATCTAAAAGTCATGTTAACACATATACATGGTTATTCTTATCAATTCTAGAAAGAAATTCTTCAAAATGAAAGACAACAAAAATACCAAAATCACATCTAGACCTTTTAAACAATTAAATGTTATACCTAAATGGATTTCTTCCCTTCAATTTCTAGGTAAAATCTTTAAGCTCCACTCATTTCCTATTCCAACTCACAGAAACCAATTGATTTTTCCTCCTAGCCTTACTTAGGGAAGACTTATTTCCCTCAAACCCTCAAGCTATGTAGGACCTAACCACTATATTAACCACTTTTCAAGAAAATCGTTTGTTAATAGCGAGTTCACTTCACCTTCATTTCATCATGAAGGTTACAACTCCACTAATGAATAGATTCATAGCACCCAAACTTATTTTTCATCTAGATTCAAGCTAATTCATGCTTACAAAACTCGGTGCAAATTCCTTCTAAATTCCAGCAATGTTTCTACAAACCCATGGGATCCTCCCTCTAATTATAGTGATTCAAAATTTAGATAATTCGTTTAATTAATATTATTGACCCCCCTTAGGTGTCTTCTCCAATTTTTTATTTCTTCTATTTTCCGATCTGAATTTTATTTCCTCCTCTTTTGAATTTTGATGGTATAATTTGATTTTGATGATAGTATCCTGGACTTCTGAAAATTCTAGAGAAGAGAAAGAGGAGAAAAGAAGATTTATCTCTCCTTTATACAAAATAGATCCTACAACCCAGCTTTGATTTCTTCCCTTTATTAGGGGATTTTTTCTTAAGCGATTCCAAAACTCAAGCTAAAATGTCTCCACTAATTAGCTCCTGAAAATGTATTGGTTGTATTTTAGTAATTCAATCTCTTGGATGAATTCAATTAATTTTAGTCCAAAGACTTATTTTTGGAAGTTGGAGGGGACACAATCCCTTAATATCCTCATGCCTTTTTCTTTTGTACTTATTTGAACCTGTACAACAACTATTAGTCCAACATTATGCGAAATTAACCAAAAGATAGACAAAATACAAGGAATTCACTTACTTCCAGTACCCAAAGTTTATTTAAAGGTAAAACCGATATAAGCTAGCACTGTATCCTTAGTTTACTGGGTTTTAGACCTTAAAACCTTGTAAGGGATGCAACTTAGTTCAAATATCAAGGAGATGGGCCCTAATACTAGTAGAACTAGGGGCTCATCATTACCCTCCAGTTCAAGAATTTGCACATCCCTATGCAACAAATGAGAAGGGTTTCACCTTCATTTTATTCTTGTCACTCTATGTTGTTGTCTTGTTTCTTTTTGCATTCCCATATGTAGTCATAGGAAACCTATATAGTGATGGGCCCATGATTTTAGTATCCTTCATGACTTTTATCTTCCTTCCATTGCCTTGATTCTCTTTTCTCATTTAATTCCCCCTACTACTAATAGGAGAAGAAAAACATGTGGATAGAAATTAAGTCCAATCCATTTTAGCTTAATCCTCCTCAATGTATCCTTGCATAGTTGTTATTAAATAGGGAGACCTACAAATTGTGAGGAGAATGAGGCTCCATGTGTTGGAGCTTTTGGGGGATTTCCATCCACTTTGATTAATAGGATGTCAAATATATTTCTTCACTTTCTTTAAGCTTATCCTCCATATGGGAAATTACCCATATTTAATTTTCCTCTAATATCAGGATGAGTTCTTCCCCTATTTGATTTTCCTCTAATATGGGGATGAGTTCTTCATTAGCCATTGGAGCTACATGGCTATTTAATACATTTTCTGGTTTAGTTGCTTTTGTTGTAATCCATAATTTAGTTTGTGTTTCTTATTTTTTGTGCTCTTGCATGTCCTTGGGTCTTGTTTCTTCATGAATTATATAAGAGAAAATGGCTCTCAATTGAACATATCACATGTATGGATTGGGGAACAATTTGAAAGGACTCACTCATTAATTCCTTCTCTTCCTCACTCCCTTGTTGGCATACTTGGATGAAATACTTTGGTGTATCCAACTCATATAGAAGTTGATCAAATAGCATGCTCAATTCAAACTTATGATATATCTACTTGAGAAATAGATTATATACCCTTCAAGGTGGTCTACAACCCAGCAGGTCTTCTGAGAGTTTCATCATTTTTAGAATGGCGACCTATAAAATTTCTATTTTCTAAGTTTTTCTAAACAATTATCCTTTAAACTTGCTCAATTCATCCCTCAAATCCTTATTTCTTTCCTCATGTTATCAATGGTTTTCTAAATCTTAGATTTTCAACATCTAAATGATGTCAGTGATAGCTAGAAGGCCTATCTTATCCTAATCAACACAAAATCTTGATTAAGATCTTCTCCTCTCTACAGCTTATCTCCCTTTGAATCAACTTTAACAAATTTACAGATTTCTACAAACTCACTTCCTTCCGCAATTATCTTTCTGCAACACTTGTTTCCACAACTCAATTTCCACAACAGTATTTCCACGACACCTTTTCTGTGATTTGCGGATTGCGAATGTACCTTCCCATTTTTCCCGAAATTGGATTCTGCAATTCTTTGAGCCATCGATTTCTTGCGGCTTATTCCTTGTCCATTGATCTGAGATCAAGTGTGGAACTTCACTTTAACTTTGTGGATCTATCATATCCCATGCACTTTTCTCCTGCAGAATTCATCCACAACCATAGATCTGTCTAATTAGTCGGTTTTTAACCCAGACTATTACAGTCGAATTTGTTAGTTTTTATCATTCAAGCTATCATTATGTTAGGATATTTAACTGAGACAACAACAAGTATAGAAATCAAACACAAGAGACAATGAACATAGTGTTTTTCCTCGGGGAAACAATAAATGGAGAAAACCCCGCAACTTCCTCAGAGATAGAATCAGCACCAAAAGTAAAACCCAAAATAGTAAGATGATCTCCCAACAGTAGTAACCTCTTTCTTCCTTGCCCCAGTGTCTTTCTCTTCCTCAGCTATGCGCTACAACTGAGTGTGAGTGAGTGTGTACTAAATAGAGAGGCTAGCTCTTTATTTATACTAATTCCCAACATGACTAAACCCTACTAGGGTCAACCTCTCTAGGAGAGTCTAATAACCCTAGTGCCCCGAAACTGCGGGGACTTTAACCCTTAGACAATAGGAGGGTTACCCACCTTGACTTGACATGACTTGTTTACATTATAAAAACTCCCGATAGGAACATCGGGGCATGACATGACTCAAGTACATTAAAAATACATCCCAGAATAAACATCGGGTTACAATACATAAGAAATACAAGTGAATACATTCCAAAGTTACATATACATCAACACTCCCTCTTAACTAGGAAGGTATTCTCTCGACACAATTTTCAGCACAAGTATTCTTCTTTGTATCATCTGGGTCATCGTCAAGTTCTCATCTTCTTCATCTTCAAGTCATCTCCATCTTCAAGTCATCACTAGATCTGGATCATCACTGGATCTGGATCATCATCACTGGATCTGGATCATATCTAGATCTGGATCATCATCATTCGATCTAGATCATCATCACTGGATCTGAATCATAGCTTGATCTGGATCATCCCTGGGTCATCATCATATGTGCTATCTCATGATTCTTCTCGTCACAGGAAGTTCTACAGAGCCAGCCCTTTTTCATGTTGGTTGTAGGCCTACCTCCTTGTAGGTCTTTGGTAGCCCTTATATCTGACCTACTCATTAGAATGGCCAGCACTCACATCTACCTACTCGTCAGAAAGGCACATCACTTACATTTGACCTACTCATCTGAAAGGCGCTCAGTCCTACACCGAGGGTTCCTAGTAACTAACCAGGTACCTCCATTCAAAGAATGGTGGTAGCCCTTACATCTGACCTACTTATCAGAATGGCCATCACTCACATCTGACCTACTCGTTAGAAAGGCGGTAGCCCTTACATCTATGTAGGAACTAATCCTACATCAGAATGGACAGCACTTACATCTAACATGGAAGGAAGCGATCCTCTCACCATGACAAAACGAAAACAACCCTTATATCTGATCAAGTGGGAACACATTCCTCAATCACATTAGAATGGCCATGCGCTCACATCTGATCATGTAATACTACTTCTTACAATCGTCTCAGAAAGGCCCTCAGTCCTAGACCAAGTATTCCTGGTAACTCACCAGGCAGATCCATGCCAAGAATGACAGTAGCTCTTATCTCTGATCATGTAGGAACCAATCCTATAGTCATATCAGAACGTCTTAGCACTCATATCTAACATGGAAGGAACCAATCCTCTCGCCATGACAGAATGGCTTAGCCCTTACATATGATCTACTCGTCAGAATGGCTCATAGACTCATCACTTCCCCTTGGAAGGGACCTCGATCTAGAGAACACCAAGCTTCTCCCTGAAGTACTCAAACTTCACTCTAGCCAATGGCTTCGTCAACACATCAGCTATCTGATCATTCATCGCAACATACTGGAGCTTCACTGCTCCCCTCTGCACCATATCCCTGATATAGTGATACTTGATCTCGATATGCTTCAACTTGTCATGGAACATTGGATTCTCTAACAACCTCACACAACTCTGGTTGTCACAATGTATACAAGTAGCATCCATCTGGAGATCAAATAAATTATACAATAGCTTCCTCAGCCATACTGCCTCACAACTAGCTGAACAAGCTGCGACATACTCTGCTTCAGCTGTACTCAGTGCCAGACAGGATTTCTTCCTGCTAAACCAAGAGATCACACCTGATCCCATACTGAAACAACATCCTGAAGTGCTCTTCCTATCGATGGCATTTCCTGCCCAATCTGAATCAACATAACCCTCTAGGTTAATCTTCTAATTCATCTCGTACTTGAGCCCGTAATCAATTGTACCCCTTAGGTACCTCAGAATAGGCTTTGCAGTAATCAAGTGAACATGTCTCGAATATGTCAGGAACTGGCTCAAGGTGTTCACAGCAAAGCAAATATCTGGTCTCGTGTTCGTCAGGTACATCAAGGACCCAATCATCTGATGATACATCATGGCATCAACCGCTTCTGATGAAGCATCACTCAATAGATTCAGGTTCGATGCCATAGGTGTGGTCATGGCCTTACTGTCCATCATCCCAAACCTCTTCAGGAGCTCTACTACCTACTTCCCTTATCTAAGGGAGATTCCATCTGCACTCTACCACACCTCCATACCTAGAAAATAATGCATCATACCCATGTCCTTCATTTCAAAATCGGTAGTAAGCTTTCTATTTGTATCAGTAATCAACCCATCCATACCTGTCACAAATAGATCATCTACATACAGTAGGAGCATCACTGGGTTTCCATCTTCAACCTTGTAGTAAAGGTTGGAATATGCTTTACTCTTGGTAAAGCCCAAACTGGATAGAAAGCTGTCAATTCTACCATACCATGTCCTGGGTGCCTGTTTAAAACTGTATAGGGCTTTCTTCAATCTACATACATGAGACTCCCTGTCATGTGCCTCGAAACCGAGTGGCTTCTCCACATACACTTCCTCTTCCACTACACCATTCAAGAAAGCAGTCTTGACATCCGTTTGGTGTATCTTCCATTTCATCACTGCAGCCAGAGCAAGTACTGATATGATGGAAGTGTATCTGTCTACAGGTGCAAAGGTTTCTTCATAATCTATTTTTTCTTTCTAGGAGAAACCACGAGTAACAAATCTTGCTTTATATTTCTCTATGCTACCATCTGCAACATGCTTGATCTTGTATATCCATTTGGAAGTTACAAATGACTTCCCTTCTGGTCTTGGGACAACATCCCAAACATCATTCTTTATGATCGATTGATACTCTTCGATCATAGCATCCTTCCATTCTTTCCATTTTTCCGCTTCTTCATAATTGGAAGCTTCTTTATCGATGAAATCACATAGTAATGCTACATACCCGAAGCAGGATTTGTCCCTCTTTCTTTCTCTGTGATTCTCTTCTGGAGCCCCATATTTTTCTACACCTTAGATAACTTCTCATACCCAAGCAGGTTTCCTCTTATGAGGATTCTTCTCTGGATGTGGATCTACAGGTCTTTGTGGTTCTTTGAATTCTAGATCTTTTTCTTGAATTTCTTCATTCATGATTGTGTCCTGAATTTTGGGTGCTTCCGATTCTTCAGGAACTTCAACAGGTCTCTTTCTGGATTTGTTGTAAGCTGAATCTTCATCAAATGTCACATCCTGCTGATGTCAATCTTCTTGAATCCTTGGAAGTATATTCTGTAAGCCTTCGAGCTTTCAGAGTATCCCACAAATATACCCTTCTTTCTTGAAGGATCTAATTTAGTCCTCTTCTCTTTTGGAATGTGTATGTACACTGGACAACCAAATATTCTGAGATGGCTGACTTCTGGTTTCTTGCTGGAGAAGACTTCTTTAGGAGTCTTGTTCTCGAGTACTCTGTGTGGAGTACTGTTTTGTACATACACCGATGTTCTGGCATCTTCTGCCCAAAGATGCATAGGAAGATCTTGATCATGAAGCATAGCCCTTGTAGCTTCCATGATAGTTTCGTTCTTCCTTTCTGCAATCCCATTTTGTTGTGGATTATAAGGAGTGGACAACTCCCTCTTAATCCTCGAGTCTTTACATAGCTCTTTGAATTCATTTGAAGTGAATTCTCCACCATTTTCTGATCAAAAGGTATTGATCTTCTTTTCAGTGTGATTCTCGATCAAGGCTTTGAATTCCTTGAACTTTCTAAATACTTCATCTTTGTTCTTCATGAAGTAAATCCATGTCTTCCTAGAAAAATCATCAATAAAAGAAACATAATATACATACCCGCTTAGTGAACTTGATGACATAGGACTACATACATCGCAGTGGATGATTTCCAAGATTCCTTTTGCTTTTCTTTCAATACTTGGAAATGTCTTCTTTGTATTCTTTCCTTTCGCACATCCTTTGTATACCCCACTGATGTTTTGCTTGAATTTCTGGAAGACCTTCAACAACTTTGCTTGCTAGTGGTAGTGCTCTGTAATGCACATGTGCAAGCCTTCTATGCCAAAGCTCATTTGTCTCTACTGTTTCATGGACCAAGGTTTGTTCTGGATGGCCCTTTAATTTGTACAATCCTCCTTCTTGTTCTCCAATCACTACCGCATCATCGATAGTCTTTCCTTTTGGCCACATGATGACTTGACCATCTATAAATGAAACCCATAGTCTATAAATGCATCTTCATAGACTTTCCAGAGTCTAGTTTATAAGAGGATTCCCCACTACCATTTATTGGATATTGGTAGTCATCTCCAAGCTTCACCTTGTGAGGTGATTCATGTTTTGAAAGTTTTACAAAGGACTCTTTGAATCCTGTCATATGTTTGGAAGCCCCACTATTTATAGCCAATCATTGCTTCCATGTGTGATGTTTCCCGTGAGAGCAGAAATTAAGACATATTCTTCATCACTTGAAGAGTCTTCACTTTCATATCTAGTTCTCTTCTTGGATGGTTCATCATCCTCTATAGCATGAGCATGATGTCTTCTCTTGTTTCCTTTTTTCTTATTTTGTCTTTTAGGTCAGTCTTTTGCAAAGTGTCCTACTTCATCACATGTATAACATCTGATTCTAGACATGTATTTTCTAGAGTTATTTTTAGAGAAATGCTTACCTCTGGAGTGATGAGAACTTCTTTTGGTTTTCTTGGAGTGTACCATGAGAGCTTGATCTTCACTTCCCATCTTTTCTTCTTGAGCTGCTATCCGAGCTTCTTCTTGAGAGCATTCTTCCCATAGTCTTCTAAACTTGACTAACTTATTTCTAGCACATATCCCTTGAATAAAGGAGTCCCATGATCTAGGGAGACCATTCAAGGTGGTCATTACAATCTCTGCATTTTCCACTTCTTCATCTACTACTTCTAGCTGTTCCTTGATCTGAGAGACCCTTGTAAAGTAAGACTGGATGGTCTCATCATTCTGGATCTTTACATTCTTCAGTTGGTTTCTTAGTGTCATTTTCCAATTTATGTTCTTCCCTTCAAACAATTTGGTTAGGGCATCAAACATAGCCTTAGGTGTCTTTAGGGAGGACACCTGTGGTATGAGGTGATCCTTGATTGAATCAGAAATGATCCTCTTTTCCATAACCAAATTCTTCTTATGTAAGGCCTTAGCCTCATCTCCCTTTGGAACTAGAACCTCCTCATTGATATAGGAGTCCAACTCATTTTCTTCCAGGACCAGGGAGATCGTATACTTCCAAGCTCGGAAGTTATCAGCTCCTTCAAGCTTTTCATCAAGCTTGGTATGATGAGACATCTTAACTAAGAACCTCAAATGGAAATACAAAATATTTAGATCTTACCAAGTCAAGATGTCGGATCTGGATTTGGAGCTGAAATCTTGCAGTGCTGGTTCAGGAGCATATTAGGGTTTTGCTTTTCCGAAGCTCTATACAAGCAAATGCTTTGAATTTGATCCCTAACTTCGATTTTGGGAAGGAGATCAATCCAGGCCCAGGCTTACTGAAAAATTCCACTTCTATGGAAAGCCCTAATTTCCTGCAGGAGTGTCGGGTCCAAAACTGAAAAACCTCAGAATTGGATTCTGCTCCGACAGAAAGATGTGCCCTAGGGAGGAGAGTTATTCCAACCTTCTTTTGCTGAAAATATGTGGAGAGAGATCCACAAAGTAGGAAGCCCTAGTTCCCGCAGCTGCATAATGTCTTCTTCTCAGGTTAGCTCTGATACCATGTTATTTTTTATCATTCAAGCTATCATTATGTTAGGATCTTAAACTAAGAGAATGACAAGTACATCAATCAAACACAAGAGACAATGAACATAGTGTTTTTCCTTAGGGAAACCATAAATGGAGAAAACCCCACAACTTCCTCAGAGATAGAATCAACACCAAATTTAAAACCCAAAACAGTAAGATGAGCTCTCGACAGCAGTAACCTCTTTCTTCCTTGCCCCAGTGTCTTTCTCTTTCTCATCTATGCGCTACAACTGAGTGTGTACTAAATAGAGAGGCTAGCTCTCTATTTATACTAATTCTTGACATGACTAAATCCTACTAGGGCCGACCTCTCTAGGAGAGTCTAATAACCCTAGTGCCCCGGAACTGTGGGTACTTTAACCCTTAGACAATAGGAGGGTTACCCACCTTGACTTGACATGACTTGTTTACATTATAAAAACTCCCAATAGGAACATCGAGGCACGGCATGACTCAAGTACATTACAAACACATCCCGAAATAAACATCGGGTTACAATACATACGAAATACAAGTGAATACATTCCGAAGTTACATATACATCAACAGAATTGATCCATGAAACGATCAATTTCTGTCATGTTGAATTCGCATCAACACATATCTGTATTCATGAATTCTCTAAACATTTCTATCAATACTAAAGATTCATAGACACAAAGAATTTCAACATGCTTCTGGTTATTGAAAAGAAGACAAAGAATTTACAAATATTTGCGCGGAGGCTATTACTCTGTTCTTCATTTTATTAACCATTCACCACTGTCACACACACTCTCTCATACACACCCACTCATCTATATCTATGATTATTACATTTGATACTTTAATATAGAATTCTACCAAACTATCAGATCCGAATAGGCCGGATCTGAACTCCTAATAAAGTAAATCTATAACTAACCTATCCTCGAGCTGTTAGATTTTCTTAATATTATAGAATTAACTTAGTTTCATTTATCAATAGGATCACTAGAATATAGACAAAGCACATAACAATAACATGAGTATTTTTCACCTAGGAAAACCAAATGGGAGAAACCCCAACAACCTTCGTCTAGAGATAATAATTCTGAGATCAGTGTACAATGAAGAAAGAGAAAAGATGGAAGTATCTTCCAAATATAGAAACCCCAGGAATAGTCTTATCCTTTAGTAGGTGTGAAATTCTCTCTCCTAGAAATCAACGAACTTCACTTGTGTAGATGTGTGTTCTAATGAGGAGGGGCACCTCCTATTTATACTTATTTTTCACTAGGAAAATTAATGGGGATGACTTCTCTCTTGGGGGAGCAATAAAAACATTTTTATAATTTCATTTTATTTCTTTTAATTGATGGATTTTCACCCCAAGGTTTACATTATTCTTTCTAGGGTTTGTATGATGAATTACAACAAGTTCAAGTCCCATAGGAGGTACAATACAAGTATAATAATAATAGATTTTGAAGTTGCACAATTTCCAACACTCCCTCTCTACAAGGAAGGTATTCTTCGGTCTTCATCAACATCATGATCATCTGGGTTTCATCTGTAGAGTCTACACCGTCTCTATCATCTCTAAACGTACTAAAGGTTGCCTTTAAGAAGTGTTGTTAAAAATTTATTCTATCTGGATGTCTAAGAGAAAAAATTTATTCTACCTATCTGTCTCTACTGTTGATGGAAAACTTCCATTCCTAGCTAGAGATCCTAGATGAGCACACCTACATGACTATGTACTACATGTTCGTCTCATTTGCTGATAGGCTACTTCCATACTTGGATGAGAACCTAAAAAAGTAGAGGTACATGTGCAGTCACGTGACCATCTACTACCTATATGTCTCGTCTGCCGATGGGATTTCTCCCATACCTGGCTGAGCACCTGGACAAGCAGAGGAATCTGTGTGAACCTGACCATCTACCGCCTGTATGTCTCATATGTCGATGGGATTTATCCCATACCTGAATGAGAATCAGGATGAGTAGAGGTACCTGGGAAAAAGTATGATAAATGTCTCTGAGTCATCTCTCCCTATCAAGGAGGGATGTGTTCTCTTCTACTCCAGTTATTCTGCAAAAGTATTCAAATTTCACCTTTGGAAGAGGCTTGGTGAGAACATATGTATTATGGTCATTTGTCGAAATATACTGTAGCTCGATCGCACCTTTCTACACCATATCATGTATGAAGTGATATCGAATTTCTACGTACTTCGACTTGTCGTGAAAAATAAGGTTCACTGACATTTGCACACAACTCTGGTTATCACAGTGAATCATGGTTGGCTCTGGAATCTGGCCAAAAAATCCCGCAAGAAGTTTACGAAGCCAAACTTCTTTTCATGTTTTTGAACTAGCAGCCATATAATCGACCTCTGCAACACTGAGAGATATTGAGTTATGCTTGCTACTGCACCAGGAAATTAATGCAGAACCCATACTGAAACACCATCCTGAAGTACTCTTCCTACCAGTAGTTCATTCGACCCAATCTGAGTCTATAAACCCTTGCAATTTCAAGCCACATGTTGAATCACATTGTAGACCATATCCCACAGTTCCACATAAGTATATGAGCACATGTTTTTCAGCAATCCAGTAAATATGCCTCAGTTCGCACATGAACTAACTGAGAGCATTCACAACAAAACAAATATCTGTTCTAGTTTTCATCAAATACATCAATGACTTAATTAGTTGGCGATACATAGTGGGATCAATCAAATTTGAAACTGAAGCAGAATCTCTCAACTTCTTCAAATTTGCATCCATCAGAGTAGACATGGACTTGCAGTCCAACATTCTGAATCTCTTTAGTATATCTATGGTGTATTTTCCTTGAACTAGGAAAATCTCCTTCTACCTTTGCCATACTTCTAATCCCAGGAATTAATGCATCAATCCAAGATCCTTCATTTCAAACTCAGAGGCGAGTTTCTTCTTACACCATATGATAAGTTTCTCATTTCCTGTAAGAAACAAGTCATCAACATATAATACCAAAATCAGTTGCTCATTATTCACAACCTTGTAGTAAAGGTTGGGGTCTGCATCACTCTTGGTGAATCCCAAACTCACCAAGAATCTGTCTATTCATCCATACCAAGAATGAGGTGCTTGCTTGAGTCCTGTTGCAGCTGCAACTATTTCCCAATTTTTTTAAAATTTTGGACCCTCCTTTTAAATTTTATCTTGCCTGGATTTGTTTTGGATTGCTGAACTTTGTTGTCCTCTATTACAAATTTTGATCTTTTGAGGTTGAATTGAGGTACATTGTTTACCATTTTCAGAATTTGAATGACTAACTTTTTTTGACTTGAACTTGAAGTTTTTTGTTTGTCGATAGTTTCCTTTTTCCCTGTCGAAAGTTTATTGAACAGTGAGTCGGGGTCGTAGTTCTCTACACAGCCGCCATTGCGGAAGCTAACTAATGAACGTCCCGATGGGAATCATGTTTTTCACTGATGGTTTATCTCTTTCATTTTTTAGTTTTCAGCATCATTTTACTTATCACTGTCGGAGCATTAGGCTTCTAAGTCGCCGCCGTTTCGGAGAACAGATGGCAAACGTTCCGACGGGTTAGTTCTTACCCTTGCCGATTTTGTGTTTTATTGCTTTTTCGTTACTTTTTGTTTTCTCTTCGCTATCGGAATGTTTCATGACTTTAATCAAAAGCCGTAGTCTGATTATTTTCCACCATTGTGGATCCTTAACAAACTAATCATCCGACATATAATTGTTCCGTTCGTCGATGGTTTGTTCTAATTTTCACCGATGTTTTTTGTTCTGCGAAACCCTTAGTCCATGTGACTTCCGCTGTTACGGCTCCTCATTGAACTAGTCGTCCGATGGTGTAGTGGTTTCGAGGTCCGCTGCTGCAGTATTTTAGTGTTTGTTTCACCGATGTTTTATTTTGTCACGGAACCCTTAGGCTGTATGGCTCCCGCCGTTGCGGGTGCCTTGGTGAACTAATCGCCCGATGCTTAATTATTCTGCTCACCGATAGAAGTTTTTTCCCACTGACATTTTTCACCGGGAAGTCTATATATTGGGGTGGGTTATTATTTTATTATTACCCTTGTGAAATTACGCCTGCTCCGTCCCTGTCGATTCAAACTGTGCATCCGTGCTTAGCTGTCGGGATTTCGCTCATTTGGGGTGCTGTCGTGGAAGTGTTGGACCATCACGTTGACTGCAACTTGTTTTCTAGGTATTCCAACCATGGTTTCTCCTTTCTCTTGATTTTATGAATCATTTTAGGAACTAGGGTTTTCCCTGGTTAGGTTTTTCCCGCCATTTGGTAGTTGGCCGCCTAAGTATGATTTTGTATCCTTACGACGTGAGGTATTAGTCAGTTTGACAGTATTTGCGGTGGGGGGTTTTTCTTGAGCCTGTTTGTAAGCCGTTATGGAAGCTCGATCCTGGTCCGAAAGTTTAGGTAGCTGGTGCAGAAAAGCATTACGCTGTCTGCACCATATTTTGTGGGTTTGCTTATGGCCATCCAGGGAGGGAGTTTTCGGTTCTCTTGTCGTCGTGGGTTTACCCTATTTTTCTGGGACGCCGGAGGGTTTGATTTTCGGTCAGATTGGGATTTCCGTGTAGGGCCTCTCTGATAGGGTGTTTTGGTGAGGAGTCAAAATGCATTTCGGTTTAATTGATGCATATTTCTATCAGGGCCATGTTTAGTTGCAGACGGACTTAGAAATTTTCAAAACTAGCTTACAGAAGTTCTTCTTGCTGGTTATTTTCTATTATGCATTAATTTTCTGATAGTTTATCTGTTGAAATGCATATGGAATAGGTAAATGTTTTTATATAGTTTTTCTTCGATCTTAGAACACTGATTGAAAGCTCCAATATCCTAAGATCATGTTTGGTCTATGACAGGGCAACTTCTTCTAAGGAGATATGTCTAAAAGACAAAAGAAGAAGGCTCATGTTGCTGAGGGACAACCAGATGTGGAAATCATTACTAAGGTGGAATACATCTACGAAGATACTAGAGCTACTATCGGGGTAGAGCTAGATTACAAGTGGGGTGAGATATATCGGATGATTTCAAATCAGGATGTGCCTGATGCAGGATTCGAACAACTAACCATATATGCCAACATCGAGAAATCTGCTCTGATGAAGGTAGCCACTAGACCTGAGTTGTTCCCATGCTCTGAGGTGATCGGATGGATCCTGCATAGGGCAGATGTGACCAAGATGATCTTAGAAAATACTTCCAAATAGGGCTATGCTGCATACAGTCCTAGTTATGTCTCACTGGCATATCACCTACCTCCTGCTCAAGTATACTTAACTGAAAGTTGGCTGAAGTAGATAAATTTGGACCTAGTCCAAACAGTGAAGAGAATGATGATACCTGGGAAGAACTTTCGAACCAGGCCATCAGGAGAATATAAAAAACCACTCTCAGGACCCCTCATATATTTATAGCACTAATGATGAATAGAGTGTTTGGGAGAGCTTATGGTAAAAGTTTCAAGTTGGGATGGATTCCCATTATTTTCTATGTGGCCACCCAGGGGACTATATTTAATTGGGAAAACATAGTGTCCAACAGCCTCTCATCTTGTATATCTTCAGCTTTGGGAGGGGTGTACCAGAAGAAGTCTGAGTTCTATATGAGCTCCATCTTAGTGGAATGTATATTGTGTACCCAGTCATTTCCAGCCTTAAGGTGCAATTGGGATAGGGACAGAACCCCTATGTACACTGCATGCAAACTATTTTGGGCACACAAATATTATAGCCACTATAAAGAGATATGTGAACATTCAATTATGCCTTTGTACACTTTAGTCTTCCTAACATAATGCAACTGTATGTCCGAGGAGGCATTCAAAGTTATTGAGGAACATGGGAGCTATTATTTTATTGAAGAGGGGATGTACATTAGAATGTATGGTTGCTCCAGGGCACCTTCTTTACTCCCTAAGTATGCCATTGATTATGTGGTGCATAAAGAAGTAATTAGACAAGTTTATCTAGATGGTGTAGGAAGCTTCCTGTTTGAACATAAGAAGGTAGCCTATCCTGCCATACCTTTTCAGCTGGGAAGTTACAAATTTTCAAAGGTCAAGCAAACTACTGAATTTGTACAAAATTTGGAGCATTTTCATTTTGGGGAGATGAACTTCCACAGGAATGACTCCTGAAATAAGGTTGTAGAGCATTGTAAAGAAGCAAATGTTCATTTTGAATATACAAATTTTTGGGACAAGGATGAAGAAATATTCAGGAATGCAAGGAATATGACTACATTGAAGAGAAGGTTTAAACAGAAAATCACCATTGTGGGCGGTAAGGGAAAAACTGCATAAAAGAAAGTTGAAGAAGAGGAAGCCAAGAAGAGGGAAGATGATGCTAGGAGGCTAGCACAAGAGGCTGAGAGTTGGTTAAAGAATGAAGAAGAAGAAAGAAAGAAAGCTGCAGAGGAAGCAACAAAGAAGGAAGAATAGTTTGGTTAGAAACAAATGAAGAAATCCCTACAAAACTACCTGCTAAATATCGACATAGCTTAAAGAAGGATTACGCCTTATTATAATTTGCAATAAATACTGCAGAGGGATTCAAGAAGACTGTGAAGAAAACGAGAGGAGCTTGTACTGAATACTGCAGAAGGGTGCTGGTCACCTACAACAAATGCCAAGTTGCTGCAGAACAAAGACTGGATGCATTACCAGAACATGAGTTGTTCATAGAACAGTTACAGAGCAGGTACCAGGAAGATGAGCAGAAAATTCAACAAGTCGAGGATCTAGATGAGAAGATCTTGAAGAATGCAGTAGCTCATTCAGCAGTCGGCATCCATTTACTTGAATATCAGCTACGTTTGAGTCTAGCAAGAATAGAGGTGGTTAAGAATCAGGCTGCAAAATATGAAATAAACATCATTTTTCTTGAACCTTCATATTTTGAAAGCATAGTAGCAGAGGCGCAAGCGTGGAAAAAGTTAATCAATGATCAAGCGGGGCTCTCTTCATAAAGTTCTCTATTGAATTTTTGTTTTAAATGTAATATATTGTATAATGTATGAGCACTCACTAAAGGACGAATTTTGGGAATTGAAACATTGGGGAAGCCCAAGAGTCATTTGGGGGCAGCCCAAAAGTTTTGTTTTTTGTATAAGTATAGGAGAGTTAGATGTAGAGAGGGACTTTTGCCTAGATATATTTGTGAGAGTATGATGTAAGAAGAACTATTTCCTTTTGCATAAAGAAATTACAAGTTTCCTGTTGGAGAAAGCTTTGTGGAAGGTTTCAAATGCTGTGCTATGGATTTGTTGAATGTGAACTATTTCGTTTTCAGCTATTATCCATTAACTCTGAGATCGTTCTAACTCTTTGAACCTATGTTCTTGTTATGAATGCACTCTAGTTTATTCTATGAAATTTCCACTGTGAGTAATGAATGTTGTTCATAAACAATTAGCTATCTGGTTGTTCATATATCTATAAATGTTCATGTGTTTTGAAATAAGTAACAACTATCTATGATTTTTCTTAATGCATGCACAAAATACATTACTCATTGATAAATGATGATATTGCTTCCTAGGGATAGGTTAGGTAGTTAGTTTTAGTTTTTTCTTGCTCTGTGTGGTTTAGATGCGAGAGAGTTAAGATGAGAGGTAAGAACCTGCGCATCACATTGTGACCGCTCCTCGTATTCTCTATCAATTTGCATTTTTAGATAGGCACTTGCATCTCATACTTAAAACTAAAAACATACATAGTGGACCGGACTGTAACCGGTAAAACCCTTTATTTTTGTTACTTGACCTACAGTAGCCGGACCGTAAATCGGACGGATTCCCCATACCAAACAGTAACGGGCTATTTGGGAACGTTTACTGGGGAGAATCCCTAATTGTTGTTACCTGCGATTTTCCAGGCCTCAATAGTTTTTGGAACTAGAAGGAGGGAAGCCAGTGCATCGTTGGCCAAGGAAACTTATTTTCTCGAGATTATTCCACCGGTGATAGTTCTAAAAGCAGTCTGTTTCCCAATCCAATTCCTGAAGAGAAAGGTAAAGAGCATCTGTATTCTGTCGATAACAAGGTAGTTAATGATCTAAGAAGACATACTAGGGAATATGTGAAGAATATTGGAGGATTACCAATTATTCATGTCTTACCCAGAAGAGAATATAAGAAGAAAGACCTCCCTATATTGGAAGACGCAGTGTTGGTTGGAGATTTTGAAGAACTGGTAGAAACAACCTTACAGGAAGTTGTTCAGCCTTTGAATCAAGTGGGCCCAGATACACCTTATTGTTCACCTGTTCATACCCCTATTCACTCACCACCTTATTCTCCGCCCAGAATCATGGCAAACATAAACGCAAATCAGCCACCCAACCCACCAAATCCACCACCTGCTTGGAGGGCTAGGTCACCTTTAAACTTGGCACCCCCTTTACATAACTTACCTCAGGATTTTGAGAAAATACTGCCCAATTTTGACCCAAGTGAAAAGATTTTGGTAGATGATCATTTGCAAAGATTTTACTTGGCTATAGAAGGACTAAGGGCTGTAGAACATGAAGATGTAGTCTGCAGATTGTTTCCACATACCTTGAAAGGAGCAACAACCTCATGGTATTTTGCTCTGCCTGCAAACTCAATCCCAGACTGGGACACATTTAAAAGGATATTCAGAAGTAAATATGTATCCCAAAAAACTCATGTAGCTCTAATGAAAGGGTTGTGCACTTTAAAGAAAGAAAGAAAAGAAAAAGTGCATAATTGCACCCAAAGGTTTGCTTCTTATCTTAAAAAAAAATCTGCAACTGATAAGCCTTCTGATAAAGTTCTGATCGAATACTATACTTCAGCTCTAGGGCTTGACTTGGCCATGTTTGCTAAGATGCAAGTCAAACCTACGTTATCAGAAACTTATGAAGAAGCTAAGAGAGTAGAAGCTGAAAAAGAGAGCATAGAAGATTATCCTAAGCAGTCGAGAGAAAAAACTTTTGGTAAGAAAGCCTTATTACTATCTAAGCTTAAGGAGGAGCAGTCACATGACTTTGAAGGAATGTTGAAATTGATGCGAAAACTATCTAACAGAATAATATATTTGGAAAAGGAAAAAGAAGCTCAGAAATCTTATAAGCCTTACTATAAAAGGAGAGAGGACAACAATCAATCTAAGCCTCCTCCACACAGCCTTGCATCAATGAATTTAACTGAGGTGGGTATGGATAATTTTTGCACCTTTCATCAGCAGCCTCATTCTGAAAAAAAATGCCCTCAATGGATCAATTCGATGACATTAGTAATGAATTAGTTGTTGGACTCCAAACTAACAGAAGTTGATGATGAGGAAAAGGGTAGTAAATTCACAGAAAAACAAGAGGATGATTCTCTGGTTTTATGGGTTTGTGTCTCACTTTTTGATACAGAAGACGAGAATTCACAGAAACAGGAAGAAATATCAGAAACAAATGTGACAAAAAGGAGCCAAGGTTTGTTAAATAAAGACAATTCAATAATTCCAAAGATTAAGAAATTTCAAGACAATATGAAGAAAATACAGAAGAACAACACAGATGATAAAATACCTGAACTTACTATTAGCTGTCAAGATTTAAAACAAGTCAACATGCATGTTAGGCCTATTGAAGACAAAGCTGATAATGTCAAGGAAAATCTCAAAGCACCTGAGATGGGGTATGAATTGTTAAAATCACTTGAAGTACCAGAGGAGGAGCTTCCCACTAACAACCAACCTGTAGAAGAGATTGTTGAAGCAAGTGTGGGAGGTAAGACTAGGTTTAAAACCCCACCATTCCTCCTGACCTTTGAGATTTTAAACCATAAGGTGCACAATTGTTTAGTAGACTCAGGGTCGTCAGTTAATGTTATGCCACTTGCAGTCTACAAAAAGATCAATGGACAGCCTAAACCAACTTCCTGGCAGGTTACTCAATTAGACAGGACCAATGTGAAAGTAGTCGGGGAAATGGAGGATGTTCTAATTCGCTTATCTACAAATGAAAAGATATGTCAGTACATTGATATTGTAGTAGTAGACATACCTGATGGCTATGGACTGATTTTGAATCGAGACTGGTCAGCAAGACTAAATGGGCATTTTGCTTCAGATTGGTCACACTTGTGGTTGCCTCGGAAGGGAAGTCCAAACTAGATTAAAATATTAAGAGAGCCCCACATGAAGCACAATGTTACTCAATTGGAGGGAAAAAATGAACCAGTGAATTCTTTGTTGGGAAATCATCTAATTGATCTAGAACCGGGAGACTACCAACTAGAAGAAGCTAGCAGTACATCAGACACCTAGCCCGATCTCCTTCGATTTTCAGGGGCTGATGAGATTGATTGTAAAATAGTAGATGTAGTTTTTTATTCAAGTACAGTAGAATTAGATAATGGTTAGGTCTTTTTCATTTTTGTAGTCAAGCCTAGCCCCTTAACTTACAAGTTGCCAGATTTATAGGGGTGGGCAGAGGACTGACCAATTAGTGGTTTAGTTCTCAAACTTATTTTTCTTGATTTTTATTTCTTGATTATCTTGTACATAAATAAATTGATTTGGCTATTTATTTTGATTTACTTTATTTCTGTTTGTTCTAGTTTAGATTTTGATGGATTTCAATAAAAGAAGCAAACTTTTGGTTGCATGGAGAGCATCAGAATTTTGGATTAACTAAAATCCTTGATTATAAGACTGTGTACTATTGTTTTATATAAAAAAAAATTCTTCTAGTTAGCAGTTTTCCTAAATGGCTATGAACGCATTGAAGTCCTACTTAATCCTTGTAAAATAACTCAGGATCAAAAGGTATGGAATATTATTTCGAGGCTCCATCCATCTCACATTTAAAAATGTCCTAGGGAGTGGCAGCAAAAGACCCATGGAAAGGAAGGAAGGTAAACAATACATTATATATAAATGATCCCATGCCAAGAATTGAAAGCCAAAAGGCAAATAAGAGTCAAGAATCTCTTGAGAAAGCAACATGTATCAAAACAAAGTACTAAATCATATGAGTACAAAATTGCCAAAGTTCTTCTCCGTCCGTGAGCTGAAAATTAAATGCATCTCTCACACAAAAGGACACTATGGATAGAGGATCTTGAATAAAAATTCAGAAAGAAAGGCATGCAGGAGGACTCAAAAGAAAGGACAAAAGTCCAAAATCACAAAAAGTGAAAAATGGCATGGGAATGAGGAACAAATGAATATTTTTGTTTACCATATGTTATAATCATGTGGTGTCCAAGCTAGAAGCTACTCGAAGACAGAGGTAAAAAATGAAACTCATATTCCTGGCCTCAAAAGAGTTATCTTGATCACTTTGAAATCTTGGTTTGCATTTTTCTAAATTGGACTATCATCAATGGTTAAAAGTACATACATTTGCCATTTGGGAAATCCAGACATCTAGAAGAATTCAACATGTTGGTTTTATTGTCAAACAGTCTGTTACTTAAGGAAGAAGTTGTCCAGATATTTGGGTTCACCAGGTAGTCGCCAATTGTTGCAGCTACAACTATTTCCCAAATTTTTTAAAATTTTGGACCCGCCTTTTAAATTTTATCTTTCCTGGATGTGTTTTGGATTGCTGAACTTTGTTGTCCTCTGTTACAAATTTGGAGCTTTTGAGGTTGAATTGAGGTACATTGTTTACCATTTTCAGAAGTTGAATGACTATCTTTGTTTGACTTGAAATTGAAGTTTTTTGTTTGTCGATAGTTGCCTTTTTCGTTGTCGGAAGTTTATTGAACAGTGAGTCGGGGCTGATGTTCTCTATGCGACCGCCGTTGCGGAAGCTAACTAATGAACGTCCCGATGCGAATCATGTTTTTCGTCGATGGTTTATCTCTTTCATTTTTTGGTTTTCGGTGTCGTTTTGCTTATCACTGTTGAAACATTAGGCTTCTAATTCGCCACCGTTTCGGAGAACAAATGGCAAACGTTCCGAACGGGTTAGTTCTTACACTTGTCGATTCCGTGTTTTATTGCTTTTTCATTACTTTTTGTTTTCTCTTCGCAATCGAAACGTTTCATGACTTTGATCGAAATTCGTAGTCTGATTATTTTCCGCCATTGCGGCTCCTTAGCAAACTAATCATCCAACATATAATTGTTTCTTTCGCCGATGGTTTGTTCTGATTTTCGCTGATGTTTTCTGTTCTGTGTAACCCTTAGTCCATGTGACTTCCGTCGTTACAGCTCCTCATTGAACTAGTCATCCGATGCTATAGTGGTTCCAAGGTCCGATGCTGCAATCTTTTAATGTTTATTTCATCGATGTTTTATTTTGCCGCGGAACCCTTAGGCTGTATGGCTCCCGCCGTTGGGGCGCCTTGGTGAACTAATTGCTCGATGCTTAATTATTCCGCTCACCGATAGAATTTTTTTCCCATCGACATTTTTCACCGGGAAGTCTATATATTGGGGTGGGTTATTATTTTATTATTACCCTTGTGAACTCACGCCTGCTACATCCCTGTCGAGTCGAACTATGCATCCGTGCTTAGCTGTCGGGATTTCGCTCATTTGGGGTGCTGCCATGGAATTGTTGGACCATCACATCGACTGCAACTTGTTTTCCAGGTAGGCCAACCATGGTTTCTCCTTTCTCTTGATTTTATGAGTCTGTTGAGGCCTGAAAAATTGTAGGCAACAACAGCAAGGGATTCTCCCCAGTCAACATTCCCAACTAGCCCATGACTGTTTGGTATAGGGAATCCATCCGGTTTGCGGTCCGGCTACCATAGGTCAAGTAACAAAAAACAAAAGGTTTTACTGGTTACGGCCCGGTCCACCGTGTATATTTTTGTATTTTTTGACTTGAAGTATGATATGCACGTGCCTAATTAACAATGCAGGGTGATAAAGATGCAAAGAGTAGTCACAATGTGATGCGCAGGTTCTTACCTCTCGTCTTAGCACTCACAAGCATCCAAATCATGCAAGGAAATAAATACTAACTAAACTATCTCTAGAGAGCTGGGTATTAATTCATGATTAATGCACCCCTGTTCATGTGTTATGGCAAATCACAGATAGTTGTTCTTGTAACCAAACATATAAACATGAATAAAAGTATATATGATAAGATAGCTCATCAACAGTTAAAACTACCATTACTCATAGTGGAAAAAGACACCATAAGGGTACTGAAGAACATTCAGACAAGAACATAGGTTCAAGAAATTAGAACGCTCTTACAGCTAATGAGACACAGCTGAAAACGAAATAGTTCACATTCAACATTGCTCATTTAATCACATTGACATATTCCACAAAGCACTTCCTCCAACAGGTAAAATTTGCAGTCTCTGGTTGTAAAACGAAATAGTTCCCCTTACAAGCATTAAGTACCAAGTTTTTCTAGGGAAAAAGCCCTTGTAAGTTCTAAATTTCACATATTTAAGCTAAAACAGTTGACCCCTGGGCTGCCCACAAGCGTGCGACCTTTCAGTTCCCCAAACGCTTCATATCCTTCTATTTTTTCTGTATGCACTCATGAACCATTTGGTAACTGATCAGTTTTTAGGTCTGCGCCTTTGTAGCTACTGCTTTTGTCTTCTACTCCACTTTTCCTCCTTGCGATCCTGCTGGTTTCAGCTCTACCTTCACCAAACTGCCCCTCTCCCTTTACGCCGCCGTAGTTTGACCAATCTCCGAAAACCACCTGCAATCAAACAACGTACATCATTCATCAGGATTGCATTCAAATCATATCAACTAAAATGGCTAAGCATTAAGAGAGGCCATGTATAGCGTTATTGCCACAAGTCTTGACAAACGTCGGCACCACTACTTCGTCTACCTATGGGTTCGAAGGAAAACACCCACGACAGGAAATGAGAACTCATCGGACGCTCAGAGCGCTGGCATCGGAAGCTAAAAGCCCTGCCCTAGCCGCAACGGCGGAAGAGAAATAGGTTACGGACATGTGACCGGAGGGCGGGAAAATTCCCAATCGAGAATCAAAAGGACATTGACATCGGAAGCCGAAAGCTTTGCACAGCCGCAATGGCAGAAGAGAAAATACTACGGATCCGTGACTAAAGGCAGAATCGCATCGGTGGTCGGAGCAATTTACACTGCGGGTGCTTCACTGCTTTGGGAGCCGCAACGACAGAAGACGAAAGGACAACGGCCTCCGATAAAACATAAATTTGACGCCCGATATATAAAAAAAATAAAAAATATTGAGTGTTTCGGACAACTCTTAAAATTTAACAATGGTCACGAGCCTGTTTCACCTTCGAAACAGTGGTTTCTTCAAGGAGAAAAATCTGATTCATCCACGACTAGCAAACCAAGCTCACATCTACGACCCACCAAAATCTCAAACAAAGATAACTTTTGAAACATGCCGAGAGTCAATTTTCAGAAATCACCCAAAACTAGAGCATGACCAAGGATTCATGGATCCAAACGATTAAAAACAACTCTAAATCATGAGGAGGGGACCAAAATTTAAGAAATTTGGGGAAAACAGTTGCGGCTGCAACAATTGGCGACTACCCGGTGAACCTAGACCTCTATACAATTTCTTCCTTGAGTAACAGACTGTTTGATAATAAAACCACCATGTTGAATTCTTCTAGATATATGGATTTCCCAAAGGCAATATATGTACTTTCAAACATTGAGGGTAGTCCAATTTAGGAAAATGGAAACCAAGATTTCAAAGTCAAGATAACTCTTTCGAGGCCAGGAGTATGAGTTTCATTTTTACCTCTGTCTTTGGGTAGCCTCCAGCTTGGACACCACATGATCGTAACATCTGGTAAACATAAATATTCATTTGTTCCTCATTCCCATGCCATTTTGCACTTTTTTTGTGCTTTTGGACTTTTGTCCTTTGAGTCTTCCTCATGCCTTTCTTTCTGAATTTTTATTCAGGCTCCTCTATCCATAGTGTCCTTTTGTGTGAGAGATGTATTTAATTTTCAGCTCATGGACGAAGAGGAACTTTTGGCAATTTTATACTCATATGATTTAGTAGTTTGTTTTGATATACATTGTTTCCTTAGGAGTTTTGACTCTTTTAATCCTTTTGGCTTTCAATTCTTGGCATGGGATCATTTATATATAATATACTGTTTACCCTGCTTCCTTTCCATGGGTCTTTTGCTGTCACCCCCTAGGACATTTTTAAGTGTGAGAGGGATGGAGCCTCGAAATAGTATTCCAGACCCTTTAATCTTGAGTTACTTTACAGGGATTAAGCAGGACTTCAATGCGTTCATAGCCATTTAGGAAAACTGCTAAACTAGAAGAAATTCCATCAGACAAAACCATAATACACAGTCTTATAATCAAGGATTTTAGTTAGTCTAGAATTCTAATGCTCTCCAAGCAACCAAAGCTTGCTTCTTTTTATTAAAGTCAAACAGAAAATTTAAACTAAAACAAAACTAAACTTCATGACTCAAAGACTCAAAAAGACGACCAAACCAGATTATTTATATACAAGACAACAGAACTCAAACAAAACTCAGGAAAAATAAGGCTTGAGAACCAAACCATTCACTGGTAAGTTCTCTTCCCACCCCTGGAGATCTTGCAACTTATAAGTAGAAGGGCCAAGCTTTGCTACAATCTGAAAAGGGCCTACCCACAACTGCTGGAATTTAGTATGCTTTCCTTTCTCATCATGGGGGTGATCCCATTTGAGAACCAAATCTCCTACCTCAAAATCTTTTGTTCCTGCCTCATGTTTGTCAAACCATCTCTTTATCACCTCTTGCTGTTGCTTAAAGCACTCTCTGGCTTTAGATCGAGCTTCTTCCGCTTTCAGGAGATTATAGATCCTTATTTGCAAAACTTCATCATCCGATCCTCTAGACTCTTGAGCTATCATGGAAGAAGGTAGCATGATATTGGGAGGAAGAATGGCTTCTTTACCGTAAACAAGGGTATATGGAGAGACTCCTATCAAAGACTTAGGGGTGACTCTATCAGCCTAAAGGGAATTTGGTAGCGCTGAGTGCCAACTCCTCTAGTTCTCTATTACAGTCTTTTTTAAAATTCTAATCAGATTTTTGTTAAAGGATTCAGCCAGGCCATTTCCTTGTGGATATTAATTAGCAGAATAATGCAATTTTAGTCCTTTATCGTGAGCAAAAACAGTTAATTTAATTGATAAAAATTATTTAGCGTTATCAAAGACTAACGAAACTGGAACTCCAAACCTGGTCATGATATGATCTTGTAGGAAACTGATGATTGCGTCTTCATTTATCTTGTGCAGTGGGACAGCTTTGACCCAGTGAGTGAAATAATCGGTCACGGTCAGAATGTACTTGTGTTTTAGGGAGGAATTCAGTTTTATTTCTTCAATAATATCCAACCCCCATTGCTCGAACGGCTCCATGATCGTCACAGGCTTTAGGGGTGCTGCTGCTTTAGGTTGTCTCCCACTACACCTTTGGCAAATATCGCACTTCCTGACATGTGTGTGTGCATATTTGAAGAGCGTAGGCCAATAGTAACCGGCTCTGAGGATTTTGTGGGCTGTAGTATCTCCTGAATAATGTCCCCCAGCAGGCCCGTCATGCAAATCTGTCATTACTTTCTTCGCATCTTCTTTCTCTAAGCATCTAAGAAGAACTCCGTCATAATTTTTTCTGAATAATAATCCTTCAACAATTTGATAGGCATCTGATTTAAGACGCAACGCTCTTCTTTGCTTATAATTCCAATGTTTTGGCAACATTCATGCCTATAGGTAATGCACGAGGTCCCTATACAAAGAATCGGGAGCTGTGAACAAAGGGCATACGTCCATCAAATGTAGTTCGGCCTCGTCTTCCCAGGCGTGTTCGTTATTGTTCCCATTTTTCGTCATCAGTTTGCACAATCCCTACCCTTTAACTATAGAAGCTGGCTTAAATTTGAGGTCGTACTCTTGAAGAGCTGTTACCCAATTTCCCCTTCTTTCTCCTAACTCCTTCTGTACAAAAAGGGACCTTACAGCTGGGTATGGTACAATCACCTTGGTTCGATTTTTTAATATATAAGGCTTGAATTGTTTCACTGCTTTGAATACTGCGTAAGCTTGTTTATCAATGGCTGGGTAATTTAATTCGGCCCCTTGCAGACCAGTGCTCATGAAAGATATTGGGAATTCATCCCCCCCATCTTCCTTTTGGGTAAGCACAGCTGCCAATGAATCAACGGATGCAAAGGTATACAGAATAAAGTCTTTGTCGAAATCTGGGCTTTTCAGGGAGGGTGCGTGTTGAACAACAGTCTTGATTTTGCTGAAGGCATTCTTTTCAATCTTAGTCCATTTGAATTGTGCATTTTTCTTCACCATTTGTTGCAGAGGCTTGACAATCTGAGCAAAATCAAGCACAAATCTTCGCACAAAGTTAATTGTTCCCATAAATGATTGCATCCCTTTTTATTATGGGGCAAGGGAATCTGTTCAATGGCCTTGATCCTTTCCGGATCAATAGAAATTCCATTATTTGAAACTATGTGACCAAGTAACTTACCCTCCGTGACAGCAAACACACATTTTTTGGGATTGAGTGAGATGCCATATTTCCGACAGCGTTCGAAAATTTGCCTTAGATGGAACGCGTGTTCTCCTCTTCTTTTTGAGAATATTGTAATATCATCGAGGTATACCACCACACTACGTCCAATCAAACCGTGGAAATCTATGTCCATAGCCCTCTGGAATGTGGCTCCAGCGTTTCTAAGCCCGAAGGGCATTCTTCTGTACGCGAAAGTTCCCCATTTGGTCATGAATGTTGTCTTCAACCTGTCTTCTTCAACTACTAACACTTGATTGTAGCCCGAGAATCCGTCTAGTAAAGAAAATAGTTTAGACCCTGATACCATTTGTAGCAGTTGCTCCATGGGTGGGACAGGATAGTTATCTTTGTCTGAAGCACGATTTAAATTTCTGAAATCCATGCATAGCCTGATCTCTCCAGATTTTTTCCTTACCAGTACCAAATTCGAGACCCATTCTGAGTGTATGACCTTAAAAATAATTCTGGCATCCAATAATTTCTTAACTTCACTCTGAATCAATGGTTCCAATTTTGGATGCATTTTTCTTAAAGGCTGCTGATACGGTTTGACGCCAGTTCTAATGGGAATAACATGCTTGATGATGCTGGTGTCATATGTTTTCAAATCTTCGTATGTCCAGGCGAAAACATCTTTATATTGTTTGAACAGACTGACGAACTTATCTCTTTCAGCTGGCGAACAACATTTGCCAAGATTCACGTATTTGGGATTCGTCTCAGTCCCTAAATTTATCAGTTCGAACTGTAGAGTTGAGCTGTGAGTCTTCACGTTTGCTAGTCTTCTGAACTTTTCATTGAGATCAAACATTCTTTCTAAGGTTCTGACTCCTCTTGGGATGAAATTATCATATTTCATCTCGGCCTGATGTTCTTCGTCATCTATAATCGCCCCTTTAAATACCTCGTCATTTGTTAAGCATTCTATTATCTGCTGATCATCATCGAACACTCGCAGGTTAGTGATCATATCAGGGACCAAGGGCCTGAAAAGCAATTCAACGGAGCATCGATTATTAGTAGGCACAAGTCTAGCAGCGGATGTGGCCAACAAGTCAGCTGCTGCATTTTTAGGTATGGGAATTGAAACAATATTAAATGCGTTAAAACATTTGAGCAGATCCCATACCTCATTATGATAAGCTTTCAGGTGAGGGGACACACAATGTATTTGGTTCCAGATCTATTTAACAATTATTTCAGAATCTCCAAAAACTTTGAGATTACTTACCTTTAATTCAATTGCTTTCCTCAAACCTTGCACCAATGCTTCATACTCGGTCGTATTATTCATACATTCAAACTCTAATCTACAAGAAAGGAAATGTTTATTATTCTTGGGGTCGATCAGGACACAGCCGGCCCCTGACCCTTCTAATGTCTTAGAGCCATCAAAAAACAAAGTATAAAAATTGCTAACTACTGCATGAGCATCTATTCCTACCGCTAAGTTTACTATGTTACAGTCGATTTCATCAGCCTGTGAAAATCGAAGGAGATCAGGCTGGGTGTCTAATGTGTTGCTGGCTTCTTCTGCTTGGTAATTTCTTGATTCCAACTCAATAAAATAATTTCCCAACACAGAATCCACTGGTTCATTCTTCTCCTCGAGTTGAGTAATGTTGTATTTCATGTGAGGCTCCTTCAAAATCTTAATTTGATTCGGACTTCCTTTATATGGCAGCCACAGATGTGACCAATCAGAAGAAAAATATCCATTTAGTTTGGCCGACCAATCTCTGCTCAGGACAAGACCATACGCGTCTGATATATCAGCCACCACAATATTAATGACTTGGCACACTTTATCATTTGATGCCAAACGGACTAGGACATCCTCCATCTCACCAATTACCTTTACATCTGTCCTGTCCAAATGAACAACCCTCCACGTGGATGGCTTAGGCTGCCCATTTATCTTTTTACAGACTGATATGGGCATGACATTAATGGACACCCCTGAGTTTACCAGACAATTATGTACGCTGTGATTGAAAATTTCAAAAGTGAGGAGGAAAGGTGGTTGTTTGCTCTTAGACTTACCTCCAATGCTGGTTTCTTCGATTTCTTCTTCTTCCTGAGGTTGATTGACAGTGGGCATCTTCTTGTCCAATGCTTCAAGTGCTTTCAATAGTCTTTATTTTTGTTGCGGCACTTTACACATTTCAAATAGTGAAACGTTTTCCCTAGCCTTCTTAATATCTTCCACGATGTCATAATCCATATCCAATTTAGTAGAATGTGGCTTATCAACATTCATTTTCTCTTCAGTGAGCTTAGCGAACGTATCAGTCTGCCTAGGATCCTGGCTGGTAATTGTGAATTCAGGAATTTTATCAGCTGCGGAATTATTTTGAAATTTCTTAACATTCTTTTGCAGCCTTTTGATCTTTGGGAGAATGAGACTTTTTTCTTTGATTGGCCCTTGGGTCCTTGTTGTCACGTTGGTTTCCATGACATCCGTGTAGCCCTGATTCTTTTCTTCTTCTGCATCAAATAACGAAACAGAATTCCACAAAACCATGGTTTCCTCTTCTTGTTCCTTCGTTGAAGTAGTATTTTCTTCTCTTTCTTCTTCTCCATCTTCTGTTAACTTAGAATCCAACAGCTGATTCATAACCAACGTCATTGAGTTTATCCATTGAGGACAATTCCTTTCAGAGTGTGGTTGTTGGTGGAAAGTGCAAAAAATTTCCATTCCTACCTTTGTTAGATTCCTCGATCCAGCATTGTGAGGAGGAGGTTGAGACTGATTGTTATCCTCTATTTTCTTATAATAGGGCTTATAGAACTTTTGTGTTTCCTTCTCTTTCTCCAAATCTATGATTTTGTTGGAAAGCTTCTGCATCATTTTTGCCATATTTTCGAAATCTGGCGATTTCTCTTCCTTAGGCTTAGTAAACAATAAGGCTTTCCTTCCCGCACCTTTCTCTCCTGACTGTTCTAGATAATCTTCGATACTTTCTCTTTCGGCCTCCACTACTTCTGCCTCTGCATAGGTTTCTGCCAAAGTAGGCTTGGCCCTTATTTTGGAAAACATGGCCAACTCAGGGCCTAAAGCTGAAGTATAATATTCAATCAGGACCTTGTCCGAAGGTTTATCTACTTCAGAAAAATTCTTGAGATATGCTCATGCAAACCTTTGTGTGAAACTGTGCACCTTTTCCTTTCTCTCTTTCTTCAAGGCGCATAGTCCTTTCATCAGAGTTGCGTGAGTCTTCTGAGTCACATATTTACTCCTAAAGATCCTTTCAAAGGTATCCCAATCAGGGATAGAGTTTGCAGGCAACCCAAAGTACCATGATGCTACAGCTCCTTTAAGGGTATGCGGGAACAGTCTGCAGACTACATCTTCATACTCCCCGGCCCTTAATCCTTCTATTGCCAAGTAAAAACTTTGTAGGTGGTCATCTACTAATATCCTCTCACTTAGGTCGAACTTGGGCAACATCTTGTCAAAGACTTGAGGTAGATCATGTAATGGAGGTGTCAGGTTTAAAGGTGATCTGGCTCTCCAAGCAGGTGGTGGATTTGGTGGGTTTGGTGGTGGATTGGCGTTAACGCCTGCCATGAGTCTGGGTGGAGAGTGAGGAGGTGAGCAAACAGGAGTACTGTGAGCAGGAGAACTGCGAGGAGTATCTGGGCCTTCTTGAGTCAAAGGCAGTACAACTTCCTGTAAGGTTGTTTCCACAAGTTCTTCCCAATCCCCAACCAGCACTGAGTCTTGCAATATAGGACGATATTTTCTTTTATATTCTCTTCTGGGAAATTCAGGGATGATCGGCAATCCTCCAATCTTCTTCACATATGCCCTGGTGTGTCTTCTCAGGTTATTAACAACCTCGTTGTCAACAGAAAACAAATGTTCTTTACTCCTTTCTTCTGGAATCAGATTATGAAGCCCAGTGCTTTCAGAACTGTTACTGGTGGAATAATCTCAGGAAAATGGGTTTCCTCGGCCAGCCATGCACTGGCGGCCCTCCTTCTAGCACCAGAAACTGTTGAGGCCTGAAAAATCGCAGGCAATAACAGCAAGGGATTCTCCCCAGTCAACGTTCCCAACTAGCTCGTGACTGTTTGGTATAGGGAATCCGTCTAGTTTGCGGTCCGGCTACCATAGGTCAAGTAAAAAAAAACAAAAGGTTTTACCGGTTACCGCCCGGTCCACCGTGTATATTTTTGTATTTTTTGACTTGAAGTATGATATGCATGTGCCTAATTAACAATGCAGGGTGATAAAGATGCAAAGAGTAGTCACAATGTGATGCGCAGGTTCTTACCTCTTGTCTTAGCACTCACAAGCATCCAAATCATGCAAGAAAATAAATACTAACTAAACTATCTCTAGAGAGCTGGGAATTAATTCATGAGTAATGCACCCCTGTTCATGTGTTATGGCAAATCACAGATAGTTGTTCTTGTAACCAAACATATAAACATGAATAAAAGTATATATGATAAGATAGCTCATCAACATTTAAAACTACCATTACTCATAGTGGAAAAAGACATCATAAGGGTACTGAAGAACATTCAGACAAGAACATAGGTTCAAGAAATTAGAACACTCTTACAGCTAATGAGACACAGCTGAAAACGAAATAGTTCACATTCAACATTGCTCATTTAATCACATTGACATATTCCACAAAGCACTTCCTCCAACAGGTAAAATTTGCAGTCTCTGGTTGTAAAACGAAATAGTTCCTCTTACAAGCATTAAGTAACAAGTTTTTCCAGGGAAAAAGCCCCTGTAAGTTCTAACTTTCACATATTTAAGCTAAAACAGTTGACCCCTGGGCTTCCCACAAGCGTGCGACCTTTCAGTTCCCCAAACGCTTCATATCCTTCTATTTTTTTTGTATGCACTCATGAACCATTTGGTAACTAATCGGTTTTTAGGTCTGCGCCTTTGTAGCTACTGCTTTTGTCTTCTACTCCACTTGTCCTCCTTGCGATCCTGCTGGTTTCAGCTCTACCTTCACCAAACCGCCCCTCTCCCTTTGCGTTGCCATAGTTTGACCAATCTCCGGAAACCACCAGCAATCAAACGACGTACATCATTCATCGGGATTGCATTCAAATCATATCAACTAAAATGGCTAAGTATTAAGAGAGGCCATGTACAGCGTTATTGCCACAAGGCTTGACAAACGTCATCACCACTACTTCGTCTACCTATGGGTTCGAAGGAAAACACTCACGACAGGAAACGAGAACTCATCGGACGCTCAGAGCGCTGGCATCGAAAGCTAAAAGCCCTGCCCCAGCCACAATGGTAGAAGAGAAAGAGGTTACGGACATGCAACCGGAGGGAAGGAAAATTCCCAAACAGGAATCGGAAGGACATTGACATCAGAAGCCGAAAGCTTTGCACAGCCGCAATGGCGGAAGAGAAAATACTACGGACCCGCGACTAAAGGCAGACTCGCATCGGTGGTCGAAGCAATTTACACTGCGGGTGCTTAACTACTTTGGGAGCCGCAATGGCAGAAGACGAAAGGACAACGGCCTCCGATCAAACATAAATTTCACACCCGATATATATAAAATAAAAAAAAATATTGAGTGTTTCGGACAACTCTTAAAATTTAACAATGGTCACGAGCCTGTTTCACCTTCGAAACAGCGGTTTCTTCAAGGAGCAAAATCTGATTCATCCACGACTAGAAAACCAAGCTCATATCTATGACCCACCAAAATCTCAAACAAAGACAACTTTTGAAACATGCCGAGAGTCAATTTTTAGAAATCACCCAAAACTAGAGCATGACCAAGGATTCACGGATCGAAATGATTAAAAACAACTCTAAATCATGAGGAGGGGACCAAAATTTAAGAAATTTGGGCAAAACAGTTGCGGCCGCAACAGAGTCATTTTAGGAACTAGGGTTTTCCCCTGGTTAGGTTTTTCCCGCTGTTTGGTAGTTGGCCGTCTAAGTATGATTTTGTATCCTTACGATGTGAGGTATCAGTCAGTTTGACAGTATTTGTGGTGGGGGGTTTTTATTGATCCTGTTTGTAAGCCGTTATGGAAGCTCAATCCTAGTCCGAAATTTTAGGTAGCCGGTGCAGATAAGTGTTACGCTGTCTGCACCGTCTTTTGTGGGTTTGCTTATGGCCATCCGGGGAGGGAGTTTTCGGTTCTCTTGTCATTGTGGGTTTACCCTATTTTTTTGGGTTGCTGGAGGGTTTGACTTTCGGTCAGATTGGGATTTCCGCATAGGGCCTCTCTAATAGGGTGTTTTAGTGAGGAGTCAAAATGAATTTCGGTTTAATTGATGCATATTTCTATCATGGTCATGTTTAGTTGCAGACGGACTTAGAAATTTTCAAAAGTAGCTTGTAGAAGTTCTTCTTGCTAGTTATTTTCTATTATGCATTAATTTTTTGATAGTTTATCTGTTGAAAATGCATATGGAAGAGGTAAATGTTTTTATACAGTTTTTCTTCGTTCTTAGAACACTGATTGAAAGCTCCAATAGCCTAAGATCATGTTTGGTCTATGACAGGGCAACTTATTCAAAGGAGATATGTCTAAAAAACAAAAGAAGAAGGCTCATGTTGCTGAGGGAGAACCAGATGTGGAAATCATTACTAAGGTGGAATACATCTACGAAGATACTAGATCTACTACCAGGGTAGAGCCAGATTACAAGTGGGGTGAGATATATCAGATGATTTCAAATCAGGATGTGCCTGATGTAGGATTCGACGAACTAACCATATATGCCAACATCAAGAAATCTGCTCTGATGAAGGTAGCCACTAGACCTGAGTTGTTCCCATGCTCTGAGGTGATCGGTTTGATCCTGCCTAAGGAAGATGTGACCACGATGATCTTAGCAAATACTGCCAAATATGGCTATGTTGCATACAGTCCTGGTTATATCACTACTACATTTCGACCAAAAATCCGACGACCG